>VYZT01054840.1:0-264110 GCA_013400735.1 Pomatostomus ruficeps
GGGGCAAGGGGCTACAGGGGGAAGGTTTATGAGAAGGGGGAGATGTAGGGGCAGGAAGGAGGTAAAGGGAGGTTTAGGGGTAGGGGGGCAGTTTTTAGGGACAGTGGCTGGAGGGGAAGGTTCAGGGGAAGAGGGTGGTGGAAGGTGTGTGTGGATAGGGGCAGGTTTAGGGGCAGGGGATGGCAAGACAGAAGGTTTAGGGACAGGGAATGACTCCGGGACATTAGGAGCAGGGAGTGAGAGGAGTGCAGGGGAAACGGGCAGGCGTTTGCAGAGGAGGAGGGCAGGGGAGGTTTTAAGGGCCGGGGTAGGGGGGTGTGTCTGGGGGGAATTAGGGTCAGGGAAGGGTGGACGGCAGGGCTGTGGATGGGGCGGAGGGTGGGGTAGCACAGGGCAAAGCCACCTCCGTGTCTCGGAGAAATTCTCTGGCCCCTTGCCTTCCCAGAGGAGAGGGCAGCACAGCCCCCACCAGGGGCAGGGATGAACCGTGTCCTTGTAGGAAAAACAATCCTCCTCTTGCAGGCAGTGGGAATGTGTGCTCCCTGCTCGTGTCCTGGAACCCCCTGCACCCACAACAGCCCCTTGACCCCGAGATCCAGCAGGAGCAATGGCTCAGTGACAGTGTCCAGAGTCCCCAGGGCAGAAGGGGCACCTCAGCAGAATCCATTTTTAGGCCATTTCAGGGTTAATAAGGTTCTCTCCATTGCCAGGATTACAGAAATTGAATGCTCTCCACAATTTATTTTAATTCTAACTAAGTAATATGGCAATAGGGAGTACCAAAGGAATCTTAAGGGGAAGGAAGGGAAAGGGGGAGATGCTGAAGTTGGGTCATTCCCAAGAGTTTGGGTCTGCAAGGTCCACTGACTCATTGGAGAAAGGGCTGTGGCACGGATGGATGCTGTGCACAGCAGTGAATCGCAGGTCAGCTCCCTCAGATTCCTCCGATGGGGACTAAGGCTGAAAATATTCCTAAACTCATTTTCTTTTTCCTCTGGAGGGAGATAAGAGTAAACATGAATCATTCTTCTAAAAGTTTGAGAAGCATTTTGTTCCAAGAAGAAACATGTAATTTTTTTTTCTTCTTACAGTAACAAGTTCACAGAAAACTTCAGGAGTCTTTTACAAAGGCTTGTAACCACTTTGAAGCTGGAGACTGTTTTTATATATACCTACAGCACTTGCATAACAAGGTCTTGACAGTGAATGGGATTCCTGGGTACAGTGGCAATAAAGTGATTAATAGTATCATTCATGGTATCATACCTCATTCATAGGTTTCCTGTAAGTTAAGAGGAATACATTGGCAGGAATACAGTGGTTGTGACTTTAAACACGATACTCTTGGGGGAAAAGTTACGGCTAACACATGCACTGAAGGGCAATGCAACTAGTAAAGCTATGGAAAAAGCTCAGGAAAATAATTTTTAGAGCAAAAAGTGTAGAAAAAACACGCCCAAAAAGAGCTAGTTCTATGGCACAGAAAAAGCAAGGTGGATATTGCCACACAGCTGGTGAAAACAAGGACAGAAAATAAGATGTGTCTGTCAAAGGCAATAGTTGGGGTGACCACTATTCAGAAACACACAAGCAGGGTGTGGGTTTAGTTGGTTTTTTGGTTTTTATGTTTTTAATCTGGACACAAGGACTGATTTTTGTCACCAAAATATTTGTCACTTGCTTGTGGCACAAATCACTGAGAAGGCCAGGCAAAATGCAAAAGGCAATGCAGAACACTTGTCAAAGGAGAAGTGAATGTTCTGGCCATGGGCTGCAGCAGCTCAGGATGCATTTGGAGCCTCAAGAGAAGTGACAAATTATAAAGGGTCAATATTTCCTATGAGGCTGCTTATTTCATTTGAAAGCAAATAATGGGTCAATATTTCTGCTTTTTCCTTTGGGAAATAAGTTGTTAAACAGCTACAACGTGGCCGAAGTATGGAGAAATATGTGGGGTGATAAAATATGACCTAGCGTTTCACTGTACCAGCATCCCCGTGATTAGCTAAAACGAGACATTTAGCTCGATCCAGGAAAACATCGGCCCTCGGGAGCGGGAGGGGTGAGTAACGCAGGATGGCTTGGGCTGCGTCCCTGGCCAGCGCTGCTCCTATTTTTAATCGCTGTGCTATGAAAAGCCGCGTTTCACGGCACCTGGGCTGCCGCTCCGCAGGCAGGGACTCGGCAGCGCGTTCATCACGCGGCTGTCATCGCTTTTGAGGAAACGGGCCCAGGGCGTTTCGGATGTTGTCCCAAAGCCACCCGGCGAGGCAGGCACAGAGCACAGCGTGGCCTTTGTCGCACCGGGACAGCTCCTGCTGCGTGGCACAGGCGATGCTGCCCAGCCCAAACCCACCCCTGAGAGCTGCTGGACCCGGGGGATTGTTGCTCAGGACCGAATGACACCCAGAAGTTTCATTTATCGAATTGCCTCCCGTGTTGTTTACATTGTTTCACAGGCGTTTATCCCGCCCGAAAAGCTGAAATGTTTCCTCTGCTTGCAACACAAAAGCCCAGGAGTGAGTATTGTCACTGGAGATAATGTTACAGCTTTGGCAAGATGACACTTAAAAACTTCATCAGCCTTCCAAGAATTTCGGAAATAGCGATGAATAAAGGCAGCAAGTGCTAAGAGCAGGCAGTGCTTGCAAGAAGTGCCCTTACCAGCAGCGTTTTCGAGAGCTGTTTTCTGTTTTCACTTATCATCAGAGCTGCACCGCTCAGACTGCTTTTAAAGAATTATACTTAACAGTTAAAAAACCCTCCCGTGCTAAAATAAATTTTAGCTAAGATGGTTTGTGCTTTGCAGCCTCACATGACACTCAATCTTTCTCGTGTGACTGTTGTAACAAGTCAAATTCATGTATTTTGATACCGCGCACGTGATTAAGATACTTGGATCACTTAAGCCTGCACAGAACTGCAGTGCTCGCATGTCATTTATCTTAAAATCCTATTGTAGCGCTCGTGAAGTGTAATTTCTTCAGTGAATGGAAATTTATACTGACAGAGGTGTTATAAAACATGGAAAATACGGGGAGGAGAGGGCCCAACATTTTCTTTATCTCTTCAAGTGTTCGCTAACAGGGATTTATTTTTCAGCTCAGCATTGGTTCATTGCAGGTTACGGAGCTCTGGTGCAATTAGAAGGACCCATTTCCAGACTTCTTAAGCAAAATTCACATTGCTCGCAACAGGTGGGAACAGAGTGCTGTGGCCTCGAGGCAGCAAACTGGTTCACAGGCTTCACTTCCCACGTCGGTTCCTAAAGCTACTCGCAGAAAATCACCCAGCCTAAAGAAACTCCTGGGAGCCCAGCCTCTACCTCCCCGTTTCGAAATGCATGGGTAAGAAAAACCAATTTATATTCATAACCTTGAGTAAATAAATTGTCGCTTTAACTACACATTTTATTGTAATTAAGCGCTTCCCGGTAATAACCAACCCACACTATAGAGCTGTTTCTTAACATAAGAGTAAGGCAGGTCCTCAGCTGTGAGCAGAATTAGGAAGTTTTAAAAGCGCAGACCAGTTGATACAGCAAGGAGATGTTGCACAGTTCTCAACAGGTGGAGAAAAGGTGGTTTTGCTAAAGAGCTTTGTCCTTATTTTCAAGAAATGCTGTTGCTGCATGGTCAGCAAGATCAAATCTCACCTGCGGAATTTCCCAGTAGGATTTTTACCCAGTATTAGCTTGACTCTGCTCCCAGTGGATTTGCCTAACTCCAAAGGGAACATGACTGAGGCAGATTTAGACCTTGCCCAGCTTTCTAAGGACTCACTGCTGTCACCTCTCCATAATGTAGCTACAGTTAACTTTGCTGGAATTTCTATATTTGAAGCAGCTTGAAATTAGAGCCTGAACTTCCAGACGTGGATGCAGATAGTCTTTGCTACTGTCTGTACGAGCCCTTGGGCTTCACGCTAAAAAAGCCCACCCATGTTGACAAATTTGCCCTTTGCAGTCTGGCTTCAGTGCGGCTGGCAAAAATAGCAAGTGATACAGCAGACAGAATGGGCCCTAAATGATATTTTTTGATAGCTTTTCTTAGCTCCAGACTAAAGAGCAAGGCATCAGATGTTGACAAATTAGCAGGGAATATACAGAGCAAAGGGATTTGTTATTGAAATGCCCACAATCCATCAGTTCTGTTGTCCCCAGAATTTGAACTTTTCCCTTGGTTTTCAGTTGTATTTTGGTTAGAGTGTAAATACCAGCCACTGGCACATGTCAACTGGCATCAGAGCCACGTGCCAAAGCTTTGTTCAGGTTGGGGCTTTAGTGTCATTTTACTCATCTGTGGATTTTGTTAGGACTTCTGGGGCATAGCTCATTATTTTTACCACTGTCACCAGCAGCCGTTGTATAATTATTCCTCTTTAAACCCAGGAGAACTTGTCTGGCCTTTTGGGTGGGGAACTTAATTGCACAAAGGCTCTGGAGAATGATTGATGCTGGATAGGAACTGTACCACCGGCATGTTACCTGCCCCCAAAAAGGAGAATCCAGGTTCTAATCCATACCCCCAAGTCATGCCAGCTTGCTGGGAACCAAAGCACCCCCACACCCGAGCTGGAGACTTCTATGCTCGGACAAGGAGGATTATGGACACCACATGATTAATTCTGCAATGACAGTGTACGTTTAATTGGTCAAGGACTGCATTTTCTATCCCTTTTTAACCCAGGTCACAGTGCCAAAGGACTGCCTCTGTTTGAGGTTCCTTTCAGGTATTTTCTTCATTGAGATGCGCTGTACTTAAGGCTACTGTGGTTGTCAGCTTTGTCTTATGCCCTCAAGCACTGCTGTGCCTTTTAGTGTTGAGAAACCGCATTCAAATTCCCCTGAAACACCAGGCTGTGCTGCTTTCACAGCTCACAGAGGGCCTTCCCTCAACCTCAGGTACAAAAGCTCTGGCTGTTCCAAAGCCAGTGACCAGGATTCAGGAAAAGCACAGTTTAGATATGTATATATAAGCAGAACATGTCTAAAGGCTTTAGACATGTCCTGATTTTAAGCTCTCTGCCTCAGATTCCCTGTAAAATACAAATAACAGCATTGATGATGTTCAGCCCATAAAAAAGTAAATATTTCTAACTTCCAAGAATGTGTGTTGCAGCCAGTTGAAGTCAATGCAGCTTAAATTCAGTGGAAGGAAGACATTTCTACCAGCTGATGGTACGTGACCATTCAAACAGTTTACCAAGTGCCACGGCAGCAAAATTCCTTCTGTTTAAGATACTGCCTGGTTGCTTGTCAGGAAAATGTGTTCCCAAATTGGTGTAGTACACTGGAATTGCTTCGTGGTGACAGCCCCATTGACTGACAGCCTCCAGTAATGGCAATCTATTAATCTCTTGCTCTGTGGCCATAAAGCATTCTGTCCTGCTTCCATTAAAAGCCGAAGGTAAATAAATGCAGGTCCCATCATCAGCTCATTTTGCTTGCATTCATGCTGTCTACAAAGCCTCTACATGAGACGGACAAGCAGAAGGGCTGAACAAAATGTCCCCATTGTTGGCATAAGGCCAGCCAAGGTGTGACACTGCAAACGTGGGGCTCGGGAGCTGCTGAGCTGCCCTGGTCGTTCCACTTTGCTGCGCACAACAGCCCACGCTGCCGACACTGTCTGGGGGAAGGGCGGGGTGTGAAACCTGCCCTGATCTTGGAGGGTGTTTGGGCCAGGTCAGGGCAGCCTGAGGTGCTGTGTGCCTTTGGGTCGCTGCCAGCAGAACTTCTGGGGGTTTTGCAACACCTGAAAAAGAGCCTGGGAATACAACCACCCTTGAATCTGCAGAGTGAGAAGAGCCCTTAAACTGCCCCCCAACATTTTCTGCTCAAGTTACCATCCCCTGTAAAAAAGGACAGGAATTATTTACCCACATTGTGTTCAGGTGTTGATGTTTTACCTGGACATGCAATGCAGGTCTTTTAAAGCACATATGGTGGCTACAGCAGCCTCGAGCCAAAGCCTGTCATCTCTCCCACTCCCTCGCCTTCCTCTCTCCCCAGGTGTTTAGTTGGCAGAAAAGCATCTTTCAAATTCCAGTATTTTATTTAAAAAGCTCAACTCGGGGATTTTAAACTGGTTGCAATCAAGATTTAACAACAGGAAAGTTCTTACAGAGCTGCCATGTCCCTTTGAAATGGCTTTGCTGCAGAAAATCATACCTATCCATCCTGCAGCCAGCTGGACTGCACTGCAGGGTTAACTTTCACTGTTACCTGTGGCCTTGTGCCTCCTGACACACTCAAGGCATGTGTGGAAGGACCAATAAAATATGTCCTGGAGTGTTTGGTTATTTTTAGAGTTTGTCCCAGATTATTGGCCTTTGTCCCAGATTTCAGTGGTTAGGGTATAAGAATGCCCAGTGGGGCTGAGTGCTTCCTGCCTTGCTCTCAGGAAGGCTTTAATCAGGAAAAATACCCTCTCAGAGAAGGCAAATAATTAAGTTTTTGTGGCAAATCCTCTATTGCCATTAGCAGGAGATGATAAACACTCAAGACCACAGTATAAATAGAGCAAGGCAGATGCACTAAGATTTAAAGTGCAACATTATTGTGTTGCATGGTATTGAGTAATGAATTGGACATTATAACAAGGTAGTTTTCCTTTTGTCTTTATTGAGACCAGAGTTGGTTTTTACACTGTAAAGTGCCTGTCTTGTGGGGAAATGCTGGTGTAACCCTCTTGGAGGAGGCTCGTCCCACATGCTGGCAGTGTGCAAGCAGGGAGCTGATGTTGGGAGGATGTTCCTGCACCATTCCATCCATCCTCCTCCCTTTGGCAGTGGTTAACTGACCTATGGCATTCCTGGTGAATGCTCATCCAACCTCTTCCTGCAGTGCTCCAGCCTCCCAGGGCAGAGTTTTGCCTGCAGAACTTTCTTCCTCCTGTGTAACCTCACCCTTTCCTGATGTGGTTTGGCCCTTACTGAGCACATGGGGAACAATTCCTCCTTTTCTCTCTTCTTCAGCTTTGTCACATGGGAAGGTGATCTCTCTTCAGCCTGCCAAAGCCAAACGATCCAATTCTTTTGTCCCTTCCTTGTATTTCTGGTTGTGCAGCATGACCCTCACTCCATCCCTGGGCTGCTTAGCCATATCTCAGGGGCCAAATTCCCTTGCTGAAATCCTGGACTCCCCATGCCAACATCTCTGTCGTCCACTCCTCAGCTCTGGGGGATGTCTCTGGATTCATCCCTCACAGTTACATTGCAGGTCTTTGAGATGCTGAAGAGCTCCCTGATGGACTCATCCACACAATTTCTGGCTTTCATGTGCTTCCACCTCAGTCCTGCCTCTCCACCTGCCTACCAACTACTTCTTGCCAGGCTGCCTTAGTGCACTTTCTGCACAGGACATTCCACGTGTCATAAAAAATATGAAGTATTAAAACTATTTTGTGAAAGTTCCAGTCCCTTCTGTAGGGACATGAGAGTGACATTGCCAGTACAGATGCAGATAAAGTCCTGCTGCACCCAGTCGTGCCTGTGAGAACTTGCTTTCCTTCCCAGTGCTCCCCAGTATTCAGCTCCTGGATGTTTTGGCACATTATCAGTGATAAATGTATTCACAAGTGAGAGCAGACAGCCCTGCAGGTTCTGATGCCAGAGTATTATGGGTTCTTGGCATCGGCAGTGCCTCTCTGTGGATTTCAGACGAATGAAACAGAAATGTTTTTATAGCCAGCCTCAAGTTTTTTATCTATTTGTAGGTGTCTTGGTGCTCCCTAAATAGGGCTTAGGTCCTTTGGCAGGAAAACTGCACTTTATATCTTGACTTTCCTGACCCTTTATGTACCCAGGCCTCTCTTGCTCTCAAAGGCCACTGATCTTGGCCTTTATTTCCACCACTCATTTGTGCTGAGAAACACGTACGGGCAGCTGGGAAATTATCAATAATACAGGAAGCGAACAATCTGTTTTCTATTTCTTGTGGCCTGTCCATGCTGTGGGATGGTGCACAGACCCTGAATTATTCACCAACAATAGTTGAAATGCTTACAAGTGGCTACTAATATCAGGTGTGAAAATAATTCAATAACAATGGAGGGAGGAGAACGATCTTTTTAAAAAACAAGGATAGCATGAGACAAGGATGAGACGGGTGAAAGACATATGGCAGAGATACTGGTTGGGGCATTCTGGTGTCCTGGGTTCTGGCTCAAGTTTCTGCAGAATTTCTGATAGGCTTTGCTTTACTTATCTCTTAAGTCCAGATCAGAATGGGAACAACGGACTTTATCCACAGAAGTAATTAAAATGTTGCACTCCCTGGCAGGGGAGTTAAAATCAATTTCTCAAATGCAAGATGAAGAGCAATTGGCCGGGCTTCTGCCACGTGGAGAAAGATCCAGGACTGTGATGCTTGGGAATACAGCAGAAACCCGGTGCTGCAAAAATCCAGCAGTTCTCCGGGGATGCCTCTTCTGAGGGGCACATTGCAGAAGACGTGGAACAACCTCTCCATTCCACGTGGCAAAGGTCTTGGCTCAAGGACAATTTCCACACCTCAGGAAATGTATGGCTTAGTTGGGAAAAGCCCAAAGAGGTCCATGAAGAATGACTGGAGGTGTAGAAAACGCCTTCGAGGTAAAGCTGAGAGAGAGGAGTGTGTGATCTGAAGAGGGGACTAAGCAGAGATAAAAGAAGTTGCCAAATACGTGCAAGGCTGATGCAAAGAGAAGTGGCACAATGTGTCCTTGTACCTTCTGCACGTAGGGTGAGTAATGGGCTTCAGCTCCAGCAGGAGCTACACAGGTAAAAGATTGGGCAAAATTTTCCAGTGCTGTGGATAGTTCAGCTCAGGGATATTCCCGCAGGCCCCTGTGGAATTGACATTGCAGGAAGTTGTGAGGCAAAGCTCTTGCAGGGGTGGTTGTGGTGTTGTTGATTGTACTGGGAGCCTCTTAAAGGGATTTATCCAACTGGTTTTTTCCTTATTTCTTCCAGTTGCCACTGAAATCACTGGAACTCAGGTCTGCAGCATTTGGGAAGAGCTGCCACAATAGCAATCCCCTGTTTGTAATCAGGAGGATTGCAAGAGCAATCACATGCACATTGAGCTGATGTGCAGCTCGCAGGATTGTGGGGGCACAGAATCAAGCTGAGAAGTACGTGTGCCATAAAACTGTAGAAGCTGGTTATTCTAAAGCACTGAAAATCCAGCTTTTCTTTAACAAGGAGATGCTGCACGTGAAGAATATCACAGGTTATATTTAGTGTTACAGAGCACAAGGGAAATCTCATTAGAGCCCAGCGACAATGATCTGTTATAAAGGGAACAGGAGCAATTTGTAAGCCCTCAAAAAAATAATGTGTCTCTGTTCTGCCCTGTCCTCACTGTCTGCTGCTGCTCTAGGACACAGCTTTCCTGAGAGCAGGATCTGTGCCTGCCTGCTCAGTTAGCCCTGATACATCACGTTTTATTTGCTGGGAGACTTGAACAATGAGCAGCAAACACTCCTGTTCCTATTTTAAACACATGGAAACTGCAGAACAGAGAAATAAAATGACTTGCACAGAGTCACAGAGCAATTTCATGGCAGGGCTCAGACCAGAGTCCAGCTCCCTTGTTCCCAAACCCATGTGCCAGCCTTTATCTTCATTTACCCTTAATCTTAATCACCTCCCAATAAATACTATTGGCCCCTTCCACTTGACTTCCATGGGAGTAATGACAGGTATCAAACTAAGTCAACTGGAATATGAATGCAAAAGAAGGCAGTATTAGATGCAAAGAAAGAACTGATGGAAGGGGAAAAGCAGATTTTACAAAAAATAATAAAAAGGAATAAGTTCTAGTGTCTCTTCTATAATATCATTCCCCTTTTAATTTGTGCCTGGTCAAAATTAAAAAAAAAATAGATTGCTAATATTAATAAATGAAATGAATCTTGAATTTTATAATAGTGGAGGAAATGAAAGGACCAAAGTAATATTGTGTTGTTAACTGAGATTTTAATAATGATTCTGTCCTCAGTTGGTGCATTTATTCCACAGAAAGTAAATCATTAATGAAGAGGAGGGGAAAACAGTTTTGTGGTGATGGATTTTTGAAAGAAAAGTTTAATTTTGCATAACTTGTAGAAACTCTGAAATACGCTTGGAGCAGTAAAACTAAACCACCACCACCTCAAAAACGGTTTGTAAAGGTGTAATTTAGCCCAGGGACTGACAGTGCCTGCGGTAGGGTGGGGAGATGTCCATGGCTCCTTTCCAGGAGAGCTGAGGTGAGTGAAGAGCTGGGTTAGAGATGTTGGTTTGATTCAGGAAGGAAGGTTTGCTGTTGTTTGTTTGCATTCTGGAAAATATTTCTGAGTGACACGTGGAGAGCAGTAGGACACCATCCTCACCCTAAGCCAAAGGAGAGCCAACTGGGCTCATCCCACATTTTTTGTGGAGTTTTGCAAGATCTGCTTCCACCGTGCCCTCTGCAGTGGGGAGGGTGGACTCAAAGCCCTCTCAGTGCTGTGAGGGTATTTGACTTTCCAGGTGAATCAAAAACCCACCAAGGCTGATGTGTCCGCTGCCCACTACTATATCCAACCACCTCCCAGGAGTGCCCAGAAAAGGGTTCCCTGGAGCAGCTGCCCATTTCACACCGAGCCCCCTGGTTTGAAATACTGGGCACAGGGAAGACACCAGTCCCACAACAGTGGAGAAGAAAAACATCTCTGTAGCTGAGATTTGCTGCCTAAGAAAAAACAAATGCAGAAAATACATCCCTGCGTGTGCATGACGGAGATGGGGGGAAAACACAGAATTCCCCTGATTCCTTAATGTGCACAGCACCCCGACAATGAATGTTGAAATTTGCAAATTAAACCACATTTCTGTATCTAAATTATCGAATCAATAAAGAGATGTAAACATTAAACAACATTATATGAGAGCCTGGAGTGTCACCACAAAAAATTAGGACTATGTAATTAAAAGTACAATGCAATTTATTTTTATATCATTCTTCATTCAAATCAACAAATCTTATTACTTACCCAAAAAATGTAAAGCAGGCTGCAAACTAATTCAAAAGATGAAGACAAAGTGGCTATTGAAAAACCTATGTTTCTTGTTCCCTTACATCTGGCAACAGTCATGATTTAATATTTTAACTACTGTAATAGGTTATACTGCTGAAGAAAAGTGCATTAATTACTATGGGAAACCTAAAAAAAATCTAATTAAGAACAATAAAATCACTCTTATTGACTGGGAAAAATAAAACTATGTAAAGGGAAATGAGGGATGAAAAAACTGACAACACACAAATACTAATATGTCTGTGCATGGTAGAAAACACACTTGTGCTGGTACTGGGGGTGTGGATTTGAGGTCTGGCTGGAGATCACAGTTTGGCTAAAGCTCTCCTCTGACCCGCTGGAAGCACCTTCTAATTATCTGCAGCTCAGGGAGCTGAGTTTGCTCTGAATGCAGCCCAACATGTCCGTGCAGAGTCAGCCCCACCGGCTGTGTCTGAAACAACACACTAAAGTGGGAGATTGAGCTGCATTTCCGGGTGTAGCATGGAGCAATGAAATAATTATCTCAATACTTGCCATCCTTCCTGCAGAGTCAGGGAGGACATGGGTGAGAAAGCAGCCCCGTGTCCCAAACACTCAGTGCGTCCTGCCTGGGCACACCACAGCGAGGAATCATCACGGGCAGCTGCAGATCCATCTCTCAGCCAGCCACAGCCCTTTGAAGTGTTGTAAAAGGAACCTTTCTGTGTGAAATATCCACCACCTTTGCTCAGCCCCAACTAAAGCCATCTGTTGGTTCTACCATGAGGAAGGTCATGCATTTCCATCCTGCTTCGGGAGCAGGTGCACCTTGCATCGGCCAGAAACAGCAGCCAAATGTGTTGGGAGGTGTTTGTCTGCATTTTCCAGATGTGAAACTAGATGGGACTGTCTGGTTTTGTCATTGTGGGGATTGGATTCTGGGCTGTGATTTTGAGATTTCATGATCTTAAGCATTCCTGTGATGTCAAAATTTATGTTCTGCCCAGTTTTACTGCTCTCATTCCTAAAGACCTCACCAATGTTGAAATGTTGGTGGATTTGAAACAGAAGGGAGAGAATGCCATAGGGTCAACATCTACACAAAATATTGAAAGAAATACATATGGTTTAATTACTTCAGCTGATATTAGTAGTATTAATGCTTTTCAAGCCAGAGGTAACCTTTTATCATGTATGTTTACTTCACACATAAAATAGTCTACAGCAGTTTGGCTGTTCTCTGGTACCCAATCCAGTAGCTTGCACATCATTAATATCTCCAAGTATGACAAATTAGTAGTATAAATTTTACACAGTCCTTCCAGGATTGCAAATTCTTCATCAAAGGCAAGAGGAATTGTCTGAGGAATAAGGACTTCTCAATTCAATGAGTGCAAACTGTGCCAGAGAGGAAGAAACTAAGTGGAATCTTTGCAAGAGATGATGCTATTATGGATGTGTACTTGCACAGAAAGCCAGAAAAAGGGCACTGCAGCACCTCAGCTATATTTTCGGGGTATCGCTGACACCCAAAGCTGCACAGCTTTGTGCTCAAAGGTAAGCACATTCTCCTTTCCCACCTTCGCCCACAGCAAACAAGGTTGCAAAACAGAAAATATAGACAGGGGTTGTTTGAAGGAGTTTTGATTGACTGGGGGTTATTTTGCAGCATAGAAACATCCGAGCAGTAATGCCTTTTGATTAGCAAAGAATTTTTATGTTGAACCTTGCAAAACACACAAGGATTACTCAGGAAGAGTGTCACATAGAGCATGTGCAATTATCTACACAAGGGTTGCAGAAACAGCCTTTAGTTATAAAACAGGAATAAGCAAAGCTTAAATTCACTCTCTGAGAGGAAGATAGAAGGGGTTTTGACGTGGTAGCATCTAAAGGCTGTTGTATTAGGACTTGCCCTGCTGTACATGCTCCACTAATCCAGGATCCAGAGCCATCAGGACTTTGTATAGTCTGTGTGGAGCTCTGCCCTGCCAGACACCCAGGGCTGATACAATCCCAGCTCACACACTGCTGTGGCTCTGGCTCATGCATGGAACTGGGGTCTTGGGGCCTTGGGGGCACACAGGGGCTGTGAGCTGTTGCTCAGGGGTGGAATGTTTCAGCTACCTGGGTTTGGGACTGCCTCTATGCTGTGGCATCCCTCAGTCCAGGGTAAATCTCTGTGCACTGTGGGGTGCAGGGAGAGCACCGAATAAACGCCTGAGGTGCACCGAGAACACCAGGGTAGGGGAAGGCCATGAGGGCAGTGGTGGGATTAGACTCAACTCATCTCAGATATTTACAGTGCAGACTTCTAAGTATGAGCTGTCACGCTGGGCTTTCCAGGCAGCAAGGAGAAAGAAATAAGTGGGTTTATTATGCCATTCATCTGCACTGTTTTAAGCATCTCCTTTAGGAAGAGATGAATCACTGTAGACTCCACCAACAGTATTGGCTGGCTCTCCGTTGACTCCAAGGGAGCCACAGGTGACCTGGCCAAGGGCGGATTTCTGCTTTACTGGGGTGAACCTGCCAAGAGCTTCGTGCCCGTGGTGTAAGACTTGGCTACTCTGAGCAGCTCAGGCTGTGGCATTTCAGTCAATAACTACTATGGCAAGCTCAGTGTTTTTGGAGAGGTGACACCCCTCAGGAGGAGCTTGCAGTGTTAAGCAGACAAAAGTAACAGCAGGTGGGAAGCAGAGGTGCCCTGTGGGCAGTAGGAAATAAAGTTTGTGCTTCCTGCTCCTGCACCACATGCCTCAAAACCTGCGTCTCCTTTATAGCAGGTTTTCATATCTTCACAGAGAGATTAGTTCAGGTGTGAACTCATCATACTGATGATTAGTTCATGATGACTGCTGTCATCTCCCTCCAAACTGAAGGGGTCCTGTTGAAGCCATATCTCATCCCCCGTGGCTATTGCTGCACCTTATCCTCAGAGCATCAGCTGCTTCTGAGGAAGTCTTGGGTCATCAGGAAATAAACTGTCTGGGTCATCAAGAAAGCGTGTGCTTGGAAGAGAGAAAAAGCCCATCAGACTGTGGGAGCAAAAAGCAAAAAACCAGCCCACACGTGTAAGAGTGGCAGCCTCTACAGTGTGGTGTGTGTCCACACGTTTCAGAAGCCATCTCTCTTCGGCTGTGATCACTCTCAACTGTTTGCAGTCTGTGTGCGGTGACGTGCATGGAATATTACTACGAAAATGTGCATTCTTGTTAATAGGTATAGTTCAGGATGATTGTTAGCAGAGCATAAGGCCTTATTGATTGAAAGTGGCATATGGCAAGGATGTATAATGATTCACTTTGGCTGCTAGTTTGAAATCCTATTCACGGGTGAAAAAAAATCCCCACTCGCCTTTGCAGTCAGGCTTCATTCTTTAGCAGCATGTTTTTCAAACCGGGCCATTTTACAAGTGATCCATAGGAGAGATTTCCTGCTCTCCTGGGTGTGTGCTCAAAGCTCTTTTCAGTCTTGCAAGGGCAGGTCACAAGAACAAAAGCTGAAGTTATCATATGCCTCCCTTTGAGGGAAAGGTTGGTTGTCTTGCAGTTCTCTCTCTCAAACTCTTTTTCTGGGCATTTTGTGTTTAGGAAAGGTGGTGGACTTGAAAATCTGATCACAATAAATGCCAGGCATAGGTACAAGGCTGGTTTCCAGAAGCATTCCTTGATGCCTGGTGGGAGAGGGTGTGAATCCCCACCTGTGGCAACAGCTTTGTGGGAAATATTTTGACATTTTTTTCCAATTACCTTTTTGAAAGACAAAGATGCCAGTGCTCCAGCAAGCTGCAGGAAAAGTGAGCTCTTCTCTGGATCCAGCTTCTCTTCACCGGGGGAAAAAAATGCGTGTTCCTACATGGCATTAGCAAATACAGAGTAATTAACCTGAGGTAAAATCCCAGTGAAGGCAAAGCAGACAAAGTATTAATAAATGTGAACTGACAGAGATAAGCCCTGAGGACCTCATCTATCTTTCCCATGTGTTAGCAGGTCCAAGTGAAGCTGAAGTTGTCTCACCTGGTTTGTCTTGTGCAGACTGACAAGGTGAGCACAGATCTTGTACCGGGTAAAGGTGGCACATGGTGAATCCTGAATGCCCCCACCCCACCATCACTGATGCTTCTGGGGCATCTGTTGAACCTCAAAAGAGTTATCCTGAGGGATGGCAGCTCAGAGTGGCACTGTCCTGGTGCTCAAGAGCAAATATGGCTGCAACTGATCTCAATGCTGACCCCAGCACCCCTCACCCACCATTGCCAGGAGCGCAGTGCAGGGAAGGGTTTGCCAGGCTGGCTGGACATTGCAGGAGAAGGTGGTCCCAGCAACTCAGAGCTATCTGGCAACCTTCACTGAACAGGGAAAAGCTGCAAGGACTGATCCTAACCCAAATGGATCAGCTCTTACAGGAAGATAACTAACTGACAGAGGGAAAGGGTGTGATGTGTGCCCCTTCCTATAGCCTGCAAACCTCCATGACCTTTATCTGGCTCGTGTTCAGTGATATCTGGACACTTTTCTTGGCAACAGCATCAAGAACAATTCAAATGACATTCACTTCACTACTGGAGGCTCAGCTCTTGTGTTTCCCCACCAGCAAATAAAGAACAGAGCCTTCATATATGTCTTTTCTGGGAACTGATGCTTTCTAGGAATTGCTTACAAAGAATTAAGTAATCTATTTGATTGTTATCCAGGAGTCCTGAGCTTGCTAAATGATCTTGCACAATTCTTTTTTTCAGGAAGATACTCCTGCAAGATGGTCTCAAGGATTTGCCTGTGGTAGGCAAAACAAGGCTCCCTTGAATAAAATAACTGAACAGGCAAATAAATGGAATGCCTTTCATTACACCTGTCATCAGTTTATTTACTCTGTGTCCTCTTTCTGCCATGAAAGTCTTGAGTGATTTCAGCACAGTAAAACATCTGCACTCATTTTCAGAAAATAACAACTGCCAATGTATGAACTCACTATTTTCTCAGAGGGTCTATTGTTCAGTGTCCGGCCCTTATTGTTCCTCATCTCCTGTGAGTGGTTTACAATCAAATCCGCTTTATTTACAGTGGAAAGCAAAATATGTCAGAGCAAGACAATTGACTGTAAGCCTTCAATCAATAACAGCTTATTTTTGTGCATGCTAAAATGTAGTCATTTCTTGCATTCACCAAAACCAGCAGCAAAATCCCCATTTGGAGGTGTCAGTTCAGTCCTGTGCCAGGTGCTGGGCTCCTGCTAAGTCTAAGCAGGTGCACCTTACCCTGCACCTTCTAAACCTGGATCCACTACACACAGACCATCTTTCCATGGCTCCACAAGCCATCCTGCAGTGAGCATTCACAATTAAGGCCTTGTATCAAGCAATACTTCAGCATTGTTCCACTGGTTTGGTGATTAGGGGCCTTTGTAGGATAGTAAGCTGTCGGCAGGCAGATCATCTCTATCCCACAGTGTCTCAGTCTTTACTCTTGGTTTGTGGCCAACATCAACTCCCACTGAAGGCCTTTCTTATATAGTTTTCCAGTGAATGCTTTCCATGGGGTCATTACATCTCAGAGATAAACACTGAAAAGCTGAAGCATGCTATTAAGCTTCTTAAAACATTAGAAAGACAATCATTTTGACAGAAGAAATGTTAATCACACTTCTATAAAAGCTTTTCGTCTTCAAAGCATTTAACCAACATTAATTACATGTAATTGGCTTTTCCACGTACATCATGCAAAACACACCTTTCATGTCACTTTTTGCTGCTATCTTACCCAGGGTTTCAGAGACAAAGCTGTGCCTCTTCAGTGCAGCACAGCCTCCTGAAGCCACCTGAGGCCTCATCTTGCAAATCCCAAAGGGCAATACTTGAAACAGAAGTTGCACAGAATACAGACACCTCAGCTGAACCGAGAGATCTGGAAAAAAAATAATTCCATCCCACACAGGTGTCTGCAAAGCTGTGTCTCCATTTCCCTGACAAAATCACCTGAGGAAACTCTGAAGTTTTGCTGTCCCCCATGCCTGGGGATGGCCCTGTCTTCACCAGGCCCACCCAGGCCCCATGCCCACTCTGGTGGCTGCCCAAAATGTCCAGGATGCTCCTGCCAGAAGCAAGGTGCTCTCTGGACTCCAGCAGCACTGCATTTGACAGGCTAGAGGAAAAAGAGAAAGGGACCACATTTTCCATGGATACCTTGTCTTCAATCACTTACCCAAGAACTTGAGAACTTGGGTCCACTCCTTTTATCTGCTGGAGGACATCAGAAACACCCATCCTGCCTTGCTTTTCTTGTGTGACCTTTTCATTGAAACAACTGCTACTCTTAGCCACAAACAACTTGAAAAAGTTAAGATTTTTATTCCAATTTACAGCCTGTGTGAGACAAAAAAACCTTTTTGCCCAGTGAACTGTCAGGACTCAGCTAGGAAATACGAGTTCCATGTGTCCTCGGAAGAGCTGGCTAGTATTCAGGCTCCCTGTAGCTCAGGGCTGGAAGAAAAGCATTTTGGAAGCATAAGTCACAAACTAATAAATTTCACCAGAAAGGATAAATGAAGAAAATGTCCAGGAAAAGAAAAACAATATGTTTACAGGGACTAGATCACAGAGAACTTATCCTGGACATGAGCATTGGTTGGAGAATAAGGTTCACAACAGGTGAGAAAACAAACCCAAGCACTATCTGGGATCAGCAGCACCACTCAGGTCAGGAGATAGGTGAAGGTCCTGATACGTGTCTTCCCTCTGTTTGGCTGCCTTTCAGAAGGCAATATTGAAGGTGATGTTTCCATATTGAGTGTGGAGCCATTTACAAGCTGATTAGCTCCATCACTGTTTATGCATGTAGCTAACAGAGCTAAAAAATGTGCTGTTAGTTCAATGGCTCATGAAGGTATGAAAGCTCCACCTGGCAGCCTGGCATTCCTACATTGCCTTGAAGCAAATAAAGGTGCTTTCCCAAAACTTCAGGACTTTCCTAACTTTTATTCCTAGCCTTTGGGTTTTATTTTTAACCCTAGATGGCTACAAAACCCAGAGAATGAGTTGGCCATGGAGATGTTAGGGTCTGGAATAATAAATTCCAAGCATCTCAAATTGTCTTGCAGATTGAAATCCTCTCCATCCCTCATGAGCACACACCAGCGAGAGGGACACCTGCGTGGTATGGTCAGGATGAGCAGAGAAGCGACAGTGCTGTGCAGGAGAGGATTCAAAGTGCCCAGGGACCTGGGCAGATTTTTAGAAAAGCATTGAAGTGGCAGGTTCCAGTGCAAGCCATAACTGTGCTCCTGAATCAAGAAGATCCTGTAAAAATCCCACACGGCGTCACGTGCCCCCGGTAGCTGAAGTGGCTGTTTATTTTTCAGACATATTCGCCACCTCATTCTCACGATTATAACTCAGTTGTTGGCCACACAGCTCTGTCAGACTGCTCCCACCCTGGGAGTTAAGTAAGTGGTTAAGTGTGTTATTGGTTCAGAGCTAGGAGGCTCTCCACCTTGCAGGACTGAACCCTGTAATCTATTCGTATTTCCTTTTCAACTCCTGCAAGTAACCCCAAGCAAGCTGGGAACACTAAGTGCAAAGTTACAGGAGATGACTGTGGCAATTTCTGAATGACAAGAGCATTTAAAAGAAATGTCAGGAGTCTATGGGCCGCAAGCTTTTATGTTTCAAGGAGAAACAAGAACAAAGGAGGGACAATAAATCAAACGCAACAGCTTAGCATGCTCCATCTCTGGGAGTTAACCTCTTGAAAGCCACGTCCCCGACACAGCGAGGGCCACGCTCCTTTGATCGGGTCCATTATTTTGTGGAAAAGTGATGGAAGCAGCAGGGTGGGCGCCTCCATGCATGCCCAGGGGCCATGTACACTGTGCTTTGCTTGACATGTGCTATGCATTTATGGGTTAACATCAAACATGAGCTGATTTATAATTTTTAATCAAAAAAGGATTATAACCTAATAAATCCTAATAACGTATTCTGTCTGGAGGTTATGTGGTGTAGTCATGTAATACACTGGTAGCTTTGCTCTCCCGAGCCTGGAAGATGGTGTAAAGTTTTTGATTTGTCAGTAAACTGTTCCTTGGAAATGCTTAAACGGACCAAGACCCTCCAAGCACCATGATGCAAATGATGATCCCCTTGGGTGGAGCCTTTCCTGCTGTCACAGGTTTTGAAGCACTTGAATGAGGCACGCTTGGAAGCTTGCAGCATCCCTGTGTAATGAGTGTCTCCTCTCACTTTCAGAGGCCAAGCCTTTCTGGTTAAGTGCTAATTATTGGTAGTTAGCTAGTTGAATCTAAGCATTAAACATATCAAACACATCACTGATGTTAGTTAGAGCCCTAAGGAGTCCTCCAGCCACTGGAGTGTAAGGGTTGGTTTGCAAGGGCCCATCAATTTTTGAAGTTAAAAAATTATGACGACACATAGGAAGACTTAACCCTCTCTACTGGATTTCCTGGGTTTTGGTTCTCCCGCCCAGATAGACAGGTATTATCCTGGGGAATCTGCGAGTAAGCCAGACCTGTCAATTATCAGAGGGGATTTCTGAGCCTTCTGTTCCCAAAGAATCTTCCCTCCAATCCATACTCTGCCTCCCAGCAAAAGGCTGTCCTGGAAGAACATTTACTTCCCAGGAGACCTAATTAACATTACAAGACTAATGGAGACTAAGCGTAAAGAATTTTTAAAAAGTCCTTTGACTGCAGTGCCATTTTTAAAGCTGCTCCTCCCTGCTCTTTGTTTGCACACAATAGCTGAACCACCACAGTGGGGATGGGGCAGGGGTCAAGAGGTCCGAGGTATTTTCAAGCTAGTTTTAACTATCTTGCTGTTACCTCATGCTCTTCCGCTGTGTTTGCACCCATCTGTTGTTTTTTCAGCCTCCTCCTAAAGCTGCCTTCTAGCCAGGGATGTTCTCTTTGTGTGAGGGCAAGTGCGTGTCCTGATAAGGCTCAATGGGTGGTCAGGAGAAAGACCTCGACAGAAACTCTCAAATCTTGCCACATCTCCACCACTGCTGGAGGATAATGTCACCGGGAGCCTAATCCGAGCCGTGGGAATCTCAGAAGGAGTTTGGAGCTCTTCCTTTAACACTGGTTTACTAATTAAGGAAAGATTTCCAAACCAATCAGATAAAGAAATCCATCAGGATCAGCCAAGTCCATGTCAGTAGAATTGCTCTCACTCAGGTGTCACAGAATCACAGAATTATTTAGGTTGGGAAAAAGCTTCTGAGACCATTGAATGCAACCTTCAACTGACCAGCACCATGTCAACTCCACCATGGCACTGAGCACCACGTCCAGTCATTCCCTGAGCACCTCCAGGGATGGTGACTCCACCACTTCCCTGGGCAGCCCATTCCAATGTGTAACACCCCTTGCCATGAAGAAATTTCTCCTCATGCCCAACCTGAATCTCCCCTGGCACAGCTTGATGCTGTGTCCTCTCATCCTGTCAAAAATGACAGTGTGGAGAACATGTGCTGTGTCAAGAGGAGGGGAGATTTCTCAGAGGGGATCCACTTACAACCCTTTGGTTAGGAATTCTTTTTCCAGTACAACTGCAATCTTGTAGATATATACTTGGAAAAGGCAACTTTTTGAACTTTTTTCCCGCTAGGCTACAGCTGAAGCCTCTACTTTCTCCAGGGTCCAGCTAAAACCTGGGCTGACAGTCTTCAGTTGCAATCTTTTATGATGTTCAACTAACAGTGTTCCCAATAGGCCTTGGACATGGAATTCATACACTTGCATGTTAATTTTACCAAAGCATCCTAAAATACTGCTCTTTCCACACTCTTTGTGTAAAGAGGGCACACAAAGAGTGTTGTCTCTCTCCTTGGCTCAGAGGAAATGGTTGCCTTCAGTTTTTACTGTACTAGCATTGACTGTATTCCTGTAATAAAAGCATCTGCCTGGTATTTCCAAAGTCTTCTTCTGGGAAATAACAACTGTGCTTTCACTGTTTCATTGAAATTCAGGATGAAAAGGGGTGTCTGTCTCCCCACCTAGGCCCAGAAACTCTCAACAGTTCTTTCCTTGCACTGTTCAAAACCATCTTCTGCCCTTCACTACTTAATGGCTCTGGTACAAAAGCAATAAACACAGCTAGCAGTGCTGCTCCTAACAGCCCATGAGCCAGCCAGGCTGTGCACAGATAAAGATGTTAGATCCGAACCCATTTCCTGGGAGAGAGGGATGCCTGTGTGAACAAACAAAAGCTCAGCCAAGTTCTCAAAACAGAAAGTTTTTTGAAATGTCTGAGTGAGATTTATCCAAAACCCTGTCATGAAACTCCAGATTTCCAAGAACAGGACTCATCAGGCCTGAAAGAATCCGTCCAAAATTCCTCCAATTTAAAGACTGCTGAAATTAGAAATTAAATTTTAAACAATCTCAGTTTAAAGGAAAGTCCAACTGCAAACAAAGAAAGGAAAAGCAGAGAAGTGTGCTTAATTCAAAGTGCTACAGAGAGCAGCCTCGTTCATCGCAGCCATTCCCTTTCGCCAGCATCTTTCTGGAGTGTAAAAACTGGAGTTTGGAGAACAGGCAATTCACAGATCCAACTCAGGTTTTAATTCTGCTTTGCTCTTAGCACTTCTTGACCCCAACCCCGATCCAAAAGGATGGATGTCACTAATGGCTGCATTCAACAGGCAGCGTTCTAATCTCCTCTCCCCTCCAGGCAGCCTCCGCCGTATCTGCAGCATCTGACTGTGCCCCTAATAGGCAGCTGGATGAGCCGATCTATTACCACCACAGTCTTGGCCAAACCCGAAGGCTTTCAAGCCTAAAATGGGGCGCTGCCACAGTTTGGATTAAAGACACCAAAGGCTGTCTTGGTGAAGCTGCAATAGATCTTTTCTCTGAGGGTGAGATAGCAAGAGAGTCAAGCAACACACACCTGTGGCTCCTGTCACCCAGCGTCCCAACCCAGCCTCTCAGTCCCTGCACAGCCAGCCTTTTGGGGAGCTGGAGATGCACTCCTGGGGTGCACAACAATTTCTGCATTCCTGCCAGGCGAGACACAGCGAGCTGGGAACTCTCAGGGAGGTTAGTTATTTTCCTGTGGATGTCCCTGGGAAAAAGCATCTAAAAGAGTTCATGCTGCAGTTTTAAGTTTACAGTCAAAGTCGGAGAAGGTATTGCAGGTCTTAAGGAGTTGTTTCATTTTTTATGAAGGCAAAACACCCATTAAGGACTTCTTTAATTGCAAATAAGCCGTGATCTTTGTAGCTCCAATTTTATAAAACGTGTTCAGCTCTTATTGCCTTAAACCATCAGAGGTTACAGAATTGTCCCCAGTTTTTTAAAGACCTGATTTTTTCAGTCACGTTTTATGGTATCCTGGGACTGTTATGAAAAATGAGGCTTTAGCCTTGCTAATAAAGAAGTGATAATAATTAGACAATCTCCTGGCCAGTGCAGATTTTATAACTCCATAGATACCACAGCATTAACATTCTGTTTGTCCACCTGTTAGAAGAAACAGATCTGAAGAGTCATAACTCTAAAACAGTGGGTGACAATTTAATGAAAAATTGAGCTCTGCATTTAATTTCCTTTTAAGTTCAGTTGAGCATTCTGCAAGATCAAAGGGGCTTTGTGGCTTGCAAATGATCTATGATATCAGAGAAACAGATTATAACCCAGGCACAGTTTGGTATTTAAGTAAGTATCCACTTTTAATACCGATGTTTAAAGTAGGCTAATGGAACTAAAGCACAAGGATAATTTCCTATGATACAACTCTATAATCCAGTTTAATATATCAGCTGAACACTAAAAGCATATTTTGAGTTTATTTCAGTGCTTTGGCCCCCTGTGCTTTGGCCTCCTGAAACACCATAAAACATTTTTAATGAAACAAAAGGTCCTGCCTTAGTTTGTAAGATTTTGGGGCAGGGACTGCACTTATGCACTTGTAGAATGCCTGGAGAAATGAGTCTCTTGGGTTTAGTGTATGAACAATAGTTAAGCAGCAGCAAAACTGCATGTCAGTGAGGACTTACTTTAATTGTGGATTCTGGAGTTCTGCTTAGAAGGCATCCTGAAGCTGATATCTCCCCCCTTCATATCCATGTAACATTATCATGGGCAGTGGGCTTTAAAAAAAGACAATAAAAAGAAAGAAAGCTACTCAAGGTTAAAAGCTTCCTCTGCTTTGTTTTATTAGGATTCTTCGATTTTGGTTTTTTGCTTTTTTTTAACAAGTCCCTATGGCAGCAGATATTCCATATTTTCCTTTTCAGAAATGATCATGCTCCAAGTTACCCGCGCCAGCCAGGCGTTTTCTTCCATGGCTTAGAGAAGATGCTACTACAGACTCACTTCTGTTGCTTGAACTCTTCTTCCTCCTCACTACCTTCAATTTATGGACAATTCATTCTTGTTTATTCTCCTGATAGTGTTGTCCTTCAGGCTAATAGGTCTATTCCCCCTTTCATGTTTACCTTCCTGATAGGTTTAGAAGCCATCACCATGTACATCTGTCTTTGCCAGGCAGCAGGAGTCACACTTGTAACCTGCCCTTGCAGAGCAGTTTGATGTTTCCCTGAGCAGTAGTCCTTCCTGTCTCCATCTGAATTCATCGGTTTTGGACGCCAGGGGTGGGAATTGTACATGCTGCTCCAGAGGAGGCTTCACATGTACAGTGGAATTAATACAGCTGCAGCTTTGTTAGAAATGTCTGCTGATGCATCACAGGCTTGCATTCCCTGACATGACATGATGTGATGTTGGTAGCTCAGACATCTCATGATTAACCAATGCATCTGGGTCTTTCTCTGCAATCTCAGCGAGTCCACAGAATCTTTAATTATGTCAGGAATTAATGCAAAGTGCATGTAGGGTTTGTGGTTTCACCCCCTTTCTGCTATTTTAATCTGTGAGGTCATGCAGACATTCCTATAGGATATCTGAAGCCCCTTCAGGACTGATAATGCCTCTCAGCTTGATGTCACCAACACATTTCTTTCCCTCCCTTCTACCCTTGCTGCCAAGATCTATCTGTATCTTTTGTCCCCTAAAGAAGTCACTGCTCAACTCAATTGATTCATATCTTCTCAAGCTAATTCCTTGCCCTTCTCTCAGTCTACTGTTTATTCTTCTTTTTTTTTTAGGTGGATGGAGAATGATGATCAAAACTCCAGTCAAACTAGCAGCAAATTTGGAGTTAGATGCGTTTCACTAATGTCCACAAGGACTAGTCTACTGCACATCTTTGGTCTGGAATACCAGTTGTCTTTTCTGTGAAAAAAGCAACAACCCCCCCCCATGTTTCCCTGATTAGAAGTATGTTGGAGATTTTGATTTCCTTATCACTGATTTGTAGAGGTGAATATTTTGCTGCAGTTGTGAATAAAGCAGCTCTTTGAGCTGGCTCGGGCAAGGCTGTCATGGCTGGTTTGGGATGCTGTTTATGCTGTGTTAGTGCTGTTACCTGTGGCCTTGCAAGGAACTTGGCTGGTGTTTTCAAACAAATTCAGAGAATATGCTGAAAAAATCAACAGGACCTGACACTTGGTTGCTCTTCTTTGAAAGTCTAAATTTACAGCCATAACGCTTTCACATCCCAAATTCTATTTCTTATATCCCAAGGTAAAGGAGGAGGCATCTAATTAAGCACAAAAATGCATGATTTGGTTGTCAAAATAAGCATGTGGTAAATGGATGTAGGGATATCCAGGATTTCTGGGGCAAGTCAATACCATACTAAAATCTACTTGTGTTCCTCTGCAGAAGCAGGTGGGAGAAGTTTGGCCATTCAGATGGCACTAAACACATCTCCAGAGAATTGAACACACTTCTTCTGGCTAATGGAAAGAATTTGCTTTGAAGAACATTGTTGGAAAAATGGATACAAACCTACTGCAAAACAAAGACTGAGGTTTTGGAAGAAGCTGAAGAATAAAGATTTGAGGTCTGCAGGGAGCCTGTAATGCAGAAAAATTGGAAGAGGTGGGTCCTGGCAGCAGGACAAGAAGGAGAACAAAGACCCCAGACTGCATCCCAAAGACTTCTTTAACATCATTGAACCTACTGACCCATTTTTAACTGAGTTCCCTTTTCTGAACTGAGGTCAGCAGCTTTGCTTGGACAGGAGGAGCAGGAGAAGCACAAGGGAAAGTGTCTTAGGATAAATTAAAACATAGAAGTACCAAAGCTTGGTCATCAGTTGTAGAAGAATAAGAGAGGTGTTTCAGTTCTCACCTCATTAATCCAGTGGTTCCACAGGATAAACAACTCTGCCTTGCAGTTAATCTTCAAATAAATATGCTCTTAAAATCCAGTGGGTATTCATCTAATATAGGATAACTGTCTTAGTGAAGCTAAATTAAATGCTTTTGGATAAACTTAATTTGGCCTCCTGCTGAAATGGTTTTCTGAATGAGACGGAGAGGAAATGCTTAACTCTTGTTTGGAGTAAGAATGGCAGCACTCACTGATGACTAAATACTCCAAATAGTCTGTTCCTGTTCTCTATGGCAGAACTGGGTTTTAACTCCTCACGTTAATGGTTGATCCCTCCTTGACTTCCTTGAGTCCTTGGCACTACAACATCCAGTGGAACTGAGCTCCACAAACCCATCACAGCTTCCATGGTGACATCTCTTCCTAATTTTGCATTTCCTGCCTTCTACCCTTTTATTTTGCACTGTCTGTTGGGAGATATGCAAAAAACCCCACGAGCCTCCCTTCCCTTAGGAGCCCTCATGTCCTACAGCCTAGCAGGATTTCTGGCTCCTTCCTGATCCTCCCAGTTCTCCCATCACCCTGCCTGATGTCTTCCCCAGTGGGCTCAGCAGCCCCTCTGCCTGCAGGCTCAGGCACTTTCACACCTCCTGGGTTCCTCTCACCACTCCCCCTCTTTCCCTTGCCACAGGCCTGACAGCAGGAGCTTTTATCACAGCCCTTCTATTTAGCTCCCTTCCACCGTAAACACCACTTATCTTTTCAATCTCTCTCCATATAAGATTTTTTCCCCCCTAAGTCTCAAATTATTCTTGTCATCCTTATCTGAACATCCTTTAATTCCCTTGGCAGTGACTTATAGCATTCCAGATGAGAGAGAAGCCTTGGTTTTATACCACTCTGAAATTTACTCCATCCCATTTCTTACACATCCTAACCTTTTGTTTGCCTGTTTGACAGAAGCTGCACCCGAGCTGAAAACTTAAGTGAGAAGGGTGCAGTAATGATTCAGAGATATTTTCTGTTGGTCAGTGCTGTTACTAAAATAATTCATTGTTTCTAAAGCTTTCTGCAAGGGCATTCCCCCTTTGAGCTCATATTTCCAAAGCAATACTCCAAATACCGAGCTGCAAACTACCTCCCATTGCTGACAGCAGTTCAGGTCCTCCAGGGTGGAGGAGGCACCTGTAATTAGTGGCTGCAGAGATAAATATTCCCTAGCCCCCATAGAGGACTGGTATTGAGCCAATATAAGTTAACATAACTCAGGATTTTTTTTCCCTAATTAAAATCTATGTAATTAACAGAAGTTTCTTGTAAACATTTTGCAGTCCCCTTTAAATTACCCTGAGACCTGCTGCCATCTATCATCGCAGCAGTCTTATGATACTGCTGCATCTGCAACTGATAAGCGTTCTCATATTCCTTGCCACCCCTTCTATATGGATTATTTTCCATTCAACAGCCATGGTTTAACTGAAGGATAGCAGGGCAAGGTCTCTCACCTTGACGTGGGCTTATATGGTGCCTAACAAAGTAAGACCTTGATCCACAGCTAAGCCCACAAAATAAGGCTGCTGCTAATACTGACTTGTCAGGTCCCTTCACGCTGGCCACTCGCCTGTTTCAGTTATGACCTTCAGAAATTTTTTATCACCTATTGTGGACACAGGAGTGATGTCAGCCATAAATTTTACTACCCTGCATTTCCATCCTTTTCCTGTATTGCTCTTTCTTCTCTGTTGGTTTGTGTCTTCTTGCCTGTCAGTCCTACATTTCAAGTTGTTTTGGACTCAAATGTTCCCTTGTTGAATATATGGTCTAACACGCTATGCACTCTTCCAAAAATAAATGTAAATTAATAGTACTTTTATCACACGAACCAGCCCACTGAAGTTAAGAGAACTCCTGATGGAAAAGGGCCCAAGGTAAATAACAGTAGTAGAAAGTGTTCCTAAGAGTTTGTCTTAATTAAAAGTATAACTACACACATTAATAATTTACAACTGAAAAGGTTATGAATGTGCAATGTTTAATAACAGTAATGCAAAAAGGTGATATTTAGTTTCTAGCACTCGCATGAATGCTCATCCTCTGAATTTAGAAATAACTGTGGCTGTGTGGTTTGATCTGTAATGAAGATTTAATTAATCCCTAAAGCTCAGTTCAACTTAGATTAGACCTATATTGATTTGAAATTCTTTACAGTTGCACTCCTGGTGCAGCAAACTCACCTGCTCCTCCTGGTGCTGTTCATGGCATTAGCAATGCACTTAAGGGGTCTGTCTGACCTTAAACAAGGGTGTCACCAAGAATTCTATAGAAAAAGTGTCCACATCAAGGAAAACCATCCAGCTCACTTTGTTCTGCATGCCATACTGAGCAATTACTGAAGTGACACGAACATCAAACATCACTTCTTCCAGAACTTGCTTTTTACTTTTTGGGGCTGCATGGTAGGAAACACAAACCAATGTTCATCAAAGCCGATAAGAACTTTTCCCCCTTGATCACAAACACAGAGCTGTGGGTCTGACCGTGAGTTCATCTTCTCAGAGAGGAGGAAAAATCCCCACCATGGCTTTCACTGCCAGTGGTTACTGGAACTGGAGGAGATGAGGGCACACCTGTATGATGGTAAAAATTCAACTCTGGTCCTTTTTCCACTGAGGGTGGTGAGGACCTGGCAGAGGTTTCCCAGAGAAGCTGCATGTGTCCCATTCCTGCAAGTGTTTAAGGCCAGGCTGGACAGGGCTCTGAGCAATCTAGGACAGTGGAACGTGTCCCTGCCCATTCCAGGGGGAGCTGGAACCAGATGATCTTTAAGGTCTCTTCCAGCCTAGTCCTTTCTACGACCCTACGACTTCTCAAGGCAGGAATAGCCCAAAAATCTTCATGCAACCTCTGTTGAAAATCTCAGTGATGGTGCAATTCCCATGGGGACCCCTCACTTGTTCATTACAAGACCAAGAAATCTTGTTTTGTGCAAGTCCAGATTTTCTGGCTTCCACAGAACTGCAGATGTTTGTGGTGGCTCTACCTGATGACCTTGGGACTCAGTCATTCAGAACAAACACACCAGGCTGCAGATCTTGTCTACCCTAAAAAGAAATAGGGAATAATAAAACCTTTCTCCTAGACTTCACAGCAGTCACCCCATAATAAGATCAGGGAATCACAGAAAGGGACTTCTAACCCTGACTGAGGACTTGGAGAGCAGCATTCCCCACAGAGTCTGCAACAGCCTCCTCTCTACATGTTGGTGGCAGAGTTTTGGCCCGAGTCTCTTCTTCTGTGCCTAACCTTGCTGCCTCAGACAGAGATGTGCTGAGCTGGAAGGCTACCTGAACACTCAAAAAATCCTCACACAGATGCTTGCCCTGTGCCTAACAAGCAGATCTTCTCATCCAGCTTCTGAATGAAACCATCTGTTAAACAACTCCCCTGATCCACATCAGCTCTACAGGGGCTCTGGAATTACGACTGCAGTGAACCAATGCAACCAGGCTTAAAATGCATTATTAGGAGGATTCATGGTGACTCCATAATACCCAGAGATATTCCGCTTTCTAGAATTATTTGGTTGAATATTTGTTTTCAGGACCTGCTGGCTACCTATTAGCAGCATATTACCCTGAAGTGGCACTTCTAAAATAGCAAATTAACCTCCACAGGGCAGACAGCATCCTGCCCACAAGAGGATACCTGGAAAATGAACAACATTTGTTTTCCATGTAAGACTGCCTGGTAATGAATGGCAGCTTGTTACAGCTATTACAGCCAGACTGAAAGGGTGTTGGACTCGTGTCAATGCAGTGCCTCTTCTTCCCCTGGGTCCCTCCATGCTTTAAGGGAGGCTTCAGAACAGGATACACAAAGTCAGACTCACTGTTCAGAGATGACAGCTGCTGGATAGGGATGGTCCAAAGGCAAAATCCTGAGCTCCAGCCCCCAGTGTGTAAGGAGGGGAATTTCAAAGGCACCCACCTGAGAATGTCCTGGCTTTGAAGAT
Organism: Pomatostomus ruficeps; assembly: GCA_013400735.1. Taxonomy (NCBI): domain Eukaryota; kingdom Metazoa; phylum Chordata; class Aves; order Passeriformes; family Timaliidae; genus Pomatostomus; species Pomatostomus ruficeps. The sequence goes on from VYZT01054840.1 coordinate 29,215, forward strand.
GCAGTACTGCTCATCTGTCCCTGCAATTGCAGATACAAAACATGGAATAAGAGTCATGATCCCTCCTGTTTAAGTGTGCTGGCATCCCTGCAGGTGGAGGTGATGGCTTTCTTTCAGCTCCTAGAAATGGGGAACTCTGTGTAAACAAGACTGGAGGCTGTGTTGTGCTGGTTCCTGAGGTCTGAGCCCTTTGTTTCTGTTCCTAAGGAAGAGGTACATCTGCAGAAGTGAAGAACATGAAGACTACAGCAGCTTCTTTAATCCTGCTGGTGATTCACACAGTGGCTCTGCCTCAGGAAGAACAGGAGAGATGGTTCTGGGGAAATCATATAGACAATTTGTGCTGTCTGGGTTATAAAAGGAAAATCCTGGTTGCTGTTGACCAATCAAAACAGTGTGCACAGTGCTGCTTTATATCTAACACAATGTGCCATGCGGGCTGCTGTTGGAGGTACAGAGGGGAAGGTTGTTGATCTCACCTTGCACCCCAGCACCTTAACCTGGGCAGGCAGAAGGCTACACCTCCAATAACAGGGCAAAATTACTTTTAGATTTATTTTTTCCCTCACATGATAAGCAGAAAGCATGGTTATGGGAGTATCAGCCTGCACTGCCTTTCAAACTCTTAATCTCAAGAGCCTGTTCAGTTTGGGAGGGTGATTTAATTAACAGCTCTGGTTATAAGAAGTCCTGTGAGGATCAAAGCATTCAAGCCTAAAGAGTTACAGTCTGGGTTTCCTCTACTCCCATGCAGTCTGAAAAGGGCACTGTTACAGGGTTTGCAGTTTATGGCTCCTGCTGTTGCAGGGGTCTGTCTGAAACAAGCTGCCCTATCCACAGATGTTGCATGCATGGTGGCTTTCCCTTGCTGAAGTGACCTGCAAGGATGACAATTTCTGCCACTACTCAGGACAGGGGAAACTGGAGTCTGAAAGGGATAATCAGCATTCAGAAAAGAGCAGTCAATCTAGGCCTCTAGATGACTCCAAATTTCTCTTGAAGACAATTGGCAGAGCTTCCTTAAGAGCTGTCATCGTCATGTAAGGTTAAACCCAAACCTTGGCTCATTAGTTTTGATACTGTTGAGTCTAAGACCCTTTTAGTCACTGGTTCTGGAGGTGGCCTTTAAGGCCTGTACCCCTTCCTGCACCATATAATTTCTGAAGACCAGGTTACATAGACTTTAAAACCAACAGGAACCTTCCCCCTCACCAAAAACACTTCCATACCCTCAGCAGAGTTCCTGGTTACCTTGACAGTGCGAAAGCAGCTAAAGATCCGAATGACACATTTTAGCAGTGCTCTTAAAACCTGTGCACACTCCACACAGGCACGTCATCACAGTCACAGCCCTGCAGGAACACACACCTGAAAATCTGAGTAACATCCTTCCAGAAAGACCCCACAACTTCCACGTCTTCCCCTTGATCTTTTGTGGTGCATTCAGTAAGTCCCATCCACTGGAGAGAGTTTTGCTTACACAGGAGCTCTCTTTGATTATTGTAGTGCTCTTTTCAGATACTCACCTGAGATATTTCGAGGCTGCCCTCCACCACAGAGGTCCAGCCTGGAAGAACAACCTAGGTGGTAGCTGGATCTCCACCTACAGAGATTTCCCTCTGAATGGATTGACCTAACTGGACATAGATATTCACTTTCTCTCCAGTTCAGGGTGTTTCTGTGTTTTCTTTAATATTTCATATCAAGTCCCCTGCGTTTGATGGAGCAGTTCAGATCAAGAGAGAAGAATTTGTGCAGAAGAGAAGGCACAGTGTCATTTGGCAACCAAAACAGCATTCACAAAAAGAGTGAATTCCCAAGCACTTTCATGTGCCACTATCACAAATATCTATGCTGGCCAAAATAGGCTCAGAGGGGGAAAAAAAAAGGGACAACATGAAAGTTCCATTCCTGCCTCTGCCTCTGTGCCATTTAAGTCATCAAAACTTTTTCACAGTATAATGAAGCTGGGAAAGCAAAGAGATAAAAAGCCATTTCTAAGAAAGGAAGACCAAAAAGCTTCAAAAATGACAAATTCCTCATTTCTTAATTCATTTTCTCACTGAGAATTTGGAGCTGCAGAATATGTACGCAGTGGTGATGAGAGCAAAGGTAATAAACACTGCCATGTAACCTTGGCTGTTCCCTGCAAACTGCAGTTACCCAGAAGCCCAGCCACCTAACATAAAAGGAAAGTATCCACTTTAATTAGCAGAGCAATCAAAAGACTCTTACACAGGAAAGCATTTATCACCAAATAGAAAATGAATGATACTTTAAAATTAGAATATGCAGAATTCATAGCCAAAGGCACTCAGGGGTAAAAGAGCTTTGCACCAAACCAGACGGGGATTTTTTTTTTTGGCTTCAGTCTAATGAACTTTAACAATAGATATCAAATTCTGTCTGGCAGCACATTTTAGCAATGGATCTGATTTTTCAGAACTACTAAGCAAACCTCACCAGTTACAGGAGGAGGAGACTAGCATTTAGAAAACTCTTATTAACCTGTATTCAGATCTCAAACCCAGATCCTTGGAAATCCAGTTTGTAAAAAAAATCTTTGCCTATACTTTCAAAGTACAGTACAAATAAGCAGCAGGGAAATTTAATTTTAATTATTCTTGTCGATGAAGATTTCATTGTATCCTACCTAAATGCTGTGCAGGAAGAAACCAGGCAACACCCCATTTCATTATCTGGAGGTTGGGCAAAGCTTGAATTGGAAGATGACAGCAATCTTCTCTTGGTCTTCATGTACTTAACAAAAAAAATGAAATACCCCAAAATCAGGGAAGAGCTAGAGATAAAAATACCTTCCTCTCAGCTTGGAAGCTTACAGGGATATTGAAGTATAGAAGACTGGAGATGTTTTACAAACAGTAGGAGATGCTGTCACTAAGAGGTCAGTTTTCCTAGAAATCATTAAAAAGCACAATGCAGAATTTTCCACTGGGCTTACAAATCCTGTCTTGCAAGGGAGCTGAAAGTTATGGGCACTAAGCTTTAGCTCAGCTAAAATGCAGTTCCATACCAAGGCAGTTCCATACCAAGGCAGTTCCATACCAAGGCAGTTCCATAATTACTGCAAAAAGACAACATTAAGTCAGCCTGCTACAGACTCCCAAGTACAGATGGGATTGTTTGACTGCAGCATTTCAAAACACACGAGCTTCGGTTCACCTCAACACAAATCACCCAAGTTGCCTTAGGTCTGCAAAGTTAGGATCCCACAGTTTGCATCCAAAAGGAAAGTTGGTCTAAAAGGTAAGTAAGGTCATAATGACAGATTTACTCACAGTAGCTATTCAGCCATTTGAAGTATAAAGAGCATAAAGGGAATGAGATAGGGTGTGGGTCCTGATAAACAGAAGGGAGACAAATCAGGAAGTCAACCCATATTCAGCCTATTTGTTTCTGCTTTCTTCAAAGGCCGTTTAAGAAGATCTGTGATTTTTATAGACAGACCCACAGGAGTTTCCATGATCTGCTGACTGTAACTTTTAGAATCACGACATTACTTTGTCCAGGGAAAGTAAGTTTGGGTCCCCAGTGAATTGCTCCAGCTGTGTATTCCTCAGTTCTGGGGCAGGGCAAGGGATATCCGTGCCTTTGGTTGGTGTTGAACTCCCAATCGCTTTTTTACCAACCATTATAAGCAGGCACACGTGTGGCTTAGCTGCACCAGATTTGCTGGATCAGAAAGTGCTAATGCAGAACTGTGTAAACAAGAAAATCATGATCCAACAAGAAGGTCCTTGTCTGAACCCAGCCTCACTTCACATCTCCACACAACCAAACAACCCTAATTCCATCTACTTCCAGTTAGTACTTGCCTTTTGCTTTTGGTATCCAGGATGTTCTGCGCTTCAAAGACACTATAACCACCAAGATAATTCCTGAAGCTCTGTGCACTGAAGATATAAATTTGTCTGCAGAGATTTTAGAAGCACTTAAAACCCCCTGTCTATTACCCTGCTGTTTGTGCAAACAGCTCTCTTAACACTTAAGTGCCCTTGGATGCCAAACTAGTATGACCAGCACAGATATGAACAGGATAATCTAAATCATCCCCTGTTACACCCTGGTGGAACAATGACTTCCTTGTGGCTCAGCAGAAGATTTGAAGGACTTTGTTCAGCTTGCTTGAGAAATGTGTCTCACCCAGTAGCTGGTAGCAGTCATAAGCTATGGATTAGGGAGGGTGATGTCTGGGTAGAGTCTTGCAGATCTTGTCCAGTGCCATCTGCCAGGAATGGCCTCAGAATTGCCCAGGATGACAAATCCATCACCATTTTTCTGTTCGTGGTTTCAATGGAAGTGGAGCTGGAAGTTGTCTTTTGGATGATCATATCCCATCGCCGATTTTTATTGATTCCAGATCTAGATTTAAACGCCCCAAGCAATAGAGCTGCTACTGGAAACCATTCCATAGTGTAAGAGATTGGCTTGTTAGGAAATTATCTTGATTTCTAGGATGGCATTCCTTTGGCCCAGACTTTGCCCTCTCCAGACTGTCTTATGAACCCTATAAAATGGACATGTGGTGTAATGGCAGATGTCAGAGCTACTTCTGAATGGTCTGGCTTGATTATGCAGCACCACATTGGTGCCCTGGCTTTAATGAAGCCTTCAGTACCCACAGGAGCGTGGAGATCTGCCCCAGCTCATCAGGCCTCCATCTCAGTTGCAGTCAGTTCTCCAGGTTTGATAGAGACATCCTTTCCAAACTCCTTCTCTGGCCTAGCAATGTCTCCAAGGTTATCTGTGCAGGGACAGTACAAAGGACATGCCTTTGCAGCAAAACCAGATGCAATTGCAGCTGGAATGATTCCTACCTCATTGAAAAGTGTCAGGAAGTATCTCCATTGTGAGTTTGCATGGATTTGATAATGGCCTGAAATGAAGACAAGAGAGATCCATGAAAGAAATGTTGAAAAGTGTACAGGCCAAACACAGTCATGGAAGCAGCAGTCTGGCAATTTACAGCATTAAAGGGAACACTGAGCTTCTGGTGATGGTTTGTAAACACAGAAAGGAAAAGAGAAAGACCCTTTCAGAGAGTACTGGAGGTAGCTCCACTACAGGCAAGGCTTGAGTTGTCCCTATACACAGCCAGTACAGCTCCTGCAATTATATGGAACAGTGGTTCAAAGAAGTGGGCACCTCTTGGCAGCACCTACCCCTCAAGCTGGACCTGAGCAGAAAATGGGATCAACAGTTCCAGATAACTGGTATTTACCTTGAGCCCAAAAGTTTCTTGCCAGCCTTGATGAAGGAAATCAACTCTGGAAAAAGGGATTGGTACCGCAAGGAAATAAACGTGATTTATGAAGTCACTGCCTCTGCAGGGAGAGGCAGCTGGTGGAGAGCAGTGTGGAACACGTTGTTCTTTGGCTTCGGTGTCTCGAAGACCATTCTGCCCATTTGGTCTCACCTCCCTCATAATGTAGACTGCAGACTCTCCCTATGGGAATCACGAATCAGACTCTTGACTTTTAGCTAATTTAGTGTATTTTCTAGGAACACATCCAGACTTGATTTAAAGCTGTCATATGATGGGGAATTTAGGTAAGTTGTTCCAGGAGCTAAAAATGCCTATGGTTATGTGTGTATGCTCATTTTTAGGTTGAATTTTGAGATATTCAGCTTTCAGCTGCTGTATTTCATCAAGGTTTTGATCTCTTCTATTGGGGGAAAACAACCCTATCCCAAATATAAGTTGTAAATATATAGCACACCGTACTAATGCTGCTGGTAGTAATTCTACTCATGAGAAAAATTTGCTCCACTTTGAAAGTGAAATGGGCCTTCTTGTACTTACAGAGCCAGGAGAGTTGATGCACCCTTTACCTCACTGTGCAACAGCTTCCCCAGGTAGCCTTTAATCTGCAAGATGAAAGAGCCTTCTAATAGTGTATCAGGAAATTTACCTGCACAGCGTGATTAAGTCTCAAGTAAATTTCTGTTTGCTAAGTCAAACAGAATAAACATCTCTTCCCCTCCCTTCCCCTTTTATGGCTGGTGCAGAAGCTATGGGGTGTTCCAAATTCCAGAAAACCCTGATCATCCTCTGTCCAAAAGACATCCAGTTCTTTCTTTCTAAGTCAGAAATTGCTAAAGATGTACATTTTAAGATATGCTGCAGACAGGGATTATTATTTTTTTTCTACACTACATAAAATAAGGAGACATGAACAGAATGTCTATTAGGAAGACATATAATATGAAAGCATAAAAATCTTCTTGTTGTTAAAGACTTTTATAAGATGCTGTGGGATCGCAGGCTATTTACTCTGACATCTCTGCAAAAGTTGCTGAAGCTGCCAACATTAAAAAAAAACCGTAGCAAAAACAGTGTCTTTAGGGATTTCTCCAATGATAGTTCTTTATTTATTACTCCATTTAAAAAATTTAACTCAGCGCATTTGTTTACTTATGATGGGATTGGCTTCCCCCCATCCCACATGACTTTGTAGGGGAACAAAGGAGTGCCAAGAGCCAGCCCTATAGCAAGCAGCCCCACGGGTTGTGTTAGTGCTCTCTCACCAGCATTTTTCCCATTATGCCCAGGGCAGGGACAGAGTCACAACTTGGCATGTAGGAAGCTAAGAGCAAATGAATCCCTCAGGCTCATCTGGGGAGCTCATACTCAGCCCTTGTGACAACTGAGAAAGAATTCAGTGCTCCTGGATGGGTACAAGGTCAACTTCCAGCATGGGAGGTGGTGATCCTCAGAAAATTTCTGCAAGGGGAAAAACACAGGCGCAGCCTAAATCCCCAACAGCCAGCAAACCCTGACCCTACCAGCACCCCCATCACTCCCAGAATTAACACCTCCATTTCACCCCACTGCAGATGCAAATCCCTACCACAGCCAGAAAGAGAGGGATGTATCCTCTCCTTGCCCCCAGTCGAAAAAATCTCAGGTGGTTTGGAGGGAAATAGAGCCAAAATCTAGGTGGGAAGGCAAAAATGAGCCAGTACGGGACAGGGAATGACAGAGATGTGCTCAGTCAGCAGGCGGCAGATCACCAAAACCTGCACCCCCTCGGATTTCCACATTAGCTCGTCAGCATGGAAAGAGCTGACTGCCACCATCATTCTGTGCTTGAAACATCCAGAGGTGCTCAAGCAGAGACACCCCAAAACCTACTGCTAAAACTTCCTGTACCTTAAATACCCTTGCAGTTTGCAGTAGTAAATGAGTGCACATTTTTTACATTAGAGATGGAATGAAAAGGTTTTGAACGCGCTGGATTTCTGCCTGGCTGCAGGACTGGATTGTGTTAGAGAAACTTCACAGCGCTTTCAAAGGGATTGTGTAAGGGCAGCCATGCCCCTCCGAAAAATAAATGTCTCTCCGGCCTGAGTTTTGATTCCCCATTGTCTCCCTTCAGCAGCCCAGTAATCCCAGTGCTTTGCTGCTTTGCTTTGTCCTATTCAGAAGGAAACCCCTTACACAATGAGACCCCTTTGGCACAGGCAGGACATCAGGGGTGTTGAGCTGTGAAGAGCTGTGTCAGTTGTAAGCCCGGTCAGAACCAGCACGGGCTGTTTTTGTCCCCAACATTTGATTGAAACAGGGGGAAAACAGGAAACAAAAGGGGAAAAAAAAGAATCTGGGGGCCAGAGGAATATGTACAGACCTCTGAAGTCTCCAAAATAGTAGGAATGCCCCATTACCAAGTGCCACTTGCAAGCTCAGGCACATGGATGTGCAAGGGGAGCTGGAAATCCCAGTGCTCACTTCCACAGCCAGGCAGATGCTTGCAAAACCCCTGGCCCCAGGGAGAGGAGGATGCTGAGCCCTGCCTGAGCCTCCCACAGCCCTGGACACGCCGTGGGGGACAGCATCAGCACACAATGCCTTTTTCCCACCCGTCCTCTTGGAGGATGTGTTTCTGCCACACAAGGGCTGAATGTGAAGCCTGAATGTCCTCTTAGAGCAGCGATGATTTACCATGTTGGAATAAGTCTGTAAAAGTGGCTTTTACAGAGCAGCAGGCCTCCAGCCAAGGGGCCTCTTTTTTTTGTACATACTTCTGAATGGCAGAAATTGGCATTCATCTCTCCAGGCAGGTTTCTGAAATGTATACCGTCCTTTAAATGATTCCTTAATATTTAATATCATGGTAGGATGAAGTCTGATTTTATGGTTAAAAATGTCAATTTTCACAGCTGATTGAACTTGTTTAAATGGCAAGCAGTTTACTTGTATCAAAAACCATATAAACAAATCAACTTCTTTACTGACATTAAAAGAAGAGGGTACTTTATACTCCAAAGCCTTTCAGTTTTTGAAACTGAAAATGAGCTCAGATGACTAAGTTCATTTTGTAGTTTTCCCCCCAATGGCAGATTGATTGTAGTTTATAAAACAAGCCCATGTATCTGGCAGCAAAAGGAATTGCTTAAGATGCTAAGCCACCCTTTCAAAAGTCCTCCGTAATTAATTATCAGCTGCTTGCAAGTCCATTCTGTTTTTCCTTTTGTTTGTATTACTTTAATGGTGACTATAACATACATATAATGAGAAAAGCTGTGTCTTATAAACATACAAATAAATCTTAAGACTTTAAGCAGGATTAGGCAAACTAAAAAAAACTAAAACCCACCCTGAAATCCAGATGCGTGGAATCACAGAAATCAGCTTTGTTAATGCATTCCTAACTCTGAAGCCAATTAAAGCATTCATGGACATGAAGGAATCAGAGCTCATGCTGGCACAGATTTCCTCTGCCTCTTCATAAAAATAGCTGGAAGATCCAGTCTGATGTCTGTGCTATTAAAATAAAAGAATAAAGAAAGGTATTTTATTTTGATTCAAGGGGAGCAGGGAATAGAAAGAGATGTGGATGTGGCTAGCAGGTCTCCTGGCTCGTTAATTGGTCTAAGGATCTTACCAAAAGTTCTGGTGAATGGAGGAGTTTAAAATGTATCCATTAGAGGGCAATGCACTATCCATGGTGATGTCCTGGAGACAGAGAGCAGCAGCAGGAGCTTCAGGAGGGGGCAAAGAGAAGGGCAGAAGTGATAGCCAAAGAGAAAACCCAAGAATTAAGGCTTGAGTGGTGCCTGGAAGATGTGCTGGATGATCTGAGCTAAAAGCAACTGCAGATGAACAGAGCATAACTTGAAGCACCAGACACCTGAAAACAGCTGGCTGGTGGCACCTACAGGTTCATCCTCAAAGGAGGGTAGCCCAAGACAGGGCTTCTTCACAGGACAGTTGTCATCACCAGCTGGGTGACCCTCATGCAGAATCCACAGGCAACGACCAGTGGGAACTCGGGGTTCAACTGGAAACTGAGATGAGACTTTAATATCTAAAAGACCATAAAATTTTGAGCTTGCTAGGGGAACCACCATCTGTCTCTGAAAGCGGAAAACACAGAGAAAAATATTTGTCTCAACCAAAGTGTTCCCAGGGACATGATGTTTTTAAGGAGCTTGTTTGTCTGCCAGTTCTTGCCCCCAGGGCAACTACTGGATTTGCTGTCTGAGGCAACTCCTAAGGCTTCCCTTGAGGACATCAATTCCCCAACCCCTTCCCCCAGGGCTGATAGAACTGCTTCTTTGGAAACTTTCCTGGAAGCAGCCCCAAGCTGAGGAAACCAATCCAACCTGCAATGCCTGGAGATGCCCCCCATCATCCCTCCCAGGCTAGACACAGGTCCACAGCCTGGCTCAAACCCCTTCCAGGAGATGTCGGTGCTGTCCCCTGCTCCCTGGCTGGAGCCTGCAGGGCTGCTCTCAGCAGGCAGCTGGGATGTGGCCTCCCTTTCTTTCCAAAAGAAGAGGGTTTGCCCATGTGGGTGTCAGCATGGCCGCGCCAGCTGGCAGGGAGATGGGAGGATGGATGGCAGCCTTCTGTGGTCGCTGGGCCAGGCATAGCTTCAGGAAGCACCGGGAGCTAAGGAGCAGCACTGTGAGTCTTGCTCACCGACCACCTTTTATTGCAAAGAGCTCTGAATGATGGGGCAGAAATTGTTCAGTGGAGAGAGAGAGAAGAAGGCGCTCGGATATGAGACGGCTGCTTTCAGGAGAGGAGTAATTTGTCTAATATACAATCTGTCACCCTCCATTCGTGCTGGAGAAGTGAGGAGCTGCTGGAAACTAACCACACATATGGTGACATTGCTCCATCATTAGCTTGGGTAGGAGACAAATCTCCCCGCATGGCTTTGGCATGCTGCACTGCAAACACTTATCTCTCGGGCTCGTGTTAAAGACTGGCCAAGATGGACCCTTCTTTCCACCTGCTTCCCCTCACAGGCTGTGTTGTCACCACACAGCCTCCATCCGGAAATAAACGTTTCTCCTATCTCCAAGCAACTTGTCCCTGGAAAAGTTAACTGGTTACACTGGGGAGCTGCATGCCATATATTCAATGAAGCAAAACCCAATACATATACGGGCACATAAATCAGCAATTTTAGCTCCCAGTGTAACTCCTCCCTGAATCAAAGCACACCTCTGGAAGTGGGATCTTCTGCGACATTTTAGAGTGTGCAGAAATTGCCTGCTGGGTGGGTGTGGATATTTCCTCTGGTTCTTCCTTCACTGCAGTGTTTTTCTAATAACTGTCTCCAAATGGAGCTCTTCCCACTTACTGGGATTTCCTCAGGCTTCATTTTGAAGGACCAAGGAGGGCAAGAAGTATTTATTACACTAATAATAATAATTAAATAACTACTAATTCAATTACCATGTCTAATAATGATGATAACTGCCTGCAAATTGTTCTTTCAGGGCTCTCCCTACAGCAACAGAAATTTTATGGTGGCTCTTCTAAAGACGCCTGAGGAGTACTGCGTAAATATTAATGGGAAGGGGGGGGTTGGGTCTTCCTGACAGCATTGAAATACTCAACCCCACTGGACAGAGGCTCATGCACAGCAGTTTTGAGGTGGTGTAACTCTAACTTGGGCAGAGTTATTTCGGATTTACACCACGGCAGCCGGGAGCAGAGTCGGGCTCCGATCATTCAGCAGAGCCTATAAAACAGCGACACATCCACCTGACTTCCCACGAGCCTTGACACCTCCACGTCAATATTTATTTCCAGCCCTTCTCACTTTCCTCTGGCATTCAGATGCACGGCCAGCCTCCGCTAAATATTTTATTTATATTGCTGTGGCTGAAACGAGTTTATGCTGGGTGAGGGATGGTGCTGTGATTGAGCACACGCCGTCCACAAGGGCCTTCTGTGTGCGGCGGCGGGCACTGGCCACGCTCCCCTCCGGCAGCTGCAGCCCCAGGTGTGCACAAACACCCTCACATGGCGCTCCCATCGTGCCCACCTGCCAAAGGCAGCAGCAAAACTTTGGAAGGGCTGTGGGATCCAGACCCCAAAGAGAACCCCCCTCCCCAAAGAAGATGTTTCAGGAGGGCTCGCTGGCTCCCACCTCCTTTTGCAACCAGCAGGTTTTGCTTCTGAATTGGACTACAGGAAGGTGAGAGGGCATGAGGCCACTTTGGAAGTAAAATAAACTCCAGGACTAAATGAATGATGTTTTCTTGGAATAAAGGACTGGGCACAATGAAGTAAAATAACATAATCTTTCCATGCCACCAGGTCCTTTCGCAAACCCCAGGACAGCAGGCTGCCTTGCTGTTTGCCTAGGAAAACCAGCTCTCAGGTCGTTATTCTGATGCACAAACACGCTGCCAGGTCCATGGAGCTGGCTCGGCTGCCTGGATCGTGGATGAAATTTTATTCCAATAACACTGAGGCAGGTTTCTCTTTATGCTAATCCCCCGTGCTTCAGGGTGTCACAGTGCAGGGGAAGCACAAAATCATACTTTATGAGCGTGATCTGTCTGCAGACTCAGTATCGCTTCCCTCCCAATCTTACCTGCCACAGTCAGCCAGAGATCATAAATACACCCCTAATGCCACGATTAGCATACGCTCTTGAAAGAAAATTGTGCTTGTAGCAAGAGTCCCCGAGGGCCAATATCAACAGAGAGACATTACAGAGAGAAACTGGAGATCAGGGCTGAGCTTTCAAGTCCGTGCTCCCTTGCTAGGCAATGGTCTCTGCAGAGATTATTCCTGCTTTTATCAGGAACAGACATTGCAAAAGGACTGCAAGTGGTGACTCTGCTTTGACTTATGGTTAGACCATCTTTTTGGTGGGGCAATAATCAATGCCAGGCTTTCAGGTCTCCGTTTCACTAAATCTGGCTGAATAATTATAAAAAACCCAAAACCAACTGTCCTATTATTTAGCTTAATTTTCTTGCTCTTTTTCCATCAGTTTTATAAGCTGCTCCTGGCAAAGGGAAGCAACTCTCCTGCCAGCTCTGACGAGATAGATTGACAGGGTCCCTGCACACAGCAAGAAGGACAGATGAAGGAGACTAGAAAGCAAAGGTGAGGAGCAAGACCTGGTCTTTGATTTGGGCGTTTGTAATCTCAAGCCGACGTCCCATTTTGCACACCTTTCTTTTCTAGGAGTAGAGCTAAGCACCTTCTTAGGGTTTGCAGCAGGGGTACGGTGCACTGCAAACCCTCCCCAGCAGCTTTAGAGGAGTGTGGGTTTGTCTGCTGCCTGCTCTAACACGCCTTTGATCTTCCTGAGGCTTCTAATGGGATCCAATTGCAACCGTAATCATAAATAAGTGAAAAATATAAAATAGGTAACAAAAGCCACATAAATGCGTTGCCACTTGAAGGTTTCAAATTCCCCCCTTACTCAGCGTGGAGCGCCGAAATAAATGGAAACAGCAGACCTGCTGAGGAGGAACAGTGACATTTTGTGGTGCCTGATTTGTGATGCAGTGGGGATGCTGGGGGGCGGTGGGGACAAATTTTCACTTTATATTCTGCTCAAATGAGACAAAGATTACAGTTAGGAGTCAAGTACTATCAAATTATTTATTGAATTCTGTTGGGGTGGAGAGGGTATTTTCTCTTTTTTTCAGAAAAAGATATTGATTTTAAGGATGGCTTTGATATCAATTAGGCTCAACATGAGAGACAGGCAGTCACTTTGTATAGGGAATTTAATTAAAAGCTCTGTACTTAGTCAGAAGTGTGTTCTAAGGATAAAATTGTTTTCCCCCTTTGGGTCAATTTTCTGTTCTGTTTGTATAATGCAATTAAAGAAGGACCCATGCCAAGCAATTCTCGTGCCTGGTATAAAACTGTCCATACATAATGACTGACTTCTTGGACTTCCAGTCCACAATAGATTAACGAGTTTTAGCTGCATTTAGATGTGGTCATCTTTTGTTTTATTGCTACAAGAACACATTCTTACAGGTGCACACCTCTTATAAGGTCCTCCAAGGACTGCTTAGGCAAAAAGAAAGAAATTATGAGAAGGGTGAAATTTTACAAAGCTCTTTTCTTTTGAAAAATTAGAAGTAAAAACCGACTTGATCTGAAAGAGTTGAAGTGCACAGATAGTTATTAATGAGGGGTCCATCTCAGAGCTTGTAACTAAGATTAGCATTTAATATAAAAGAAGGGCACATAAATGGGCAGGGTTTTTGGGAAAGAGCTATAAGGGACACAAATCCAAAGTCTATTTGTTGTCCTGGAGCTGAATCACTACCACTGGGTACATGAAGGTCTTGCACAGAGCTGGATTTCAGGCCAAGACTTCCCATCACCTCAGGGGGGTTTGGAGCATCAGTTTTCTGGTTTTGCCTGCAGAGGAGCTCAGGAAGAATCACAGCAACCAACTGGCAAAAGGCTGAACCAGAGCTCACCTTGGAGGATTCTGAGGACTGCAAGAGTTGCAGTCCTGTGGCTTCTCTGCAGACTCCTCTTGGCTCTGGGTATCAACAAATGGATTGTGCCCTTGGCTTGCTTACATAAATGGAAGTTTGGAGCTGTGGTATAGAATCATAGAATCATAGAAACATAGAGTCACAGAATCGCAGAATCATGGAATCATAGAATCATAGAGTCATAGAATCATGGAATGGCTTGGGTTGGAGGGCACTTAAAGATCATGTCATTCCAAACCCCCTGCCATGCACAGGGACCATTTCCACTAGACCAAGTTGCTCCAAGCCCTCTCCAACCTGGCCTTGAACACTTCCAGGGATGGGACATCCACATCTTTTCTGGGAAACCTGTTCCAAGGCCTCACCACCCTCACAGGGAAGAATTTCTTAATATCTAATGTAAACCTTCCCTCTTTTAGTTTAAAGCCATTCCCCCTTGTCCCATCACTGCATGTCCTTGTCCAAAGTCCCTCCCCAGCTGTTTTGTATCCCCTTTAGGCACTGGAAGGGGGACTAAGGCCTCCCTGGAGACTTCTCTTCTCCAGGATGAACAATTCCAATTTTCTCAGCCAAACTCTATAGGAGAGGTGAATATCCAGCCCTCTGATAATCTTTGTGATTCCTCCTGATTTGTTTCAGCAGATCCACCTCTTTCTTGTGNATGAACAATTCCAATTTTCTCAGCCAAACTCTATAGGAGAGGTGAATATCCAGCCCTCTGATAATCTTTGTGGATTCCTCCTGATTTGTTTCAGCAGATCCACCTCTTTCTTGTGTTGAGGGCCCCAGAGCTGGATGCAGCATAGCACTGGGTTCTCCCGAGAGTGGAGCAGAGGAGGACAATGACCTCCCTTGACCTGCTGGCCACCCTTCCCTTGAGGATACAGTTGGATTTCTGGGCTGCAAGCACACATTGCCTTGATTCTGAATTTATATGATTTTATATATGTATGTGTCTGTGTGTATATATATATATATACAGGATTCTGGTTCCACATCTATATATATGATTCTGAATGCATTTTGAATACAGCTAGTTTCCTTTTTGCATATGATATTCTTTTCTTAAAAATTATTTCCATCTTCTTTATTTTAACTCCTTATAAGCAATGCAACAATGAACACTTAGGCCTTGGCAGGTGGGAAAGGGTGTCTGAAGCCCTTCTGATTTTCTGGGAAAGTCACTGTCAATCACCTTTTGTTTGTTGAAGGATACACAGCAACTCCAGTCTGTTTCTGTTGCAGGATAAGGCAGAATACCCAGGAAAACTCAGTGCTGCTCTCAATCTGCTCCCAGTGAAGCTGGTGGGAGACCTTTCATCTCATCAGAGTCAGAGCAATGTTGCAGGATAACTAAGAATCCAAGCCACAACTTCAGAGGAAAAGTGCAAAGCCAAACACGCACAGGAAAGAAGCCAAAAGAAACTGGCATTGTGGAGGATGATTCCTGCTTTATATACTGCAGTAGTGGGTACTAGGGAAAATAAATACACAAGACAGATATGTAAACAGAGAGGAGAGTCACAGACAGACACGGGAGCACACTGGGCTGATGCCAAACCCGCTGAACCCAAGGATGGATGCACCAGATGACTTCAGAACAGGTTTAGGTAACCAAAAGAAAAGGGAAAAGACCCTGCTTGAAGCCAGTCTGTCATCAGAGTAGCTGCTCAGACAACTCCAGCAGACACTGAGCCTCTCAGAACAATGCGCAAATGTCTCTTTTATCCGCTCCTGCTCTGCCGTAGCACGTGCAGTCCTCACATGTCCTCCTGGTGAGGCAGAAAGCCCACACGAGCTCCTGCAGCACAGAAACCCTCCCCAGACGGCTGCAGCATCCTCTGCAGATCCTTTGCTGGAGAGGGTTTCACTCAGACAGAGTTTATTATGCATGGTAAAGCTGGTGCATATTTGCTCCGATGCAATTATCATTTTACAGCAAGAGTTTGAAAATCGCTCAGAAGCCTCCCCAGTGGCGCCGGGGATTTTGGGGGCACAGAGGCAACGAAACACCTTGGGGGATGCTCATAGCTCTTGCCTTCCCCTCCGTCTCTGTCAGGAATTTTCAGCCTGTGCTATGCCAACCCCATTCCCTCACTGCTATAGCAGCAACAAGTTTGAGGACCCTTTGCACCCATCAAAGAACGTATGGAGGCTGTGACCCCACACGAGGCCCCATGTTCCAAGTGATTTCTCACTTGAATGCCATATGGATATGCCAGCACATGCAGCCTTTTTTTTTCCTCTTCCCCTCCAATTTCCATCTGCTGAGAAGGAGCCGGAGTGTAGGGCTTTGCAAGTAGTAGATGAAAATGTTAAAAAACTGAAAAAAACCACACAGTCTTGTTCAGGGGACATAAAAATAATGTTGTTTGTTGGATCTGATTTTTATGCTGTACACAAGGAAAATGTCTTTCCTTCTCTCCTTGTACCCTGTTCTGCAAATCCTTCAGTCTAGCAGAAGCAGTTGCCTTAGGGACGCTCCCAGACACACACAGTTCCTTTGATTTTTGTGGGGCCCTTCCAAACTTGACCCTTTTGAGAGCTGAAATGTGGTTTCACTGGCTTCCACTGATTTCCCCAGAACCAAAAGCTAGCCTGTTGTTCTGGCTACACAGAATAACACCAACCTCTCAATTATTAATATTCTGATATTTCCTTTGGGTCCTATCATCATTATTTGCACTCACTTGAGTTATTTCACAAAAAATGTGGACATCTTGGCATCAGACTTATTATGCTTTCCCACCATAACATGGATCCTGAAGCAAGCTTAAGCCATGGATTGATGACACACCACTTCTGGCTTTGGGGTCAAAGTTCTGGAACTAAAAGTCTGTGTGGAGTAAAGAACTGGGTTGGTAGGGGCTTACTAGTTGTTCAGAACTATGCAGAGATTCACCCCGTAGCAGGAATTGCTCTGTCAGATCAAGCAGTTAGTCTTCCCACGATTACCTCATCCCATTCCTGCCAGTTCATGGACGGTGTGTGGTTGCCCAGGTCTGTAGAGGTGTCTGATCTGGCCTTGCAGAGACCTGACTCCAGAGATCGTGGAAGTGTGATTTTAAATTTGCAGCTGCAGAACTCCCTTTCATAAGATGCCCTTACAGCACGTTAAGTTTCAAATATTTTGTAAAAGGAGAGGTGTAGGAGCAGGGGCAGCAGCTGAAGGCATTTGCAGCCGTGTGCCTTAGAAATGAAGGAAAGGATGAGCAGATTTCTAATGACAGGCAATATGCTGGGTGATAAAAGTGTGAGATGATCCTCTGCCACCCAGACTGCACTAAAGATGCCCATTACTCCCCAGAAAGAAGAGACTCATTTACTTCATCATCATATGCTGGTAAGACAGCAAGGGAGGTTGCACAAGACAAAACAGCCCAGCACAGAAGCCCTCCCTCATGGAATAAAGTTCAGTGATATAAATGGAGCGTTGTGTATATGCTTTCAAGAGATTTAACCGTGCCCTCTAATCAGAGATCTGGCTAAAAGGGAAAACTTCTCACTACCACCAATCTTGGGAGCTAGGAATTCCCCACAATGGTCATTGAGCATTATGGGTTGGTACTAACTGGGATGTTACCACTGTGAGAAGCAGCACCAACAGCCTCATCAGCCACTGGGATCTGCCCTACCCTTCCCACTCCTCCCTGCTGAGCTCAGCTTTAGCTCTGCTGCACAGAAATGCTCCCTTACACACCCAGTCCCCATCCCACAGATGGGAGAACACATCCTTTCCATGGCTGAACTCCTCCACACAGCTCTGCACAACCCAGCCTCTCAGTGTGCAAGCTCCCACACTGGAGACGGAGCTGCTGACACACAGGAGCTTGCAGTGCCCAGGCTGCACCTCTGCATCCATTTCCCCCAACACTCAGACCCTTTCTGCTCCCTGAGCCTGTAGCAGCAAGAACAGGGTTACCCTCCTTGGAATAACCGGGAAATCAACACTGAAAAGAAAGCCCTGTCATGTTGTTTTAAAGGGCACATTTCTACCAGGCTCACATGCCAGCCTATGTATTGTGTTCCCTCTTTCTGCTACCCAGTAAGGAATCCTGCAGAGACAATGCTGGTCCCTGTGTCTTCAAGTAGTGCAGCTCCTGCTGGCAGCACTGCTGCATCCAGCATCCAGCAGAGAATCCTTCCTGCGCCCTGTCCCCACCACCCATGGAGGCTCAGCCCGCCCAGCTCTGCTGCCACCCCCTTGGGATCACACCAATACCTCACCCCAACACGAAGCTCTGTGCTCCTCGTATGGCTACGCAATTCCTTTGTCCTCCAAGCCTGCAAGGTTTGTGTTGGGAAACAACAGCAGGCCCTATCCGAGCCCACGCAAGTCAATGGGAGTTCTCCCATTAAATTAGGTCCCCAAGGCATATGCCTCAATGGCCAATAACCTTTTAAATGAGTTACTTTCCTGTGCTGGTTTCAGGAGGCCCAGCTAGTACAGTTATTTCAAAAGACACTGCTACAGGGATGATCTTAACATTTAATTACATAACATTTTAATAAGTGCTCGAGAGCATTTGAACATGTCTCCCACCCTTTCTGCTTCTGCCAGGTTTGTTTCTCCTAAAAAAAAACTTGAGCAAACAGTGCAAACTAGGGTCTAGCTGTTTCCAGCTACTAAGATCTCCTTACATTTCCCCCATGAGTACAGACTCTCTGCAATAGACAGATCCTCATTCATTTTGGGAAGAAACTGGGACGGGGAGAGTGGGGGAGAAGAAAAGACAGAGAGGGGAAAAAAAAGAGGCTTATGTTTCAAAGATCACTACAGGCCAAATATTCTCAGGCACCCCGGCTTTTACAGAGAAATCCTTAACAGTATAAAAATGGAAACACTTCAAAGATAAAATAAATAATTTAATAATAGTCTGCCTCTCCAAAGGGTTTTGAACAAGTTTTAGATTTGCCAGTGAATGTTTCCCTTAGGCTGTAGGCCAGTGGAAAAAAAAGGCACAGTGTGCCTCTTCTTTCGTAAAATGTACTTTGTGTTATTTTATTTCTTGATAAGATTCAGAAACAATTCTCTCCCCTCTCACCCTGCCTTCACAGAAATAAAAAAAAGGTTGCTTTTTTTTTTCTAAGAAAAGCCAAGGATTGTCCAGATGCAAATGATCCCTGACACGCAACACGCACTAAAATAATTGTTGAAATCAATCCAAAACCATCCAGATTGCACATTTTTCTTACTGGTTGTTTCACTTACTATTACCTACTGAGAAGCACCTCAGATTCTTCAGCCAGATGTGTTTAAAGGGAAGCCATTTGAAGACCCCAAGAGCCTTTTGTTTAATTAAGAGAGTATTTATAAGCAAGACTTTACAGTATTTATAGGCTTGTAAGGAAAATGCACAAGAATAAACAGTGGCATTAGTGGTTGTAACATACTTGATAGGTCAAAGAGGCTGCTATTCCAGTAAAAAAAGCATTTATTTGGCAATCACATGAATAATAGGAAGGACTGAGCTGCATTAGTGTCCTCTTTAGACACTACACTGCTTGGCCTCTACATCCTACATTGTTTCATCTCAGTTTAAACACCATTTCTTGCAATTATTTACAAGCTTAAAAAGATGAGGCTGCCTTGTTTTTTGTGGCTGGATGTTGTGCCGGTTTTTTCTTGTTTTCACTGAGAAGTCTTGCCTTTAGGAATCCCAGAACCCTGTATCAAAGTGTGGAGCAAGGCGAGTTGCCCTCAATACAGGAAGATCAGTTTAGGGAACACTTAAAATATCTGAATATACAGAAGTCCCTGGAACCTTGTGGTGTGCACCCAGGAGTGCTGAAGGACCTGGCCAAATGTCACTCTAAATTATTTTTGGAAGGTCATGGCAGCTGGGACTGGTTCCTGAGCACTGGAAGAAAGCAAATGTCACTAAGGTCTTCAATAGAGTCCAGTCAGCCCTGCCTTGATCCTTGGGATGATGATGAGCAAATCTTCATTGAAGCCTTTTCCAAACACACAAAGAACAAGAAGGCAGTGAATAAATACCTAATGTGGGGTGTAAAGAAGATGGAACCAGATTCTTCTCAGTGCTATGCAGGGACAGGACAAGAGGCAATGGGGCATAAACTGAAATATGTACAATTCCATTTAAATGAAATAAAATTTTTTTTACAGTGAGGGTGGTCAAGCACTGGAACAGGCTGCCAGAGAGTGTGTGGCAGAGATACTAAATCCTCAGCTGGAATAGGTCCTGGGAACCTGCCCCAGTGGCCCTGTGCTGGTGGGGTGCACTGCCCCATCCTTTGCAGGGCACATCCCCACCACACTGACTGCAGGGAGCTCTCTCACCAGAAGTGGCCCAGCTGCTGCTGTGGCTTTGGGCGTTACAGGCTGTGGTGCAGATTCCAACAATGATGATAATAAAACCAGTCCTTTCCAATGATTTCACCACCTCTTTATTTTATTCTGTGGTTTTCCCATGTTATCTGAGCACAGATGCCTGTGATTTCTTTTCCTGATCCATTGCTCTCTCTATATTAACCTCTTCCTACCCAGTAGCTTTCCTTTACCAAGGTGTGCTAAGATATGCTGGGAAGTAAAAATCTTAAACCACATTATTTTATATATACCCAAATTCAAGGGTGCTGGTGAGGTCCATACTTTGGCCAAAAGAGAGGAGACCAGAGGAGGGGAAGTGATGGATGGTGAACGAAAAGTAAAGCTCCCTTCCACCATAACCCTTCCTTCAGTTTTCCAGCCTTGCATTCAGCATTATGTAGATTGCCTTTGAACAAGATTTTTGCAAATGGGATACTGACACAGAGCAGGAGGATCTTCCTGCAGATATCCAGTCCCTCACTGCTGGAGGTGTCAGAGCAGGACACTCACAGGTTTCATAATGGCAGATTTGGGAAGGAGGAGGTTATATTATGGCAAAAGGAAATGAGAGGGCTGGACTAAGAATTTGGGTAATGGCTTGACCCTCTTGAACTAGCACAAATCAAGGATTATTCTGTTGCCATCCAGTGAGTTATGTGGCTGTAAAACTGGTACAAGTGGAGAAACCAGCTCTACATCTTCCTGATGCTGTGTCAGTAAAAAACATTTTGACTTATTTTGTCTGTGCCACTCTGAGATTTACCACCATAACTGCTTCCTTTGACTTTTTTTTATTACCGGTTCACTTTCAGCTGTTCTGTATAGATACACAATATTACCTTTAATGTACAAGATCATCCTTCGGTCAACACATCATTCTCACTGCAGGATGACATTCGGGCAAAATGGGGAATTTTCACTTCCACCTTTCCTGTCTCCTGCTTTCTACCAAGCATGGGATATACATGGAGATAACACACTGGACCTGATCCTTATCCTTGTTGCAGCCTTGGCATTGATCTGGATTTATACAGATGTAGCAGAACAGAACTGATCTTGCTGTCTGTCTCTTTCTCATGCACACACATCACGATTCGGGATTTTATTCTGACTTCAAAGCAGATGCGGGATGTAGATTAATATGCTCTACCTCAAAGGAAGTTGTCACCAGGCACACAAAGTGCTTCTTCTTTTATGATAACTCATAATTTATCAAAGAAAATCAAATCAATTTGTTGGTAAAAGAAACATGTTTTTCATGAATTTAGACCACGACGAAGGTTTCGATGGCAAAGCAAGAGAAGGCTGAATTAATCAGACTTGGCATCTAACACTTATTGGGAAGAGCACAAAGCTCAGCTGGAGCGTTTGTTCTCCTGGGAACTCAGTCCCCAGATGGCAGCTTTGTCTCCTCGTATCACTCGCGTTCTCCTCCCATCTCCCTGCTGATCTTTGCTCTCTGAAGATCAATAACTGCATGGGGTGGATGTAAAACTCGAGTCCATCCTGGTGCAAATCACTGCTCAGGGTACAGGTCACTGGAGACAGAGCCAGGAGCTGATGTACTCCGAGCAGTCAATGTCCCTGTGCTTCCAGGGTACTGTCCCTTGCCACAGGCACAGAAATGAAGGCCAATTTCATAACACACCCAGAAGTTGCCCCTCCAAGCTGGGCAGAGTTTTTCTCTCTCATATCACAGTGTTTCAGATCCAGGGTTTCCATTAGTGACCTCTCTATTTAGTTCAGAATCAAGGAACTTTCTGCAAACACAAAACAAGTAAAAAAGCTGGAAGAAGAATAGGATGGATGACGGCATCAAATGAAAGGAAGAGCAGAGCAGCATCCTACAGCTTAAATAGAAAGGTGATAGCTAAAATAGTCACGTCTAGTACACATCCAATCCCGGGGCTGGATCCCAAGGGACATTGTGTGCAGACAGACAATACAAAGATTGTTATGAACAAGGATTACTTCACCACCTCCTGCAGCCACTTCAGAAGAGAGTTAAAGGTAACACTTGAAAAGTGCCTGGAAAAATTGTAGCACGTCTGAGGGCAAAAAGTGTTATATTTATAAGCCAACAGAACTGAAGGCATTGGGGCTGAAAGAAAGGTACCGAGTCCCAGTCCCAGAGCAGGTTCAGCTAGAGCTTAACTATTCCTGATGTTTTTTAACCTGTTTTTTTAACCTCTAAACTCTACAGCAATGAAAGTGCTGCACCTTCCCCAGGGCAGATCCAAACAGGGATTGCCAGGAGGCTGCAGGGAGCAGACCCACCTGTTTTGTTGCAGAAGAAGGGTTTAGCTGTGCACAAGAAAGCTGGGCTGCGCTACCTGTCCTCAGGGCCCCAGACCATTTCATTTACTAGCACAGCTATAGCCCTCTCCAAATAAAGCGTTTTTAGATTTGCAAGCAACCTCCTCACCTTTTTAGCAACACTTTTTTGTCGTTCTGATGGATCTTTCTCTGGCTTGGAGAACCAGAGCTGCGCACTGTACAAAAGATGTGATCACACCTTTAGTTCAGCATGCAATTTTTGGAAAGGTTTCATTTTTCTGTTGAGACCACCCGATAAGTAGTTGGCAATGCTGGGCAGTATTGCTGGAGTCTTGATAAGCTTAAATGTAACAAATGCACACATTCTTGGGATCTCTATAATTGAAAGAGTCCGGTTACAGCAATCTAAGAGAAGAAAAGATGATTTTCCCTGCTGGCATGGTTTTATGTAATTGTATTATTACTTGCTCCTTTTTGAAACTAAGTCAAATGAAATGTGCCCTCTCATGATGCATTTTTAACATGCTGATATAATTCCTTAAGTACAATATTCATGGCACCAAAATGCTCTTCAGTATTAATTACTGTGACAGTGACACAGACTTTTTTGTCAAATGCCTTTGCAGCTTAGCTGGTCAAGGCTCCTTTTCATCATTCGTACTCTGCTCTCTCCACAGTAACTCCTGCTAAGCTTGTGATGCAGCCTGAACTTAGCAGATGGGCCAGGTTACATCAGAGCAGAAATACAAAATTCCTAAGCTCTGGAGCCTGCTCTGGAGACAGACACGATGTAAGAACCTTGTCAGGCTGAGCACAAACCGCATCCTCTCAAATTTGTTCTTATTAATAAGGAGTAACAGACCAGCTGTAATTTATATGTGCGGGTTGGTCATGATTTTCTTTGTACAAGGAGCCAACATATGCTTTCAGTCTAACATCACCTAGTTCAAAGGAAACAATAAAAAAGGACAAATGTCAAAGGACCATGAACATCAGCTCAGCAAGTGTGTCTTGTCTGTAGCACACAGTGGCTGTGCCAAGCTTTCGGCGACAGCCTCTTGCCTCATAAGCAGTGATCTGGGAGCTGCAGAGGAGTGGTATATGTGGAAGACGAGATGCTGCAATTCCAGCCAGAGCCTGGAGCAGTTTCCCTCCCCTTCCACGATGATAATCACTACTGTGCAGTTCTTAAACTTTAGGCAGTAATAATAAGGCCGAGATCAGTTCTGTGCCAAGATCAGTTTTGTTTGTTTTTAAATGGGAGTTCAAGTCTCCTCACTATTTTACTTCTGCAAGATCAAGCCTGCTGATTGCCTTTCACTTGTCTGGGCTTGGGACTCCAGTCATTCACTTTTTGGTTCCCCAATGCAAGTTTCTAGTCTGTCATTATTTGTGGCAAGTCTTCCTTCAAAAACATCCACATTTACACATAGTAATAATGTTTGTATTCTTCCACCTCCTCTCTGGGCTTCATTTCAATGCTCAAGTATTGCTTAAAGCAACAAACAACATGCAGATATGTCAAAAAAATCTTGGGTGTTTTGTTCTCCTCCTTTCCTTGTGCTGGTGTTGATTTGCCTTGTGAAAATATTCGCCTCCTGATTTTGTCTTTCAACATGTTTAGCAGTGTCTTCCAAATTGCCCTGTGTGAAGGTGAAAGGCACAATCTCTATCTTATTAAAGCTCAGATCTCTCAGAGGGGTCTCTTTCTCTCTGCTGAACTAGCTGATGCTTTCAGAGGCAGGCAGCACCCCTGGGGCATAGCAGCGAGGAGAGAGTGAAATTTCAGCATTGATGTATCTAAGAAGTAAGTAAACAAAGCAGTGCCCAAATAACATGTCAGAACTCCATTTTCTTGGGTTTATCTTTGGCTGGACAACTGCAAAGCACTACTAGCTCTGCAGTAAAAATGCCAGGCAGTTCAGGAATGGTTCCCAAGCGTTTCCACTGATGCCAGGGCCATCAATGTGAACATAGTTTTAGAAAAACTCTGGGTGTTGCATATGCCCACCATGTCAGGCTCAGAAGTTCCACTGAATTAATCCTTCTGAATGTAGTCAGTCATGCCAAAATGCTTTCCAGACAGAGATGAAAGATCAGAAGAAAGATTTTAAATAAAAGCTATAGCATGCTAATCTACTGCTCTTCAATCTCCACCCCTTTTTATATACACCCACCTTAAAATTTTTGTTTCTAAAAGGCTTCCAAGTTACGAGAAGCTCCTCCCAACTGCACAGTCTGATTCTGTACAATAAATACTAAAAAAAAAAGCAAACCAGAGTAAAAATACCAACTTTGTTTACAGCAATGACCCTTGCATCCCTCTTACACCTCATGTTCTTTATATCCCTTTGTGCCATCCACCTTCTCCTCGAGAAGACAAAGCAAGGCAACAGATCTGTGACTCAGAGTGTAAAAGTCAAAACCACCAAACAGCTTTTAAGCAGTGCATTCCCTGCTCCAATCTCAAATGTAAGAAGGTCATTTGCAGTCCTCAGGGTTCCGAGATTATTTATGAAGCCACAGCCACTACACTCATTGTACCTCCCGCTCTCAATGGGACTCATCGTTCAGAGCTGTTGAGCAGTTGGGAACAATTACAGAGGATAAACTGAATGAAATATGTGATGATGTGAATGTGTCACGATTTCAACCAGTGGAATTTACATACATTAATAAATATCGAATACTGTTTAGTAATGACACTCCTGCATAGCCTCTGTACTGAGCATCGTGCAATGTAAAAATAATTGCTACCTTTATTATCAGTTACCAGCCCTAACAGCAAGCGAGAAGCAGCTTCAAACCTGTGAGACAAAGGGGGAATTAGGAGATGTATCTCCATTAGCTTGTGCAAATAGTAAAAGCTCCCTCTTAGCCTCTTTTTACAGCAGGGAGAGTAAGGGGACCATAGTTTTCTCTCTGCCTAAATTTAGACTATGACGAACAGAAACATACGCATGTTGTGGATTAAGATAAATTCCCCCAAGATGTTGTTGTAGAAGTATTAGGACCAAAAAGAGGGATTCTAAAAGTCAACTGAGCAAAGCTGTTATTCACAGAAGAGGAGAGATCTCCAGACACACAGTGATTTCACAATCCTGGCTGGAGCCTCAAGGTTCAGGGAGGCTCATTTCCACCATGAGTCAAGCCCCAAATAACTCTTTTGCTCAGCCAAGCACTTCCTTGGCTTGCTGAGCCTGGCTAAGCGTCCATCCGGTGCAAATGCAACAGCTGAACGGGAATCACCCAGACACGTGCCAGGAAAGGCACCCAAACTTTCCTTTCACCAAAAAGCATGTGGTTTGCAAGATGGAAAGCCTTGTGGGGTCTCAAAAGCTCACAGCTTTTCAAAGGGTAGAATATTGTCTACCCAAACTGAAGTGGCAGTGGGTTGCTTTTCATGTCAGGCTCAGTAATAGACACAAATTTCCCTGACTCCTTCCATCAGAAAGAGGGAAAGAGATGTATAACACAACATGAATGTGTTTGGTGTCCCAGGCCAGAGTGCTTCCCAGCATTGTAAGCTTAGCAATAAGGGAAATAAGAGTAATATGTAGAAGAAGAGGACAAAAATGAATCAGATTTTATGATAAAGATCACATGGTCCCAATTCAGGGCAGTGTTGCTGTCCAGGGTAAGCTGGAGAACATTCCTGGTATAAAAGCAGCCAGTCAGTAGTGGCCAAGAAAGGACTTAAGCAAAATGCCCAGTGGGCTGAAAAAGGCTTGAAATCAGTTTCTGAAAGAGGTGTGGCCCTTGAAAAGGCAGAGAAATGCATTTGCTGTTTCTGAGTTCTTGGACAGCTCTTGACCATTTTGGAGGGAACTTTAGACCACGTGTAAAGTTAAACACTCCAATTTGAGTTGTCCTAACTGCAGAGCTGTGGGTTCAGTCCAAAGCCTCCTGCCATGTGCCTCCTGCACAAAGAATTCCAAGTTCATGCATCCGTCTGGGAATTCAGAGTGCTCTGGGGAAAATGATTCTGCACTTCTCTCATCCCATCCATCCCTGCTCCTTTACCTACTGCAGGTTCTTCAGTGCAAGGTTTCCTTGTGTTTCCTGTGATGAGCCTTAGCTCTTGCCAGAGCTCTTTGCCCACAAGCCTTTCCTGTTCCCCAGGACAGGAAGGTAGGACAGGTGGATGGAAATATTTGTTCTTTCCTGCTTTTCTTCCCTTTCACGTCAAAATGTCAGTCGTAAGGCTCTGAAAGCCTCATCATGTTCTCTTAATCATCTCTTGCTAACTCATTAATTCATCAATTGCTGTTGTTTGGTCCTGCTATTAAATGCAACTAATTGCAAGAGCTGATGAAGCAACACAGTTGGGTTCCCCTCCCCGTGGCTGCGTTGGTGTGTGCAGATCAGCACCAGCCTCTGGGCTACACCAGCCTCGGCCGAGGTGTTTCTGCCCTGGCAGCAGCTCTTGTAGAGGCGATAAAAGGAAGGGTTACAGTTTTTCAGCCACAGATTGGAGTTTATTACCAAACTCCCCCAAAAGCTGACCTGACATCTCCTGTCCTGTGCGCTACAATGTGAAAAACACCCACATTGCTGCTTTGCCCATCAGATGTGTCAGCTGCAGGTTTAAGCATGGAAGTATTGGTGCATCTTACCCCACCTTCTATTTAAAGAGGACATCCTCATGAAACCCCTAAACAACAATTTTTCTATGAGCCATGTTACCTCTCTGGTTAAAAAAAAGTACTTTTTGTCCTTTTTTTCCCCAAAATGAGCATGGAGGTTAAGGAAATTTCTGTTTCCACTGGCAGCTATAATGCATAGATACATATATTTTATAGATGCATACATGTACTTTGCTATGCAACTTTCAGCTTCAGCAGGGTGGACTTGATCTGATTTTTGTGTCAGAGTTGCACGATGGATCAGTGAGAAGTGATAAGGGTATGGACAGTTTTAAATCCCCCCACTTTGACAAAACCAGGAGCATCAGGAGAAGCACCTATTTCACTCGTGTTGGGAATACGAACAAGTCCCAGGTAATTATTCAAGTTTCTAAAGGACTTCCTAGCAACCTGTGGGTCTGGGGATTTCTTTCCATTTTAATGAATGCTTGGTTGTGTAGAATCCAAAGGCAATTTACAGAGTGAAGCTTCCTTCTTGCCACAAGCCATTGGCATTTTCATGTCCTGTTTATATGTCAGCTGGATACTCAGAAGTGTTGTTTGGGTTTTGAGGGAGAGGTGTGCTGTTTCAGAAGCACAGTTTACACAGAGGAGTGCTATATGATTTCTGAAAATCCCCTCTTTAAGGTGTTTTAATGTGCACACACAAAAATAACAGCATCCAACCCCACTGAAATCTCTGTATTTGTAAATCTTGGCCAAGTCTTTGCTTAGTAAATATTTTAATGCTGTTTTCTTTTCTTTTTTCTTTTTTTTTTTTTCTGTTGTATTCTGACGCATGCAACCACCATCTATGTTAGACTACAGAGACAAAAGATTATACAGGCCACGCACTGAATCTTTCACCCCTCACATTTTCTTTCATCCCAGTCTGGTCCAAAACAGGCTTGGAACACATTAGCATGATGGTGTCTCACCCTGCCTGGAGTCTATTCTGTCACTATTCTGGCAACAAGCAGAGTTGTCAATCTGGCACTTTATACCAGCTTGGGGTACACTTAAAAATGTATAAACAACAGCGAGACAGAGAAACTTCCTTCAGCATTTATTTACCAGATAGATAGGATGGGAGATGCCCTGTTCATTTCAGTGAGCAATATGCATTTTATGACCTTCTCATGATGGTTTTATGCCTATCATGATCTGTTTGCCTTTTTTATCAAAAGAAAAGCTAATGTAAAGAGCTAACATTCAAATAACATTTAAAACTGAGATAAAGTGACAAAGCTCTGCTGGGCTCATATTATGACTGACATTTTGTCCTTTGTTGGGAGTGGCAAAAGGATAGAAATGCAAGGGAAAAAAAAGGAAATTATTTTCAACCTTCCATTTAATTGAGGGAGACTCTGTCAATTAGTGTCACAATTCGTCATTTTAAGGGTAGGCCTGTAAAGCTGCAACAACAGTTCCTCTCTGAGCATCACTGTGCTGCTGTTGACAACCTCCACATGCCACGTGGTGTCAGCATGGAAAATCTGGGTCCAGAGGCTCCCTGGGTGGAGGAAATATTTTTTTTAATCATGGCACTGTGTTACTCTGCAGTTCCATAAAATGGAAGAAGTCAACCTCAGTTTGAAACCTCATTTTTGTCCCTGGCTTCTTGGACAAGTGGCTATTCCTGCCTTTAAAATGGGGATGAGGATCCCTGGCTAAGAAAGGGTAAAATAATGATGACACTAGAGCTATTGATAACTCTGGAAAAACTGTTATTGATCCATGCATTTTTCCCTCCTCCCCTGCTTTCATAATTGAACAGTTATGAAATAAAGTGTTCTTTCCCCCTTCTGTACTTGGAACACGATGATTTATCAACATAGACAGTCTGAGGCCCAGCAGATAAAATGCAAAGCGTGAACTGAAGTAAATAACTGAAGTTCACAGCATGAACTAAATCATGTTTTATTACTTTTAATATTTCAAATGCTTCTTAGCATGAGCAGCAGAGAACAGGATGCATTCAGGAGCTCCAAACCTCCCTCTCCTTAGCGTGGCTTTAGCCTTGCTCCTCCTCCTGCTGGGGAGCCATCCTTCGCTGCACGGAAAAGCAGGGATCTAAATTCACCCTCCTCAGGAACCAGCTCTGGGATGTGGCAGTTTCAGGATTCCTCACAGAGCACCTCTTTAGGGAATCTAAATTGGAATTTTAGTCTCCTCAGGCTGCCTCTGTAACTGAGGGAGTCAGGACTCCCCAGTGAGGCATTCAGACCTCACACACCCCAAATTTTTCCAAAGCAGGTGCATTTTTCTCTCTGACATTTATGGAGAGCATCTAAGGCACTTCAGCCGTCCTACCAGTGAGTTGACACGCTTGGCAAGATCAAAACCCCTCTTTTCTCCTGCCATTCTCCCAGTAGTTTATGAACTATTATCAGCTGTGATTTCCATTTTGAATCTGGCTGCCCCTGAAGATACTCTCCGTGTTTCAATACATTCCTTCCTCTCCAGCAGACCATCTCTAATGTGTTCAATCCTCTTCAATAAATCAGTGTCTCCTGCATGGGTCAATTCAGACTGAAGTCTGCAGCTGCATGCAGGCTGGACGGCAGCAGAACTTCTCACCTGGCTCTTCCATAGTCCCTCCAGAGAAGCGAAACATGTGGGAATTAAAAGCACACTGGATGGAAAACTGTGGGCTGTAGCTCATTAGCAAAGACCATGACTAAATGACTTGCTGCAGGAATTTAGGCACTGAGCAGTTTGCTCACTTTCTACTAATTCTCACTCCTGAACCCTTCATTTTCATGTTCTACCACCATCAAATCAATTATTTCATCTACAGATCCACAGATAAATAACCACAGGAAATGTTTAATAAACTGATTTTCACCTTTTAGCACCAGAAAGAATTGCTGCATTAAACTTTATATATGAACACCGAACATTTAAACACTGCTACTCCAAAAGTTTCCATTTCTTATGTTTAGGAATTGGTTCCATTCTTACTCCTAGAAAAAAAATATATTGGGCAAACCAATTACTTAAAATGACCGACTTTTGCACCAACAGGAAAAAAAGGAGGAAGGGGTTATAGCACAATATATTTGGGAAATTTCTCTATCTCACAAACCAACAACTACAAACTTTAATTCAACTGCTCTCTCAAAAGGCTTTACAATTTCATACACAAGTGTATTGGCAGTGTCTGCTGAATGAATATGAGGATGATTCTTTTAAAAGAGTTTCCTGGAAAATGCCACCTCTGGTTGATATTTTTCTTTTCCAGGAATTCTGAGAGTTTACACAAAAGATTCCATGGAGCTATACACATAAAGAAGTGAACGTGTTATTTTCAAACCACTCTGCTGCTGCTTTCTCACCATTTTATGCTTTTTACTCAGCCATTCCGATCATCTTTTCATTATCAGACAAATCCTTAAGAATTTCCTCTGGCGACTTATCCACTGCAACAAGAGAATGTTTTCCTTGAGCAAGGATGAATCAACATTAGGTAAAAGCTTCAGGATTTTACCGAGGCTTTAAAAGGCTGGAAAGCACCGAGCTAAAGCACATGTGTCTTTTGAGCCTCTTTCTCCTTTCACCTACCACACTTAATGCAGTCACCCTCATTTGACATCCACTGTTCCAAGAAGAAAAGCTTGCCAAGGTGCCAAGTGTTTGTAAATCCAGCTGAAGCCATTAGACTGAAGGATCCCAGCAATTCTGAAACTCAGGGTGTGTTTTCCCTCCTTTTGCTTCCCTGATTGCTAGAAAGGAGATATTCAGACTTGTAACAGCTGCTGCCTTATGCTCATCTCCCAGCGTGCAGACTGGGGCCTGGGCACTGCTGCCATCACAAATCATGGTGTCCCTAACACCAGTGCAATTGTTTGGGGTGTGCTCTCACCTATGTACCCTTTCTTTTCATGGGCTTGGACAGCTCATCCACAGGAGCCAGGCAGAGTTCTCCAGTGCCATCTGCGAAGTGCAGGTCTCCATGCAGGTTGGTCCTGTGCTGGTGCCTGTGTCTCGGGGAGGAACGAAGGAGCAGCCCTGGAGCTGCTGGAATTGCAGCAAGGATAGGGAGAGATGGGTCTGTCCATCCTCTCCTGCCCATTGAATCGCCAGCAACAGATGAACCCTTCCCTCAGAGGGTTTCTTTCCACTCACATCAGTGGCACATTTTTCCTTTCACAAAATCACTCATCTCCCCAATCCTAAGGCATCTTTTCTTCCCCAGCTCACCTTCCTCTAAGGAGAAAATTATTGCAGTGATGAACAGATTTCCCAAGCAGGGGCATAGCTGAAAAGCAGCGCAGAGGCTGAAAAACTGCATTATGCATTAGGCATTATGATATTTTAACAGGGCTCAGTATCACTTTGCTTCCAATCACCCAGAGATCCAGCTATTCTCCTGCACTGGGAGCACCAGTAAATATTTGATCTGTTCAATCTGCAGTCAGCCAGCCAAACAAGGACTGACTGTTCCACCAGTCTCCTTATTTTCTTATCCCATGCTCTTTGGAGGGATTCTTAAGTCAATAGACTCTCTCTCCCTCACTCCTTCCCTCCTGCTCTCTCAGATAACGCATCTCAGCCCTGATTTCACTGTTAAACTCCATGGCATGATGGAAAATGCCAGCCACAGATGTTGCCTCCACTTCATTAGATTGCATATGCATAACAAATTCCTCACCAAAAAATTTCCAGGGTTGCATTATAACTTATCCCATAATGTAGGAGAGGAGTTAAAGCAGGGGGTTGGGAGCTCAGGAATGCTCAGACACACGAACATCCCTGTGCACAAACCCTCTGCGCTGTTCCTTAGCACGGAGAAGCGTTTATACCCTAAAGTTGTGGCAGGAGTGCTAGTAATTTCCCACAATACAAATTCCCCACAGTACAAATTTAGCAATTCATTCTCCTTTGAGTGGTCAAAAGAAGCTCAGCAACCGTAAGATTTTGTAATTAAAGAGCTGAAATAACGCTTGAGAGAGGTAGGCTGATTTCTCTTCTTCAAACTTGCATATTCTCGAGAAACACTTCACATCCCCAGACAATGCTGGCTGATGTGACTCGTGATTTTGAATGTTCCTCTTGACATACACAGCTTTTCAGAGCTTGCTAAGCACCTGGAAAGTTAAAAATCCCTGCCTGGCATCTGCAGAGATCCACGGGGGTAAAAAGGAAGAAGTTGAAAGCATCTGGCCATTGGAAAAGCCACACCAGCACCATGGCAGCTCTGCCCAGCAAAGGATTAAATGTGTCATTGAATTAGGATCTGTAAAGCATCCAGGGTCCATGTGCACCCATAAATACAATCACAGCTCCATGTCCTGGGCTGGCCTGCAGTGACTCACATGGCTGCACTGCCCCGGGATGGTTTGTGGCTCACGCTCTCTATCCCTGTCCCTGCCAGGGTTTTGTGCACCTTGCCATGAGCAAGAGGCAGTTCAGACACAACCACTCTGAGGCTGGAACGAGAAAAGAGGCAAAAAGAGTTTAGCAATTCAGGTATAAAGTGTATCACTGCTCCTGGCTTCAGGTGAAGGAGCAGTCCCTTCTTGCTACCGCCTTCAGCCACAGCCACCATCTATGGACTTGGGCACAGGTTTCTGGAGCCCAGGGAGACCCAGTGGGCATCCAGAGGTGCTGGATCAGGACGTTCTCTTTGGAATGCTCAAGCATGACCAAGCAAGAGGTGGTGAGGTCAGAATGGCCAAGAAAGAGGTGTTGAGGTCAGAAAATACATCTGGGCCCAAATCAAGGATTTTAGGTCTTTACCTTCCTCAGAAGAGACTTTAATGTTCATGTTTCTGCTGTCTCTGTTCCCTCTCTATGAATGAACAAGCCCCAGGTAAATAAATAAATAAAGGAACGAAGATTCCATTTGGTACTTTCTATCAGGAGACAAAAAGTTAAAAAATCTGGGAGATGTTACACGTACAGACAGCTGGTACATTCTTTTGCTGTCAGTTCTCTCCAGCAATCAATATTATGAAATGTTATGATTATTATCAAATATCATTATGTTAATTTTGAAGCTGTTATGAGTCCCATCTACTGTCATCATTACACTTTGAATAAATGATCTGAGTTTTAAAAAATAACAAAAAAAAAAAAGAAAAAAGAAAAAAATGTTTAAGACAAAACTCCCTGCCTAGCTGTTAACTAGCAAGGAAGATTTAGGTAGGCAGACGGATCCGCTCCTTGTGGTGTTCAGCTTGATAAATCGTGGCTTTCCTCCAAATAGAGGCAGAGTTCAGTATTTCACACCATGACAGGTTCTCTCTGTACTTTGTGGATAAGGTTGCTTGGATCAGAACCAAACTTGCAGCTATTCACGGAAGGTGGTAGAGTTTCTGGAGAGGCATGTCTTTATTGTGAGATGGGGCTGCTCGCTGCAGGCAAGCTGAGCCCCCAGCCCCGTAGTGCCAGGCACTGCATAAACACAGGGAAGAGACAAGGCAGCTATGGAAAAAAGCTCTATGGAGAAGGTGGAGGAAGACTGCAGATGGGGTCTTGCTGCCCAGTCCTGTGCTCTGTACTCAGTGGAACAGATGTTTCATCAAAAAGCTCTTCAGACCTGCAGCAGGCAACCACAGTCATTGCAAGGGTGGTAAGAACATGCCAGGTTACCTTAATGGCCATTCCAGGTTATCGAAATGGCTGCAGTTTTTGAGGTGAGGAATATCTGACCATGAGAACCAGCAGAGGGGAATTTTAGGACAACATCAAAAGGAAAGACCGTTCTCCCAATGCTGCACTTTTTCACCCTTAGGGATTTGTAGCTTCCTGGTGTTGTTTCTGCCACTCTCCAACTCACCTGGGTTTCATTTCACACTTGAAGCTCAGCTGTGTTTTGTCAGGACGGTGGTGGAACCCAGGGGCAGCTGATGCTGATTTATGGCTCCGAGGTGCAGAAGCCAGGTGCAGACTTGCCAGGGGGTTCAGGTCTGCTTTCCCCCCAGTCCAGGGCTCCCTGCAGCCGCCTCTCCCCCGGCCATGTGAGGCAGGAATGCCTGCACAGCCTCCTGGGGATCTGCGCTGCATCCACCTCTCGTAAGCTGGATGAATCTCACAGTTTCCTGGTATTTGCATGCCAATGCAGAAAAAACACAGAGGGTAAGGCCGAGATTTGCTGCTTGAGAGTTTGGGATTTGCAAGAATGTCAGATTCAGAGACACTCCAAAGGGCAAACAGAGGGTGAAGGCACAAAGGTTAAACAAGCAAAAATAAAAGCGTTTGCACCTAACCCTGCAAGCAAAAACCACTCAGCTAACTTCAGCTCTGAGGTGCAAGAATGAGGCTTGCTTCCCAGGATTAAAAAATATACACTCTGCTATTTCAGACAGAGAACTAAATAAAGCCACTCCTGCTCCTCTCATCTCACATGCTAACAAAATTAATGGCAGTGGTTTCTTTGAGCCAATCACTCATTAGCCTCTCTTCCCTGCTCCCTAAACCTCCATAAACACAAGCCGAAATCCTCCCTGAGAGAGATCTCGACTGCAGTCAGGTTTTGCTTCTCTCCGGGCCGGTGTGAGATTATAATGCTTCTCAAGGTGTTCCCTTCCTCATAATGAAGCTCCATCTGTTCTACAGATGGTAAAGATCACAAGAACCAGCACTAAATATCCCTCCCCCACCGAAGAGTTTTTACCTTATGGTGATGTTGCTTTTTGTTTTCCCTGCCTTTCCCAGGAGCACGGGGACACCTCTATTGCCCCTGCCAGGCTCTGTGCCGGTGGCTGCCTCTGCACAAGGAGGGCTCCATAGATTTTTGTCCAGGGGAAAGGAAATATTTTCAACTGAATTTTCAGGAAACTGCACGGTGGCCACCCTTTAAAACTTTTCATCTCATCTCCTCTCGACTCCTGCTCTCACCAGCCCCAGCTTTGCCCCCCAGCAGACACCTCCCTTCCAAGGGCAAACTGGAATATGTCACTAATAAGGACCTGACAGGTGAGGCACAAAGGGAATTCAGGAGGTCAGATCCTCGGGGATGGGAAAGAAATTTATAGGTGTTAACTGCTGGTCTCTGCCCTACACATTTCTGCGTGCTTTGGCTCAGAAAGAGAATCTTTTTCTTTTTCTTTTTTGATACCTGCATGAACATTTGAGCCTGTAGAGAGGCCAGCAGGGCAGAGCTCCTGGGTGTGCTGCAGTCTCCAAATTTTGGCCTCTGGTGTAACCTTGCTGAACACCCAGACATTGAAGCAGAGAAAATGGAGTCATCCTTGATGATCTTGCCCTCCATACATAATCCAAATAATTAAATTCACTTACCTAGATAAACAAGTTTTAGTTCTGAAACAGGATAACCACAGTGGATCCTTAGACAATCCTCTAAGGCAGCTGGCAATGGACTAACTTCATTTATGTGGTTTAACATTTGCCTAGCAGAAAATACTACTACTTTTCTCTTCTTGACAGGTAGATAATCCTAAGAGGTTTGACTACCACATTAACATCCAAACCACAAATGATGGGTAATCTGAAAAGCTGGATTTTCTGACACACATGCACCCTTTACATCTGCTTTCTACATCAGAGCCTGAATTAGTCCTAATGTTGTGTTTGTATTAAATATGTGGATTAATGGAGCTCAGCAAGAGTGCTGAATTAGCTCTTCCTGTCTCCAGTGGATTTGGACTGCAGCTCTCCATGCGGAGACAGATGTGCAGCTCATTATATTTTGTGTTTTGCGCTTGGAAAAACTATGGCTTGGTGCTAAATCAACAGTTGCCTGTTCAAAAGAAGCGACTCCGGACATCTCTTACAACTAAGTAAATTTGGAAGTGGCAGGGACAAAGTCCTACAGGGAAACATTTTGAGACTGTTGGCTCAGACTGTAGCCCACCAACAGTGCCATCGCTCAGGGAGAGCTGGCCCCTTCCATGCACAGTAGAAGACCAGAGTCCTGATCTGGGAAGATTTAATGGTGCTGGGGAACCCAAACAATGAAGATATTTTGCTTCAGCATCCTGGCTCTGTCCCAGCTCAGGTAATTATTCCCACTTATCTAAATTTCTTCCTCCATTTTCCCTGGCATTTAGCAATTTTCTTCCCTTCCTGTCCAAAACAGCAGTTGAACAGCCCAGCTGGCTGCTGGATACTCACTGTCCTTTGAATCATGGCTACAAGTCTCCTCTGTGCAGTTTGAAAGGCACCTTGGGACCTTAGGAATTGGGCAAAGGATGGAAGCAATGTGAAAGTGATGGGTTTTGTTTCCTTTGCTATTGGTCTTGCAAGTGGGAGCTCTGGTGGCACAAGATCTTAGAAGCTGAGAACAGGTAAAGCAGCATTTCCCAACTTCAAAACTCTCTAAAAATAAAGGAAAAATCACAATGAATTTTCCATAACCAATTTACTCCGGCAAATACCTTGCTGAAATAATAGTGCTAGCAAGACTGTGACCCAGAGAGAACACATGTGCTCACGGCTGAGGTGATGGTGACACCTCTGGCTACCTGGCTGTGGTGTGGAAGCCACAGTGCAGAGCTGGGCTTCAGCATCACTTAGGTAGAACCTGGAGGGACATCAAGCTCTGAGCCCACAGACTGAGGCACCACAGGTCTGGAATTGCACCGGGCTGCAGATGTGGATGCCTGAACCAGGGCAAGGACAAGGTGACAGCAATGCCACCCCCTGGACTGGAGGCCTGGAGATGTCTGCAGGCACAGTGACTGAGCTGAAGAGTATCTGCAGATGGGAAAAGGGAAAACCTGTCTTCCAAGCCTTCTGTGAAGCTGAGCCTGCAGCTCCCTGTTCTTCAGGTTACAACAAGTCTGAGGTGACAGCCTCTCCTCTTCCTTCTTTTAAATATAGACAAGCGTACAGGAATCACAGGATCAGGCAAGAGGGGCTTTGGCTTTGTAGCCCAACAGTTGGGAGGGACAGATCTGCATTGGCGTGACTCATTCCCTAAAAATATCCACGTCTCTCCATTGACTGTGCAGGGAGCCCAGGGTGACCAGCTTGATGTAGATGTGCGCTGTGGAGATGTCTGAAATTAGACGAAGTAAATCCCATCCCCAAAGCCAGCCTGGTAGGAGGTAGTGTGGGATGGTGCAATGCAAGAGTCTACATGTGAGCTGGAAGTCTGCACTCCCACTGCCGGCTCCAGGGATCTGGTTAATGTGGTCGGTGGAGCCTAGGAAGCGATTTGTCTCACTGTAAAGCAGACTCCTACGTCTGGTCAGTGAATCACTCTCTGTACACCCACATTTCAGTGAGATGGATCCTATCCCTGAAGTTAGGAGAGATGAATCTCACCCCTAAGTCTTGTTCCTCTTTTTTGTGTCTGCTGCTGAGTTTCCAACGTGCTATAGCAGTAAATCAGTTGCTCAAGTTAGGTTTTACTTCACTTTTCCTCCATCTCCAACTGAACCACGATAAAAACGTTTTGATGCTTACTTTTCAAATTCAATTTCCGAGCTGAAGTTGAGCTCAAAATCTTCCATCCATTCCTCAGTTTCAGAGAAGCCCTTCAGTATATACACACACCTCAGCAGTGCATCAGGACCTTCCTCCTCCTCCAATTTCTATGTTAACCTTTTAAAACTCTCCATTATTGCAGAGAGCTCAGCCTGGCTGGCTCTCTTGGACTGCAATTGGAATAACACACATCTTTCCACCATTTCTTCTTTCCCATCTGGATTCTATGGAATGTTGCAAGGGAAGAGTTTCTGTCAAAACTACAGCCAGTGTGGTTCTTAAACAGTTGCGTGTCAGGTGCACAAATTACAGAACTAATACAGGTTGTGATTACATTTTCTGTATGGGTTTTCAAGGCATATGATAATGAATATTAATAGAAATATTTCTCTGGTAAATGATTATTTTCTCAATAGTTGGTGTAAATAAACTCACTTGGATATGAAACAGATTTTTTGATGTCTATATCAAACAAACAGTGAAGCATTTCCACAAGAAAAGGCACACCTGCCAGTATACAACAGTAGAAATGTAAATATTTGCAACTTTTATGATAATTAAATCCAGTCCTCCTAGGCCCATCTCGCAGCATCTGAATACAGAATTTATGTTCATGAGCTAACAAAGAAGGAAGAGGTACAAAACCAGAGAGACTGAAATGAAACTTGAGGAATCAGCCTGAGAAGGCAGAGTCTGCCTTGGCAACCTCCGGGTGCCTGTAAGCAGAACTCACAGGTGCGTCGGTCACTCAGGACATCATTCCCTCACAGCCAATGGAACAAACAGGCACCTAAGGAAGGATTCTCTTATCCATTTTAAGGACTTAATTTAGGATGAAATGAATCACTGGTTCCCTGGACTGGACCTCCGCTGACTATGGAGGGAGCTGAGGGTGACCAGCAGTGATTCAGGCAGTTAGTCTGATGTGTGTAAGGTATAACAGCCCACCTTATAAACACACTTTTTAGAATAAATGCAAATTTTGCCAATTTTAAAATAAGGGAAGAGCCATAGCACCCAAACTTTGCTTATTTATCTGTTTGAGGGACTGTATCCCTATCAACTTCATCTTCCACTCCCTTTTATTGCACTGCAGAGTGCCTGGAACTGTACCTCTTTTGAATTGCTGCACTTAGCAAGTAACTCTTGTGTAAGGATGGAGTTATAGAATTGGAGAATAGAAGAGTGGTTTGGGCTGGACGGGACCTTAAAGATCACCTGGTTCCACCCCCTACCATGGGCAGGGACACCTTCTACTAGCCCAGGTTCCTCAAAGCCCCATCCAACCTGGCCTTGATAGGTAATGGACAACAACATCAACTTTAGGAGAATATCAAGAGAAAAATTCCTAAAGGGAAGAGAAGGCAAGGCAGGGCAAGGGAGGAAAAGGGAAGAGAAAGGGGATTTGTGTGTAAATGCCAGTGCTTTTCTGCCAAAGTGGAAGTCTTCTTCAGGAAGCAGATGTTATCCCTAAAGAGCTGTGTTTACTGAAACATTAAAAAAAAGGGGGGAGTCTTGACAGATTGTTTCTTCCCTCCTACTGTTTAGTTGCAGTCAAATCTGTCAATAAGAAGTGGACAGGGGACTTGAGGGAATATCTTCAGACATCTATTCTGAGGAGATCAAAGGGAGCCTTACTGATGAATTTGCTGTCCTACTGACTAATTTTTTTCAGAATTTCTAGACACATGGAAAGGTGTTAAAAAGATAAAGGGGTAAAAAAAGAACAATGTGCTGCTCTTCAAAAAATTACAAAACTTTGTCTATTACGTGCTCCAAACCTGGCTTCAATATCTTTTAAAGGGAACAAATATTGGAAGAAAGGAAAAAGCTGTTATAGACCTATTAGCTCTTACACTATCTATACTTGTGAGTTACGGCCTTTCTAAAGCATCTCATCATCCAACTAAGACATCACGTGCTCTTCTCATGCTTTCAGTGTTGCTTCTTTCCCTTTCCTTCTTTCTCTGGTGCATCTTTGCTGCATTATCTTCTATTAGATCACAATCTCTTCAGGGCAGGAATCCTCTCTGAGCATTTGTGTAAGCAGGAGAGACATCTGTCATGACTGAAGCCCTGAGGTGCTGTCATGAGACACAAGAAGGAGCAGCAGGAAAAGCGGGGTTTAGGAGGAGAAAATAAAAACCAGACAAACCGGGTTCATGAGGTTTTTGTTCAATTAGATTGTTAAAGTGTCTGATGTGCTGCAGTTGGATGTTGCCTGGTCACTAATTCCTTACCTGGCTCAAAGAAATATAGGAAACAAAAAGCAAAGTTCTCCAATTTAGGCTGCAGTTTTCCATATGGATTCAAGAAACTCAGGCGAACTTCCATGAAACCAATTTGCCTTCCTGAGCAGAGAAGTGGAGCACCACGATCCTGGTTTAGCACAATGCTGGGACACGTGGTTCGACTCCAGCAGGTGAGCAGGATCCTGGAGTTAATGGGATTAATCAGAGGTTGTGTATGCTGGGCTATACCAGACATGTTTTGCTTTGTATCAGGTAAAGTGTCACAAACATGAGCCTTTCTGAGGGAATGCATTTCCATTCTCCATCAGGTATCTTTTCCTCAAAGTGAAGAGGAAGAACAATTGCTCTTCACTTTCTCCGATCCTGAAGTGCCTTTCATAGTCATTATCTCCCTTCTAAGAAGTGCAAACAAGGAAAATAAAAGCAAAGACCAGACCCAGAAAAGACATTTTAATATCAGATGCCTGTCCCAGCCCCACTCATGCCAACAAGACTGCTCTGTGCCTACTGCTGGGTACCTACGTGGCCCTAGTTCATAGGTCGGAGCTCTCCTAATTCACTTCAACACGACCCAGATTCTCAAAAATAAGGCAGTTTATAACTATTTTCTCTCAGTGACAGCAATGGGGTTAAGACCTTTAAGAGGAGCCTTCCCTGCCTGAGGTGCTGAAATACACGAGTTCACATGCCCCAGGTAAATGGCTTGAAACTGGCCACTCTTCAGCAATATAAGTTTCATGAGTCCAAAAAAAAAAATCCTTGTTCTGCAGCCTGATTTGGATACTCAGGAAGGGCTAAGGTGTGTTAGGGCCCTCTCCTACTTTCAGTCCTGATTATGCATTTGATATTTAATGGTATTTTGTAAAAACACACAATGGCTCCCTGAATACAAACCCAGGCTTCAGTGGAATGATTTTATTTTTTCAGCTGAATAGTGCAAAAGGAGGAAAAGGAGAGAAGCAATATAAAAGTCATGAAGTCAAAAGGAAATCTCAGACCCATTTCTCTGCAGTTATGTGGAAGATTTAAGGAACATGTCAATTTTTGGTGGTAGGAGAGGAATTCAGTGACAGGTTAGTCCTGGTGTCAGTGAAACACACACGGCTCAGTTCTAATCCTGCTTAATTGCCAATACAAAAGATATTGTCTCTACAAAAGCATGAACCCAAAGCTCTGATTTTCAGGAAACTGGTAGGCAAAGCTGTGGGAGGATAAAAAAAAAAAACAAAATCCCATCTTGTTTGCTAAATCAGTTGATGGGTATGGCAACATAGGGACTGAACTCACCGAAAGCCATGCTGGAAATCGTACAGTCACTTTTCCCCAGGCTGAGCTCAAGACTGTGTGGTCTGTCCTGTGAAAAGTAGATGAGAAATCCAAAAATAAAACAGCTGACAGCAAGTTGCGATCCGCAAACCATACATATGTAAATCGTCGCTGACCCTGAGAAGAGCTGCCTCCGCAATATGATAAGGTCTGAAACCTGATTGAAATTTTTCATAAAGGGCATTATTTTGGAGGTGATCCTTAAACAAGCAGAGCAGGCAGATCATCAGCCTCTTTCCTCAATATGCAGAAAAATAGGTTACTGCTGAGGGGGGCTTTGGCCAAATGAATTTCTTTTGAATTCAGACACTGAATTTTTTTATATCTCAGGGCCCTCTCTAACAACAGCATAGTTCTGGGGCACAATTATATAATTATTACTGTATTGATAATGCACAGGAA
Organism: Pomatostomus ruficeps; assembly: GCA_013400735.1. Taxonomy (NCBI): domain Eukaryota; kingdom Metazoa; phylum Chordata; class Aves; order Passeriformes; family Timaliidae; genus Pomatostomus; species Pomatostomus ruficeps. The sequence goes on from VYZT01054840.1 coordinate 70,572, forward strand.
TTTCCTTGTGTTATCACCACTGCAGTTGCAATCTAGCTGATAAAGGCCTTTCACAATGCAATATTAATAATACCAGAGTATGCTGGATGCTGTATTGTGTCACTGTCCCTCATTGTGTCCTTTTAGCCTCAGAGAGATGACGGAGCAGAATGACACAACCCACCCTCATGACAAATGCATTTAGGCTATTAGTATTTTTACTTTTTAATGAAGAAAATTGAAACAACAGAAAGACTCAGAGTTTGTTCTGACATTTCTGAGCTACAAGAGGGTATTTTCATTTTTTTTCAAGAAGACTAAGGGTTTGCCATTAACTGAAAGCCAAAATTACTTCTGTTTTGCTGTGAATGTGCCAGGCAGACATCTGGAAGAGCTTCCTCTGCTCCACGTATGAACTGTGCTCATGTAGCTTGCAGGAGGAAGGGGAAAGCTGGATCCTCAAAGACTCTCTGTTTATGCTGGTACCTCTGCACTCAGCAATATTCAGATCAGACCCATCTTCCCAAGATGTCTTTCTCCTGACTTCTATTGCTTCAAATCTCAGAGTCAACCACTTCCTTGCTGTTTTCCCAACAACTGCCCATCCAAGAGGCTGCAGATGTTCCAGCAGCAGCGTGCTCCCTTGGAAGAGAGATCGCAACAAGCTTCAAGGCTGCCCTTGCTGTGGCCGTGCTGTTCACCATGCTGTGCCAAGAGTCTCTCAACTGCTGTGGATTTTACCCATTTCTTTTCTAATATCCCGTATGTGCAGTGGGATGGGCCAGGTTGGATGGGAAGAACTGTCTGAATCACAAACGTCAGTCCATTCCTCTAATAAGCCAATCTTTTTAATACATGCACCTTCAGAGTCATCTGGGAAGCCATGGAAAGCCCATTCTTCTCATCTTTCTGTGTGCCCACAGCTCTGCCTGTCTCCTTGCCCAGCAGCTGGACCTCACCTGCCCTGCTGCCATCCCTACTGCTAAATTCTATTTCACCTTTCACCAGTTGTGCCCCATACTGCCTAAAGATCCCTTCCAGGGATCTTTCCATCCAGCCCATCTCCTTGGGGCAGATGCAGAAAATTCATCCCTTTTCACCATCAGCCTCAGTCCCTGTCAGTGTTGACTCATGGCTCTGAAGAAAAGGGGTATCTTTTACCTGCCTGAGCTGTTCTAACAGCTACATCTATTTTTTTCCCTGACCCACTTTAATTACCCTCAAAAAACCCCAGTGGGGAAGAAGGTGGAAGATGAGTGCGAGGGAACTACTCTGGGTGCAGAGGGAGGACATCTTCATGTCCGTGCTCACAGTCCTGCTCTGCAAATGCTCTTTTGTGTGAGTTCTCCCTCCTGCCCCGGGATGGTGGGTGTTTCTGCACACTGTCCCTTTGAGTGTTTGTATGTTGTGCTAAGTATGCCATCTTTCCTAAATTAGCTCCGTGGCTTTTCCCCACCCTGTCTCCAGGTACATCTTCTTCCTTCCCATTTCTTTCTCCCACCTACAAAGAGGGAACATTCCTGATTTAGTAGTCTCCGTGCTTCTGCCTGTGGGAGTGTGTGTAGGGCTCACAAACAGAAAGGACAACTCCAAGACACAAGTATTCCACTGTTTTTGGGCCAAGACTGACAGAGGAAAAGGAAAGAGGGTTGCTTTCAGGTTCAGCTGAGGCCAAGCAGATCTCAATTAATCTCCTGTTCATGACAAGGGCTGCAGCATCTGTTGGATACACAGAGCTTCCCTTGGCTTTCCAGAAAAACAGGCTGTCCTGAGTCCCTTCTGTGCTCTGCCTTAGCTCCAAGCAGCCTTGCTTGCCCTCACACAGCACAGACCAAGAACCAGTGACCTCATAAATCCCAGCCACCCTTGCACGGTGGGATGTTCCAAAAAGGATTTCTTCAGCTGTGCCTGGCAAGTAAAGAGAGAGCTGGGGGTGCCGTGGGTGTTGCATCCAGCCACCTGAGTGGCCACCCCAGATACACCTGCACAGAACTGTGGACCTCTGTCCTCCACCCCAATATTCATGAAGCTTAACCCACACACACAGATCAGGTTCTCACCAGTGTCCATGACCACACACTGCACTGAACTGTTACCCAGATCTGCTCAATGTTCTGGCTGCTATTAAACTTTATTTTTTACAAACTCTACAAAAATGTACAGGAGAAGACAGACTTTGCATTGGTTATGGTGTAGAACTTCCCCTGGTAATCCCAGTACTAAGACTTAGCTGATGCCCTAAAGAATCAGTTCCAGGCACCTTCAGAGTAAGACCTGTACCTGCCTTCAGACAGGAATTAGATTCACAGTCTATGAATTTATACGGGCAATGAAAAGGAAAAACTCTAAAATAACCTGCTCACTGTAAAAAGACTTGAAGAAATTTCCAATGAAAGCATTTCCAGGTGGAACATAGCTTGGAATCAGTTTTTATAGCAACTAGCACTGGGGTAGTAGACATTTAACACCCACAAGAATTTAAAGGAGTTGTTTTATCTGCTGGAAGAAAACTGTAATATTCCACTAGTGTGATCAAACAGACTGAAATTTATAGGATGAAGGAAGAAAGCTATTTGAATTGGATCAAAATCACCTAAAAGTTCAAAAGGGTTGCTCATACAAGACATAGAGGAATAGGACATGCAAAGATCTGAGTTTTGATGCTTTGTGTCAAGCGATGTGAGACTGGAATCTTGACATAAGTCCTTTTTTAAAATCCAGCATTTTGTTCACAAGTGTATCTATAGCTGGTGCCTGTAATCCAGTATTCAAGTAACATTCGTGTAAGAGGGTTTATAACAAAACACTCGACTATTAAAGCTCCATTGTCTCCAGACAAATCTCCAAAATCCTTATCAAATCCAGTACCTATTATACAGCATATGTATAATATTGTAATGATATGTAAGAATATTACAGCTTCTTTCACCCTGGCTTCAGGTACCTACCCAGACTTTAAATCTGAGACTCATTTATTTATTACCTCTAGGTAGACATATTAAGTCCATTGCTATTCTCATTAACAAACAGTGGTTTCCCTGTACATTACTTCAATGGGCAACTATTTTTATAATTCGCTGCAAATTTTAGCTCAAAGTAACACTCTCCTGTCTTAAGCTGTTTTAACAAATTCAGGCCCCTGGTCTTGATCCAAGTGAAAATCCAGTGAAATTGGTGGAAAGGCTTGCATGGACTTCAAGGGGTTTTGGAGCAGCTCCTATGTACATGCCATAATTTGTTCTTAGAAATGTGGTTATTTGTAATCTCATCCATGGATAAGCAATACTGTTTTTACAGAAGCTAATACTACCTATTACTAATCCAAGCCAATGCTTTTCATTAAAATGTTCTGCTTTCCATTTCCTATAACTCTGCAAATTTTTGGCGGTATAAGAGAAGGTTTTCCACATTGAGTGTTTGCCTCAGGTTGATTCTTTTCAATCTAATCAAAAGCAGTCCAGGGTTTTCTAAGAACACTCTTGGGGAAAAAGACTGGGGGAAAGTCCACCTTACTAATATTAAATATCACTATCCTTTTTTTTTTTTTTCCAAAACTTCCCATCACCTTTTTCCTTAGTATGAGAGACTTGATATTTGGGAGGAAGGGTGTAATTTTTCATTGCATCTTTTACACCCCATAACTGGCTGTGATTTTTTGAGGCACTATTGTTTCTTGATATGTTGTTCCAAACTCTGTCTAGAGGAGATTTTGGGAGAGAAAGAATTTTTGTTACTTCACACTTTGTTCATTTAACTGCCACTTTGTATTTTGGTCCAGGTGGATCAAGAGCTGGCAAACACTGTGATCCTCATGCCCTGGAGGGACAGCAGAGGCAAGAAAAGCCATCTTCCTAAAGAGCCTGTGAGTCCTCTGAATCCCCTTCCCTTCCCAGCATGGGCTGTATGTTTTAAGAAACACTCACTTTCCTACTATTTTGCCAAGTGTTTTTTCTACCAAAACCTGCGGCTGTCATTTCTCTGACTGCACTCATCTGCCAGAAAGCAAAATCTCTAGAGAGCTGGATTTGACATCACTAAATAACATACCCAAAACCATATTTTGACAGCAATTTGTTGTTTTCTGGACGTCAGTGGGATACCTTTTCCCATATAGTTTCATGGCAACTTGGCTAGGGTTGCCTTTCCTGTATCAGATTTTCACATCAGTAGGCTTGGCCTTGAATATATGTTGTCATTTACAATATGGTGGCTGAACAAAGAGAAAATTTTGGAAGGCAAGCATGCTCAAACACAAGGAGACACCTCCATGTTCAGCTGACATGAGCAGGAGGCACAGGGAGAACAAGAAGTGGCCGAAAAATGAGATTTCACCTCTTCTCCTGAGTAAGGCAGAGAAAAACCAGGACCCTGCACAGACACTGTGCCACAGGGCTAAGATGGAGAGGGAGGTAGTTATGGGTCTGTGTGGACCCTGCTGTGACTGCAGCTAAAATGGATCCAGTATCTGAATTACCTTGTTGAAATCCAGTTGTGTGTTCATTGCACCACAGCCTCAGGAACAGCGTTCAAATGCAAAGGATCACAAAGGTCCAGTGGGATTTTTGCAATTCATATTTTTATCCTGATGGCAAATTACCACGGAAAATCTTGAAGGAGGAGAAGCTCTCTGGTTCCCTGACCAGGGCTCCATCTCCACAGGCTCCATATCCACCGGTGAGCCCTTGCAGAGCTGACAGTCCAAGTGGCACACGGCATTGCTGCTGCTACACCAATCCATTACTTTGCAAAGCACACAGTGAGTGTACAGCTCTAAATAAAGCCAAACTATTCCCTGCTGCGTGGTGCTGAATATGTCAAAAGAGAAGGGAAAGAAAAAGGCAAAAAAAAGAAAAAGGTTAGAGAATTCCACTACAAGCACAAAAATGTTTACTTTTGTTGCTGCTGCACAGCTCTGCACCCAACGCGAGACAATTCCTCTCATTAAGTCGTGATGAATGATAGATATGGCCAGCGGCTAAGACTGGTTCTTAGATTAAGTGTTGTGAGAAATGCCTCTCTACCACCAGGCAGGTGAGATCATTTCTTTTCCCCATTATACCAGTTTCTTCTCTCTGTTCCTGAGTAACACAGCATGATTTGATAGTTTCTGCCTCTAAACTATTGACATATATTTGCTTTGAGAGGGGCCTCCTAAAGTGTGAAGAATGGGCCAGAGAGCTCCTAACTACTCACAAAGAGTGTGGCTGTTAGGCTGGAGCCTTTGTAGTGCTTAACTCTTTGCCAGGTGTTACAGAATTAGGGGACTCCAACTGGTCTTGTAGGATTTTCTTCAGGAGAAGCGAGAAGGCAGCTTTCCTGCATTCTCGTTCCGTCAACTGCAGCCTCTCTCGAGCTCTAGATGTTCTTTATCTGCCTCTACCTCTTCAAAGCCTGTACTTGCACATTCCCAGGTGAAAAACCACCCGCAGCAGTACTGCAAAGTGTCCTTCAGAGAGGACAGCAACAGCTTCTTTATTGAAGGAGCCACTCGGAAGGGTTTGGTGGACGGATGCTAAGGAGAACAGGATTTCGTTTCTGGTGCTATTCCCAGCTGATTTTGACCATGAACAAACTGCTCCTTCCCTGCACTTTTCTCCATCAATGCTTTGTGCACTGGGGCCCTGACTCTGCAGATTTCCTCATATACCAGGTTTCTGTGTGCAATATTGAGCAGAGCTATGTATTTTTGGAGGATTGAGCCCAAAGACTGCAAGGGAATGTCTGTACAATTAATCTGAGGAGGACTATGGAAGAAGCCACACTGCTGATCCCTTAATCACCAGTGCTTGTCCCCGTCCTTGCTGGTGGTGTTCAACCAGACCTTAACAGTTACGAGCGCTAAGAATTTTAACTTTTTCATTCTTAGCTGGAAAAAAAAAGGGCAAATCTCATGTGCACTTTGCTAACAAGCAGATGTTTTATTCCTATTTTGAGACAAGGAAAGGGAGAGAGTTATGCAAATCCATGTTTGTAAACCTTGGATGTTTGACCTGGACATGTTAGTATGGATTGCTTGCGAGTGACAGAACAGAGTTGGAGGTGAAAGGGCAAATTCTAAACCTTACATTATTTGAAGAAAACAACAACTCAATTAAAAAATACCTTGCAATCCCTTGGAGAGGAGTGTGAGTTGCAGAAGTTGGGTCTGGATCTCAAACTCTCCAAGAGTTCCAGGATATTTATTCCTGTCGAGAATTTTGGCTTGGATTGTTGGCGGGAAGAGTCAGCCATGAATTTTGGATCTAACTGCAGACTATACTATCATAAGTTCCAAAGAACTGGATGTTCTCATCTAGGAATTCAGTTTTTTCTTTAAAAAGTGATTCACTCAGCATGACTAAGGGCATGTCTACATGGATGGACGAACAACTCCTTCCCACTCATCTCACCAGCCAGCTCTTCTCCAGGGGTCATGCATGGCCACCTTGGCATGGTGCTGCATGTGGGTTAGTAGAAATACCATCAAACAGACAGATGCCTCACAGTAAATGCTGAGAAGTGAAGAACAGCATTTAGCTCCTTTTAGATCTGACCTTAATATTCAGAAAACAGAGAATTTTCTTTTAGGTATTTTGCAACAACAAAAAATTTAATCTGAAATATATGTGTGTGTGCATGCATGTTCTCGCATACATACAAAAATTCCCTTTCATATACCCTTTGACTCTGATCCTATAAAATTCCTGCTCATTTGAATGGGACTATTCCTACATGTAAGTGCTTTGCTTGGTCAGGGCCACTGTCAAGAGAGTGAAAAGTATTCCCTATATTACTCTAATTGCACAGCAAAAGGGATTGTAATTAATGTCTGTGTTGTACTCCAGCATATTCAACCTGCACTACAAACAAAACTGTAGTGTAAGTGCCTATATGCTTTTTTTTTCTCAGAGTGCTTTACCTATTAGAAGTTTAGTAAGTCTCTTGTTAACACCAGAAATTCAGATATAAAGACAGATGGAATGTATACACAGAAGACAGCACTGTCCATAATTGGAGTTTCACAGTTCCAAATAGAAACTTTGCAGATTAAGGGTAGAGGACCCATCACCTAAGAAGAAACAGATCTTGGAAAGAAGCACATAAAGCTCTTATCTCCATCTCTAATTCCAGTGTGCATAGGGTGGACCAAAAGTGGTGACTGAGTGTCAGAAAGTAAACAGCAAAAGTCTCTGTGACTTGAAATAAAGCCATTGCATTCTCCTAGACAGACATTTCAAAATTACTTCATTTCCCAAAGCAATACTTGAGAATCCTTTCAAAAGACCACATATTAAGGCACAAACATATAAACCACATTTAGTTATTTACAAAAGGATCTAGATAGCTCGAATCCTGCCTCAAATGAGACCTAAACACTTGAAATTCATCAAAAACCCCAAAGAGGCTGTGTATGCACCAAGACTGTCCTGCTCCGGAGCTGTCTAAGGGCCCCAAGCCCCAAAGCTGCATAGGTGTGGTCACCACCCATCAGCAGACATTCCTGGTTTAATACAGGATGGCTGTCTCTTGCTTTGTTAGGGGCACAAAGATGTCATCAGGGCTGCAGCAAAGACAGTGGTACAGGGTGGTGGATTCTCTCTGTCAGTGTCTGTGGTGATAATTTTTCTGGCAATTAAATGCTTATCCTCAGTGGGATGTCTTGGATGTTTCCCAAGGACTAGGTGAAGACTGGGAAAAGGAGGGACTGGTGGTCACGGGCAAAGACCCGGGCTTCTGGTCACTGCTACAGACCTGTGCACGGTTCCTCCCTTGATGAGTTAAGGAGAATGACACAGGATTGCCGGGAAGCCAGGCCTGGAGCCCAGTTTTGACTTCCTCCAGCTCAGAGCCCTTACGGTTAGGCTAAAGTTAGATTTTCCTCCCCTCTGGCCAGCCCTAGGAGTCTGCCAGTCCTGGCTCTTCTGCAGCCCTAGGAGAGCAGAGAAGGCAGAGATTGTCCCAGCATTGCTGGGCACTGATTGGGGTGGACAAAGGGGTCCATGCCTCTCCTGCTGAGCACAGCTTAGAGAGCAGGGTCTCCCCCCTGGCTGGATGTGTTACTGCTGGGTAGTGGCACCCAGGGCTCTGGTGTCCCAGCAGAGCTGGCCCATATCCCCTCCATTCTTCCCCAGGATGAGGCACCTGTGATTCCAATGAAACAGCACAATCAACATCGAGCAGTGAAGCTTGGCCCGTGGCTTTCCACTCTCACATCAATGCTCATGGACAGGAGAAGCCCATCTGGCTCCTGTGTGCTCTTCATGCAAGAACAGCCCAGGGAACGGACGCGGTGTCAGGGAAGAGCTGCACACATCAGGGAAGCTGTCATCCCAGATTAGGCTCTTCTCTTCTATCACTCAAAAGCAGGGAGCAGAGTCCCTGACTCCCAGCTTTTCGGTGCCCCTGAACACCAGGGGAATTTGGTTTTCCCCTTTAATTCCCAAACAGGGCAAGAGTGTCTGCCAGGTTGCATGAAAGGACCAAAGTTCTCAGAACTCAGCCTAAAACTGAGCAATCCCAATGGTAATTATGCATCATCAAGCATGTTCATGGTGAGAGAACACCAGGTCCTAAAGGGCTTTTTAGCAAAGTAATTTTATCTGCCAGATTCAGCATGTGGAGGTTCAACTTATTTTGAACAGAAAAATGCCCATGTTCCTTTCCTAAAAGTGAAGTAATGCAAAAATGTAGCAGAATACCAAGAAAAAAGAAAATTTCTCCATGGATGGTGTTATCCCAGACAAAATGAGATTTTTTTTCTGGAAGAGAACACTTAGCTGGCTATACCACTAGAGTATACCACTGGTATGGTAACAATGGGATTTTTAGTCTTGTTTTCATGAGCTGTTCTAAAGGTTTTCTGGCCTTGAAAACGAATAAAATTTGTTCTCAGATTCTATAGCCATTGAACATTCAATAGTCTTATATAAATTAGGCAAATTTTAGTTGTTTATTTTCAGATTTTAGGTGTCTTCCAGTGAAAACAAACATTTGAAAACATTGGTCTTACATTGGAACAAACCTCCTAAACTGCATTCCTAAACTGGAAGATCATGATTTGTGCTTGGTGGGCAGGTAATACCCCCTAATATTAATTTCCATTCTAAACTGTAGCATATGCAAATATTTCCACATTTTCTGCAGACCAGCCTACAAAAGTAATTTTGAGTATTTCATTTAAGAAAATACATTCTGAATAGTTTCAAAACAAAATTGCTATTTATAAATTTATTCGGTTCCCTTCACATTATTTTGTGACAACTCATTAGTTGCCGTGGTTTATACCTGTCATATAATGGGGTCACAGCAGCATTATCAAAGTGTGTATTTTTGTTCTTAGAGCCTGAGAAGCAGTTGTGATTTAATATTGATTGAGGCATCCTATTTAGCAGCCTATCCTCTCAGAGTTGTAATGGAATAGCTTTGTGCTTCGAACAAGGAGAAAAGATGAGATTTCTGTGTACTCTCAGAATAGTGACTGTTTTCAGTTTCTTGGAAGAGATTTCTGAGTATCACAATAAGTGGAAGAGAAAAGCCATGTTTTTCTTAACCAATTGAAGTGCATAAATTGTGCTTCTCTCTACTGAGTTTTCTGGTGGAGCCGTTCAGTTTTCCCCATTGAACATGTTCAAGACAGTCTAAGCATGGGAGACAGCTCACCCCAGTGCAAAGAAAGACAAAAAATACTCAGGATATGCCCCTGTGGGTGCCAGGCTGCACGCTGGAGGCACAGCTGGATTTTGGTGTGGCTCTGCCCAACCATCTCACCACTGCAATTCAGCCAGCCTTGTTTTGACCACTTTGAAGAGAAATCCAGAAAAACACCTATGTAGGAAATTTCTGAAGATTTCTGGACATTCAGATCGTTTAGCTGACACCCAGCCTTCAATTACTATGTCAAATTAAATCCTCATCTCCTCAAATCCTTCCTTTAATTCAAAGTTCATTCCTGTTTCACATGTTAACTGTGACTTTACGTTTTTGGGAGGGGCAGAATTCCACTACTGAACTGAAATCCACTGAGGTCACTTCTCTGGGGCAATCAATCTGGTTCCTGAAACTGGATCTGGTTTGAAACCTGGACAAATATTAACTTGAATGAGAGAGATGAGATGCAGAATTTGGGCTTGGCCAACACCAGGGTGATTATTTTGGAGCTGGATAGCTCTGTTTAAGCTGAGTCCAGCTCTGATCCTCCCAAAGGTTCAGCATGCATAACAACACACACTGAGAACACTAAAACCATACTGCTATTGAGAAAATACAGCATTTTTCAGGATATACCCTTCCCCCTTTCCTATAAAAATTAAAAAAAAGAAACCATAAAGAAAAGGAAAAAAAAGGAAAAGAATTGGCAGCAAAATGAAAATCAAGATTAAGTGTTTATCTCCAGAATGCATATGGTTTAGGTAGCTCCAATGTGACCTTCTACTCAGGTCTGACCTATGAAGAACAGAGCTAAATTATGTATAATGGTTTTGTGATGAAATGCAATGCCAATTATAGGAGTGAGATGAGGCCATAAACATACTGCACATAAAAATCAGAGAAGGAACTTAAATCCCAGTCCCAGAACCAAAAGATTAGTGCTCTAACCACTGACAGTAGTCAAAGCTTCCTTCTGGAAATGAAGGTTACATTTCTTCTTGTGTTCCTGTTGTGTGGTCAGGAGAGTAATTTAAATGCTTTCAATAATATGGAGGTTAGAGTTTTCATCCTTTTTCTTTAGGAGGTCTTCTACTTTTAGTGCAATATTTTTCAATCAAAATTCAGGCAATTTACTTGTAAGGCTAAAAATGGATAATGACTTTTCGGTCAATTGCTTTTGACTGTCAATATGAAGCCTGCATTACCATTCCACAATATCATTAAACAATCAATAGCAATTAGTGTCTAGTCAAGCCTGGTGTTTTAATCATTTAAATCAAAATGCCCATAATTGTTATTGTATGTAAATATTTGAAGATGTTTATAGTGGAGATGAATTTTACCCATCTTGCCAAGAGAACTAGATTTAGAGAGAGCAAAGGCAGGCTTTAAGCCTTATTTCTCCTCTTACTGAAATTGGGACAAAAAGGATTGGGACCTTTCCATATCTTGGCCCTATCAAGGGCCATATAAGTTTGTTAGTGAGTGACCACTGTGTGCTGGGGCTGTCAGAGATTTGCTTTGTGTAATTTCACAGAGGCTCAGGAAACCCAGAGACTGCTCCGTGCATTCAAGCCATGGGTTGAATTTTTTCTCCATATCACAGATTAGCACAGGATTTTTGTACACAGAGGAGCCCCTGACTCACAGAAGTCATTGTGGATTATTTGGGGTTAAAATATCTCCAGGTCACCACACAAGGAACCGGAACTCAGAGCTCTGGACCTGGGGTACTCAGTATCTCAGCTTACACAGGGGTATTTTCTGTAATCATTCTCCAGAACATGTGATAGGATTTCACATTTAGGGACATTTTGCTGATAGGGCTTTGTGCCTGTAGCAGTGATCCTTAAGCAAATGACAGAGCAGCTCTCCCCACTGCTGGCTTTACACAGAGTTGTCTCAGCTGAGCACAGGGAGTTACATGCAGCGCTGCTGTAAAACTCACGGAAATCAGGCAGAGAATGAATTTGTCCTTTTGAATAGACCAAGAATCTTTCCAAGTAACAGCATGTGAACTGCTTTTTAATGGGGTGGACTAAAGCCTCACAAACCACAGCTGCAGGGGTCAGCTCTGTGTCCCCCAATCTGCCACATCTGTGTTTATAAATCCACATTTATTTGAACACTTCCAGGGATGGTGACTCCACCACTTCCCTGAGCAGTCTTTACCAATGCTTTGCAATCCTTTCAGCTAAGAAATTTTTTCTAATATCCAATCTAAACCTCTCCTACACAACTTGAGGCTGTTCTCTCTCATCTTATTGCTTGTTACTTGGGAGAAGAGACTGATCCCCACCTGGCTACAACTTCCTTCCAGGGAGTTGTAGAGTGACAAGGTCCCCCCTGAGCATCCTCCAGGCTAAGCCACTCCAGCTCCCTCAGCTGCTTCTCATCAGACTTGTGGTTCTGACCCTTCCCCAGCTCCACTGCCCTTCTCTGCACCCACTCCAGTGCTTCAAGGTCTTTGTTGTCATCAGTGGCCCGAAAAGAGGAGTAACTACTTCATCTGGCCTGACCCATCACCCATTCTCTCACACAGAACAGCTCCCAGTGATGGTAGGAGCAATTTTCCGTAGTCAGACACCATTCAAGCTCCTGGGTCCCATCTTGGAATCCATATAGGAAACAACAGCAGGAGAAGGTGTTTGGAGTTGCATCATTAATAGTTTCAGATGATTAAAAAGTCATTAAAAGGGCATTAGCTGGGTAAAGAGAAGTTTGGAAGAAAGATACAAGAGTCATAATGTTCACAATTTGTGTGTAACAGGACATATTAACAACTGCAGCATTCAATTAAGAGGATGATTCATATCCAAGCATTTTTAGAATGGTCTTTGAGTTCTGCTGCAAACTAACATGACCACTGCAATCATAAAAAGGCCAAAGAGATAAGTAAGAAAGCGGGAAAACAACAGAAAACAGCACAGGAAAAGCCTGGATCATCCCAGCCTGTTGCTGGAGCTGCCATGCAACCAGAGCCATTCCACGAAGGTGAACCAGGCTGCAACCACAGGCAGGACATTCATTTTCCAGTTAATACAAGGAACAGAGATTAACAGAGTGCTGCATGAACATTCAAAGCATCCCCATGTCATGCAGATCAGTTCAGAATATGGAAATACAGAATCTGTTTTCTTTGGATTCAGGTCCCGGAAGCCTAAATATTTTAAACCTGCTTCTCAGCATTCTAAGCCACCACTGACAGTTTATTGTCCTGGTTACTAATCCAGGGTTCAGCCTGGGAAAGGCTTGCATGTGTGCTTAACAACAGGCTCAGGTAGTCCCAATTAAGTCCATGTGTTCAGGGGGTGAAGTCCTTGCAGGATCAGGGCCTTAGACCTTCTGGACTTTTTGACTGTGTCAGAGCTCTGCCTCAAACAAAGAACAGGAGGTTCTTTGTTCTTACCTGGGTAAATGGTAAGGCAAAGCCCAGAGAACAGTTTGCACACATGTCCACAGCAAAATGTTTAACTCCATAGTGGAGCAGAGTCAGGAGGACATTCTGTGTTTGACATTCCAGTTCAGTGGAGTCACCGTGGCTCAGATGTTCCTAAGGTCACATGGATTCTTTCTAGGAGGACCCTCTGTTGCAATCTGAGTGACCCACTGTTAGACACAGCATCGGTGGGAATAATTTAGTCCTGGCTGCCTGAGAAGGCCAGTTTTGTTCTTCTGGGATGTCTGAAAAAATTATTCCCTGCAGAGTATGAATAACCAGTGACTACTTGGAAGCATAAAATTGCTGACCAGAAGGGAATCTCTGCACAATTGGGATTCCCAGTTCTCTCATTACACACAATTTCTCCTGGCTTTGATAGCTCCTGAACAACCAGGTTTTAAATGTTTCTTTCTTCAGATTATTTTCTTGTGTAAACCATCAAACTGCAGCCTGAAATAGGTTCAGCAGAACCGATGCAAAATATCAAAGCCAGCCTCCTACACCCTCAAAGTGTTAAGAGCAGAGCCTGCCTTCAGAATCTGAGCCCAATTTCCAAAATACCACACCAAAGGAAGATGCAGCACCAGGATACAATGCCCCCAAACAGAGAGGTTCAGAGAAAAAAAGCAGAAAAAGCCATTTTACATTTCAATAACAACAGGTTTTGTGTTCAAAACACCTCTCAAAAACTTCACATAGCTGCAGTTAGGAACTTTATTCCTTGAGTGTCATGATTATGTTATGTTTAATGCCTAAACTAACAGTAGCATTCATGAGATTCCTGGACCAAAGAGAAAAGAAGACCTGGTTAAAATGTTCCACGTCCCAGTGTTGCTAACACTTTTGCCACTTTATTTTTGCTCTCTCCTTCCCTATTCCTCTATTTCTCTGCAGCATGTGCAGTATCTCTTTACCATTTTGGCATCTGGGGGTATCAGAAATGAGCCTGAAAGTCTGTTGAGTATCTCCCAGAATTAGTTTCCTAATAGACGTTTCAGCTAAAATTTTTCATCTGGTTCCAGTCAGCATCCAGGTTTTTTAAAAGACAAGCCAGCAGTACTGGACAATCAGTCCTCAAAGCTAAAGGCTCTCCAATAGCATACCAGCAGAGGAAGAATTTTAATAGAACCCACAGGAATTTAGAGACTACGTTTTTTTGCTTATATCCTTTTTTTTCTCCCTCTCTTTTTTTTTTTTTTGTTTTTAATAAGGACAGGTTTTCCCTTTGGGTGAACTCAAGCAACAGGCAATTTCCATTCATCTCTTGAGTTCAGCTGTTCAGACTAATGGCCCAGATGCACAGACATTGTTTGATTTTTCAGTGCAGTCACCGCCCAGTTTCAGTGCTGTCCATAGGGTTCCAGCAGTGCTATCATACTAAATTTTGGGACACCCTACCTTAAAAACCAGTAGTGCAGCAGGACTGACGTGCAGCCACAGCCAATTTCCCGGGTCACTCCACTGAAGGGCTTTATCATTCCTACAAGTAAACTGCTCCCATGCAGAGGGATGTCAGGACCCCTATAGGAGCCGCTTCCACAGAAAAACGGGGGGAGGAGGAGACACGAATATCCCTTAAATCAGAGGGGGATAATAAAAAGAGGCAATGAAAGATTTTCAACAATTTTCTAATATAAAACAGCTCTGCAAAATGAGAAAAGTGGCTGTGGGAAGCAGTCAGAAATCTGCTCTTTATCCCATCTCAGCACTGCTAAATGGTGAGAAACTTGGCAGAGGGCCCACACTTTTACTTATCTTCTAAGTCTAAAATCATGCTGCTTTATTCCCCCTTCTTATTTCTCTGCTAGGCGTTGTGCATGGAAGGGAAAACACTGCTTTAGGTTTGAATTCAGCAGCAGAGACCGTGCCATTCGGGTATTTTATTCTATCAAAATGAGCTTTTCTTCCAAGGTGAAGTGTACAATGTAACATTACTTAATTGCCCACACTGCTTAGTGGATGCTGACATGTATTGTAGAAATGTTAACTGTTTTACATTTCAATGCATTCCCTCTCCCAGCCCTGCTACTCCGCTGCTTTGCTGGGATGAATCTGGCCAGCTGCCAGATAGGAAGCTTATTTTTCACTGGTGATCATAACTCTGGCTGGTTGTAGCAAATAACGTAACTGGCGGTGTTAGGAGGTTTATACAGGAAGCCCTGCTGCGCTGCCTTAATTGGGATCACTCTGCTAGCGATGGAGTAAAAAGGCATTAAGTTAAGATAAATGAACTGCTTATTGGAAACTACGACCGTCTCTCCGCATCGAGTCCACAGATAGGGAAGGCGAACGCCGCTCCTCTCGCCTTTCTCCCGAGCCCCTCCTGCCATTATCGCAGCTCGCCGGCCGCGCATTCCTCTCCTCCAGCCTAGCAATGCTGCTTTACAGCCGCGGCCGAGTTCACATGCATTTGTCTGCCCTAAAGACCGGATGGCATCCTGGGGCTCGCTCAATTTTCCCTTGTTCTCCGTACCCCGCAGCCCTGACGGAGTCAAACTGCGGGGACTTTTCTCAGGGCTGGAGCCTCGGACACATCTGGCCTCTGGTTCCTTTATAACCCTGCTCTCTGGAGGGCCTCCCCGCTGCATTGCATGGGACTCAAAACACAAGCCACAGGCCCACGGGAAGAAGGCAATAAACATTTACATTGTGTGCCTCTGCTGGTGCTATGAACACAGAGTCAAGCTTGAGGTTCCTGCGGCCAGCACCAAATTTTGTATCTCTATTGTGAGGATGCTGACTCCAGAGACATGCAACACGTATCCCACAAATCCTTCCTGTTGTCATCCCATTGTCTGCTTAGGTCCAGGCAAATTGAATCCAGGAATCTGTCCAATTTTCAGGGGAAACTTGGGAAGAACACATTTACACAATCCTACAGAGACCAAAATTTCACATCAATACATTGGTCCAGCAACCAGTGCCCACGAGAGATGCTCAGAGCTCTGGGAAGGACCAGCTGAGCTGCACTGTGTAAAGAGACAGGCTCTACCTGCAGTAATGCAATGAGTCAATGTTTCCAAATGGGCAGAATTAGGTTAAAAAAAAAACAAAGTGAAGAAGCTTCTAAGTGCCTATTTACCCCAGGGTCATTCAATTCTGTTTAAGCAAGGTCCAACAGGTCCCTCTCGCCCTTCCATCAAGCTGATCTAAACCTGCACTTGACAGAATCCACGCCAACACAGGAGGGGGCATCAGGAGCCTTGACTCATCACCCGTGTGGATCATTGTCTCCCCCTGGAGCTAGGAAACAAGGAGATTAGGAAATCCTGCTGGCATTATTCTTGCAGTAGCACACTGCTTTGTCCTCAGATATGTACCACTAAGACAAAAGGATAGCAGACCCGATTTAGATGATTAGGGTCTGATCACAAATCCCTTAGGCTTCTGAAAATTAAACATTTGGGCCAGAGCTTTCTCTTTGTGGTGGTGAAACAACTTCAAACAATGCAAGGACTCTGTGGGCACCTCTTGGAGAAGCTGAATTCTCTTTCTCTCTTCACTTTTCTGGGAAGGATGCCCTGACCAAGTGCTTCAAACTTAAACTCTCTCTGAGTTTGCAACTAAAACTGTCTTTTAGGTGCATAAACTAGGCCACCTAAATCACATGTGAAGCAATATGGGTGTAAATCCTCCACCCTGCTTCTCATAGGAATTTGCTCCCCTCTGTAGGAACATCAGCTCCAGAGAAAGGTGAAGCACCAGGAGGTTTCCCTACAAGGGACCCTGCTTCTTGTACTTCCATGGGACAATTGAACACCCTCTGCAGAGACAGACTTAGGCAGAAGAGTTCCTCAGTCTGAATCTTCACCCACTTGAATGCAGGAGGAGAGATCCCAGTGATTTTCCTAGGACCAAGATTTGGGAAGCAGCTAAAGACTCAGACAACGTTTTTGGAGGACAAACTGCATGAAGTTGAGTGCACAAATTACCCACTGCTGCACCAACAGCTCAGTGCTTTCCAGGCTGGCTCTGCTGGTCATACTTCAATAGGAAATGAACTCATTCTTCATGCAGGACAAAGGTCTGACATTATCCTTCAGTTTTAAATATACTTAGGGAGCAGGCAAGAGAGTGGTTAAAATCATGGTAAGTATTCTCTTTCACCTTTTAAGTGTAATATTTTGGTGTGTGCTCTATGTTCAAGGAGCGTAACAGAAACCTGGGTGATCCAGCCCCCATCTAGATTCCCCTTCCTCATTTCCTGGAGGCCAGGGGTAGAGGTCACCCCATTCAAAGCCCCCACAGCCATAAACTGGTGTTTCACTCACACTATTGTCCTTTTGAGACTTGCTGGCAATTCAGCACTAGCTTGTTTACAGCCAGGCCCACCAGCAATCTGCCTGATTTGAGGAGTGCTGCTCCTCCTCCTAAAAATACCTACAGCTCACTGCTGCTCCACCCTCCAGGGCTCATCATCAATGTCCTCCTTGCTCACAGGATTTGGGTGGAATATCAGGTTTGACCCCATCACAGCCAAGAAGTCTGCCAGGCTTTGGTCAAGTCATGTTGATCCATAAACTTTGTGCAGAGCTGCCCATGGGCTCACCCCATCTCAGGCTGCATCTAAAGACTCCTAAGGGAGGAATTCTCTGGTTTTGGCCAGGTTGAGCCAAGGATTTATGCCGGTGAAATGAAGTCTTGCAAAAACAGGTTCTTAAGAAGAGACAAAAAGACAAGTTGTTTGCACTTTAGAGATTTTAAGTAGACGGGAATGCCTGTTCATTGCTTCCACTGCATGTAGAGAAACAGGATCTTGTTGGCATTCTTCGGTGAATAGATGAAATCATATCAGTTTGGTACCTGGCCCACCTCGCTGCTTCTTCATCCTAAAAAAACACAGCCTTACAAAGCCAAAATACTGACCTGCCATAAGGGTAGCAGTTGTGTTTTCCTTCTTTTAGCTGTTTTTTGTGCTTGGACAGGATGGCAGAGAATGAGACTGTGAGAGAAGAGTTTTCTCCTCTTTTTTCCCTGAAGAAATCAGCGGCCATATCCACAGTGGTTTTGGGTGGGCTCTGCCCTCTGACACCCACAGCAGGGATCGGGCACCCTCCAGTGCCACTGCCCTGGGCTGGGAATCACTGTGCCATGGTAGGAAAAAGCTGAACTCCACCCTCCAACCCATGGGAGAGACCTGGAGCACCTGGGAGATGCCCCCAGTCACATCCACCTTCTGCAAGGGCTGATAAAGAGCTGGAAGGAGTCGTGGTGGTGCTGCCATGAGCAGCAGAGCAGGGAAGAGGCGGGCAGGGAAGAAGACCTGCACATCACCACCGCCTTCTTCCACTCGGGCGACACAGTGACAAACTGCACGCTGACGTTCCTGTGCACTGCCTTGACAGCCCATCAGCAAGGTGCAAACAGCACAGGGCTGCATGATAAGGGCCTGGCATAAGGGCTGAGGCAAAAATGCAGGTAGGCTGGAGGAAAGCCAGCAGTTCACACGTGAACATGACAAGGGTGTTATGTCCACAAGGCTCAGAGGTCTCCAGCTTGGCCAAATAAGGGATAAGATTTTTTTTTTTTCCCTTTTCAAGGACCATAATGTCACAGCAATATTCATCCAGGATATATCAGCACCCTCAGTGCAGTGTCTGTGAGTGAACCCTGACCCATCCACACAACCCCACAGTTCTCCCATATTTGCTGCCCACCTCCCTCAGCCCTGTGCATGGCAAGGTGCCCTCCTATGTGTGATCCCATAGATGCCACCATGGTCTGGATCCTTCACATCCCCCCAAAGCCCACCCACCCATACACACCACAGCCCTCCTTGTCCCCAAGCCACACACCGCTCCATAAACCTCATCCACCAGGCCTGGACAGGCATTCACCAGGAAAGAGGGATGCTCAGCTGCTTCCCATGGGTACCTCCAAGCTGCCTCTTCTTGGTCTCCTCCCACCACAGATTCCAATCCCTGCCACTCAGCTGGGACCAAGCTGACTGGCCCAGTACCCCAGCTATGGGGTTTCTTGAAGGCATCATATTGTAGATTCATGCCAGGAGTTTAGGAACCGACTTCCATCAGCAGGGACACATAATGGCACTTCGGGGAGGACATACTTCGAGTTTATGTGGGTCTAGAGAGGCTGACATTTCCCCAACGAAGAGAAGTAATAGATAGTGAGGAAGGCTTAGGAAAGAGATTTGTTGCACCGAATCCCATGTACTTCAGACATGGAGTACTTGTGGACTTTCCACAAGCCACAATTCCATTTCATACAGCTCATGAACACAATGTTTCTTGGCATTAATGGGGACTGACGTTCATTTCCGATCCATCAAACGAGTCTGAAAGACTGATTCAGCCCTTGGAAAAGTTTTCTACTTCCTGCTTCAAAACACTGCATAAGAAGCACTCGCCCTGCCCAAAACACTTCACCCCATGTTGCCAGTAAAGCCTTCCAGAGCAGACATCAGCTCCAGCCTGCATCTCTGTGTGATTTTCTCCTCTTTACACAGCACTGCTCCAGAGATGCTTCTGTCGACCTGCTTTCCTAGCGCCTCTCCATCGAGATTTGATCTGGTTGTTTATTGAGCTTTGTACAGTGTTTGTTATTCAAGGAATTCACAGGAAAGAGGTGAACACTTCCAGCCTAGCTGTGCTTTGAGTTACCAGGACAATCATTTAACCTGTCGCAGACTCCATAGGGCTACTTGCCAATTTAAAGGGTTCCAGCAGGCTCCCGTTAACCT
This sequence comes from Pomatostomus ruficeps, assembly GCA_013400735.1. Taxonomy (NCBI): domain Eukaryota; kingdom Metazoa; phylum Chordata; class Aves; order Passeriformes; family Timaliidae; genus Pomatostomus; species Pomatostomus ruficeps. Next base: position 90,320 of record VYZT01054840.1, read on the forward strand.
CCCTGTGTATTAAAGTGAAGTAATTTTTATCCTTAGTTCCTAAATTTCCACAGAAGTTCTTCAGTCACGCCCAGAACCAGGCAACCTGCTGGCTGTGAGCAGTCTCAGAAAGTCAGCTTCTTTTCCTGTTTGTGACTTTGCCACTAATAGACTCTGATCTTTCCCAAATCCGCACCTTCTCACACTTAATTAGCTCAGCTGGTTTGTACAAACCTATGCTGACATCAGGATTGCTCACACACTGATCATCACAACTAAGAATGAAAAGATCCTGGCTCCTCATCTGCTCTTCATGCTGCTGGGACCATGCACCTCATCCACCCTTTAACTGCATAAACTGAGAGTCACAGAACGGTAGAATGGTTTGGGTTGGAAGAGGCCTTAAGGATCACTCAGTTTCAACCCTCTTGTCATGGTCAGGGGACATCTCCCACTAGACCAGGTTGCTCAGAGCAATCCAAATCCAAACCTGCTGCTGCCATGTGCTGACAGCAAGGCTCCCAAGTCTTTCATATGGTTATTTTTTGTGAGCCCTCCATATCCTCCCCTCAATTTCACCTTAAAATTATATGGTGAAGGCATTCCATGGATTGCCACCCAAATTGGTCTATTTCTCCTGATGTTCATTTTTTTCTTTGGAGCCCTAGGGATGTGGGATTTCACACAGACCACATGCAGGTATCCCTCAGTCCCATAAGAGGAATTTCTTGCACATTTATGTCACCTTTATGTGAGGTGCCATGAGACTGCCATGATCCAGCAAGGATGGGGAGACACCTAAATTTTGCCCACACAAAGGCTCATGTCTGCTCACATGATGGAGGAAATAGAAGGTCAGGAAGGAAGCACAGGTAGTGCTCAGGTCCATTTGGGCTCAACCCCAACAGCTGAACTTCAGTGGTCTGTTCAGTTTCCTGCTGTCTTCCCAAGTGAACCAATTTACCTGCATATTTCACTAGCTCCATTTCTCAATCCATTCTAAGCAAAGTCCATGGCAGCAGTGAAGACAGACTGAGGAAATACCCAACATAACTCTCACCAAAGTGACAGTTTCCTCCATGCAGGGACAGGCAGGTGTCCTGTACGTGACAAGGGGCAGAAGCAGACCTGCCAAACAGCCGGACATGTGAGGGTTCATAGGTACTGCATGGTGAGGGCTGGGTGCATTTTGGTCACTCTGAGGTGGTTTTCCAGCATTGCCGGGATCTCACGTGGTGGAGACTTCCAGAGTCACCCACACAGTCCACAGCTTTCCCACGGAAAAAGAACTTATGGGAGAAGGGAAGAGGAAATGAGCTGGCCAAGCTCGCCCATGGGCCATGGCACAAGCAATGCCGAGCTCTGGACAAAACCACAAGTCCTGGAGTATCAGTGTTTTAGTGTGAGTGATGGGATGGCAGTCTCATGGACACCTCCAGCCCTGCCTTTTTGCACATCCAGCTGCAATCAGTATGTCACAAGAATCTGTAGACAGTAAAAAAAAAAAATACAAAAACATGGTGTGGGTTTTTCTTTTCCTTTCTACAAGCCACCTGCTCCCAGTCAATGTGGAACACAACCCTTTGTGTAGAAAATCCAATAAACAAAACTGTAAAGCATCTGTCCTGCAACTGGATCCCAGCCCATGGCAAAGAGTGAATCTGATCCATAGCAAACAGCTGGGAATAGCATTTAATACTTGCACTGTGCCTCACAGCCTGTACACAGCTTCCCATCAAAACCAAAAAATATGAGGGGAAAGAGAAAGGTAAAGGAATTCTGCATCATGGGGGGCTCAGGAACTCTAAGGGGGAAATGCAGTTCGCCACAGTTTTATCATGACCACATCCTACAGGTGAGCAGCCCAGCTCTGCTCTTATTAAATTAAAATACAAAATTTCTGAGGAGTTTTATGTGATTAGGAGAAAAAAAACCCCATACGTTAACTTCACCTACATGATAAAACATCATCCTGAGCAGACAGAAAGCCTTGACTTAGTCTTTCAGTCAGAAGAGTTCCGAGTCCTGGTAGGCCAGGAGCTAAGCTTACAGCATTCAGGGCTAGATTTAGGGAGTTGCCATGTCAACACACCTCCACCGTTAGCAAGAACACCTCAGAGACTGGGATGTGAACTAGAAGCCCTATTTTTAAGTCTCCATATTCAAATTCAGCACAACACAAACCTTGGACTAAATTTCCCCTGAAACTGGAGAAACGCTTCCCGCTTCACCCAAGGTGAAATTTGTTCCACAGCCCCATGACCACCTTGGGCCAATAAAGTAAAAAAAATGTCCTTTCCTCTGAGCAGTGGCTGGAACATCCTTCTTCCTTAGAAGAATATCAGCCCATGGAAAAGTAAATTCACTCAGATATAACATTTCCAAGGGGGTGATTCTTCTCTCTCACTCAAAATGGGGGAAAGCTCTTTGCCAGTATGTAATTTCTTTCCTAATCACATTGCAGTGTCACATACCAGTGAGCTAAGGGCTCCCACAGCAGCGTTATTCTCCAGCATATGTGACTTTGTATAACATGTGCTTCGCTCGGCAGTCATCAGCAACAGAGAGCAGGAGCATACTTCTTCCTCTATGACATTATTAGGCATTAAGAGCACTACATAGCAGTGCATTGCAGCTTCTTTATTTTCCCCCAGTAAAAGCAGCTTGGCCACCTGGTGTGCTGCACACACAGTTAAATTCCAAATGTAATGTATTTTGTAGCGAAAGAGATTAGAAAGCTGCTGTAATGAATCTCATTACCAGTGTCTTTATATCCTCATCTAGTTGGAAGCAGAGATCATCCAGACCTAGGTACTGTACGTATTTAAAAGAGTATCATCTACCTCTCAACCCTGTCGTTACAAGACAAATTGTTTCCTTTGGCCTGATGTTCCAGCCATGTTTTTCTCAGTCTTAAAATATGATAGCAGCCAGATTTTCTCGACAACTGAAGGCCATATTTCTAAGTGCTCAGCACCCACAACTGGGCTAGATTTTTATACAAGTGTTTGATTCCCATTTAGACACCTAAAATAAGAGCCAGATTTTCGGATACGCTCAAAAGCCTCCAAGATCTTCCAAAAATCTGGACCCAGAGTTACTCCAATAACTTGCCAAATTAGTGGAAATTAAAGTAGACAGCAGCTCATCATGTTACTCTCTGCAATGATAAACAAGCAAATTTACTGTTGTATCCATTTCAAAGCCCCATCTCCCCTTTTAAAGGCAGTTATTTGCTGGTCTATTCAAACACAGGACAACATTTACAACAGTGATTTCTGTGTTAAAAAAAAAAAATCCAAATTTTCACATCACTCTTCATATGTTCTCAGAAGAAGAGAAAGATATAATTTAAGATATATTTGGTCAATATTTCCAAGGCAGTTCATGTACAGGCAGAAGGATACAGCCAGGAACATTCAGCCCAGAAAATGAACATTGGGGAACATAACTGCAGCTGGTGGGTTAGAGGGCAGAGTCCTTTGCATCTTTGAAAGCTGAATGCACACATCCTCCCCTGGACCACACCTGGGTTATGGCAGACAGGCCTCTCTTCCTGACTTTCAAGTATATGACTTCTCAAATATATGTAATTACATCACTTTTTCACGCTGTAAGTGAAATTCATAAGATTGCAACTGAAATGAAAGGACCACCCCTCCCTTTCCATCCCATCGCTGTGCTCTTCCCTGACCTTGCACTTCACAAACAGATGTCGGCCAAAACTGATTTTCCTCTCTCAGAAATGTTTCCAAAATTCCAAGAATTTTCATATAAGCCTGACAGAAAGCCTCCAGACTGAAAATTATGTAGGGATTCAATCACCAAGGAGTAGTTGTGCAGGAGAATTCTTTAACTAGCTCCAGGCAGAGTGGGGTTTGCTCTGAGCTAAGCCTCAAATTCTGCCAGAGCTGCTCCTCTTCTGCACATGTAACTTAACGTTTCTTAGGCAAGCAAATAAGATTTACTAGCTATCATCTGGGTGGTTGTAATAAACAGAACATTTCAGTTTCAGTGAGACACATTCCCTTCTACTCCTTCCTCAGATGAACCTTCACATTTGTTGATTTATAAGCATTGAGATTTCAGATCAGCCGACTCCTGACTCGTGCTTCTATTTATCTATTTATTTACTTAAACCTGTCTGATGTGACTGTTCTTGCATGTGCTGCACCCCATCTCCATACAGATTAACTCCTTCATCTATTCCAAACACTTCAGTGCAAATACAGAAATTACAGAAGAACATTTGGACTTATCCACGGTGGATCTTCTGACTGGATGGGAACATATTGCAAATATCCTTTGTAAGCAAGTTTTGCCCGTTCTAGGGGTAAGTAATATATTTCTGTGTGAAAATATAGCAGATTGGGATGATAAAACTTGTCCTATGATCAAAACTCTGAAAAAAGACCTGGTTTTAGTTCCCTGATCTGATGATATAGATTTTCTGTACGACCTTGGGCAAATTATTTAATGTTAGTTCCTCTGATGAAGATAAAGTCACCTTTTCCCTCCCACTCTGTCTGACGGTATGGTGTGGTCTCTTCTTATTTGTTACAACGCCAAAAAATTAAATTTAGGACTTCTGCTCCACAGTTTTTAATAACAAGTGTATTTTAAGGAGAGCAGAAAAAAGGAGCCAGCCAAATGTGCATGTGCATTAAGAAAATCTCAGTCGTTTCAGGTGACAGATTCAGTGCCAAACAGTAACAATACTCACATACATATTCTAAAGAGAGCTTTCAGGTTTCCTCAATAGCCTGTTCTACCAAGGCTGGCTCTGGAGCACCATCCTGCAAACCCTGAGGGCAAAGATATGCTTTGCAGACCGTTTAGAGACTAGCAAGTAGGGAGGAGATCTGCTGGAAGATGCAAGGAAAAAAAAGCCAGGCGAGTGAAAATGCCATCATTTACAGATAAACACAGAGAGCATTTTATTTTTGAATCCGTGAGGTTTGGTAGGCACGACAAGTTGCCCGTCCCTGCTGCTATCCTTCATCTCTTGCTCCAGTCTATCAGCATTGTAAGGCAGCATATCTGGATGTGAAGCACTCCCCATCTGAATGGGCCATTCATCTTCTGACACCGCGCGGGCAGAGCATGTGAAATGTCGAGAGATTACACACTCGCAGAGTGAGAGATTCCTTGATGCAATTAAAGCGTGGAGAACACATAAATCCCGGATTTAAATGACTCCATCCAAACAGCCGCCAAACACGGCCCCCTACACCAACAGGGTGGGCTCAGCACCCCTGAAACCAGCCCCGAGTCCGATGGAGGAGCTGGTGTTTGGACCATGGAGATGGAGGTTTCCAGGGTGCAGCCATTCCTAACGGGCTGTGGTTGAGGAGACAGTGATGGGTTGCTCTGACAGGTGAGGCAGACCTGGGGAAATGGCCCAGGGAAGCAGACTGAGGAGCAGAGGCGAGATGAAACAGCAGTATCTGAATAAAACCGATGTCAGGGAGGCGGTCATGCTGATATAATATCAGCAATGAGAGGGAGAATGTAAGAAAAAGTACATGGTAAATTAAGCACCAAGGCTGTTAAAGGTCCAGTTATTTTCCAGCTAGTTGCCTTCTGATTGTTCGTTAAAGTACAATATCCAGCCCTGAAAAACAGCCCGTGAAAGTTCACTCATTTTTCCTGTTGGCAAGTGGTCACAGGATCTGGAGACAACCTGGCTCCCCGGATCTTGACTCACTGCAGTGGTGCTTTGGCCATTAATATTAATATAGAAGCTAATGGTGCAGAATTGGGTGTTCGCATTTGTCCTTCCTGGTGTTTCCTACACTTGCATGTGGGCAGCACTCCCATTTTTCATGGGACAGGCACATAACTTGGTACTGTGCTCAAGCTCCCCCAGGGACAAGATGGGAACTCCTATTTTCCATTAAAAAACAAACTAAATAAAATCATGCATTCCTCAGAGCTGAGGGCTGAAGCATGACCTCCACATCAAAAACACTAGAGGACAAGGGAGAAGAATTGATTTCTGTTTGGTAGAAATCTTATGATTTTTAAGCCAGGCTCCTGATCGTGGCAGTGCTGAGCGTGATGTTTTTAGCAATTTCTGAGTCATCAATCCTGGCTCTCCCGGCAGGAGAGGAAAGGAGATGCACAAGCAGCAGTGTCCTAAAACACCATGTTTTCAGAAAAATGAAAAAAAAAAAAAAAAAAAAGAAGGTCTGTGGTGGCTTAGAGGAATGCTCATAAGAGCAGCCATCTCTTTCTCAGTCCTTAACACACTCAGCGCCCGTGGAGGCAGCCTTGGCTGCAGCCCCAGGATTAGCAGGGTGTTGACTCCCCAGCACGTCCCTGCCATGGGCCTGCAGGCAGGGAGATGTCCACTGCTCAGCAAGGCACTGCTGAGTCCCTCGTGCAGCCCACATCTGACACAGGGGATCGTGACTCAAAACCCTGCCAGGCTGAGTGCGACCCGGAGCCTTATAGGGAAGGCTAAAATCCCTGACTCCACTCCCAGCCCTACCAACAATAAACTTGTGATCGCGGCAAAGCTGACTTTCCTAAACATGCCGAACTCCTGGGACTCCCGCCTTGTTCTCTAGGAGCTGTCAATAGCTCTACCCGATGTGTAAAGGGTGCAGATGCTTCACAGCTGCCTGCCCAGGGGGATGCTGAGGGTCCAGGATGCTCCCCACGCAGGCGGGGTCTCCATCAGCACCCACAGCAGGGCTCTCTCCTGGAAGGGACCCGCAGAAATGAGCCTGCCCCTTTTCATGCCGCCGCTGAAGGGCTGTGACACCCTCCCACAGCCCTGTTCCCTGCCACGGGAATGAAGCGAAAGAAACACGGCGGCTGAGCGGCGGTCCCGAACGCCTGAATCCCGCCGCGTGGGCACGGCGAGACGAGCCCGCCGCCTCCCCGCCCGTCGGCGGGCGGCACTTCTCCCTCCGTGCGGGTATCGCTCCGTCTCCGAGCACGGCGAGGGGGAGAAACAAACAGCTCGAGACGCAGGCTGGCTGAAGGTACGCTGCCAGTGCCCCGTGCTAGCCTTGAAATGCGGGGCACCGCCGTCCCCGTTCGTGCCTGGCAGCGCATCCGTGCCGCGCCTGCCCCTGCTCGTCGCGCTCGCACGGAGGGAGGACTTCGGGGCAGGGACCTGCTCCCGGGTTGGCGTTGATTCATCTGCCGCGCAGCGTCGCGGGGCTGCGGTAGCTGGCAGGAAGCTCCCACACGGATTTTGTCAAGAGCGCCGGGCAATAATGGAACGACACCTCGCCGTGTTTGCAAACAAACACTGCCTCCTTTCCTGTTTAACACCATCTGCCACCCAACCCAATTTCCCTGCCCCCACCCCTTCCCAAAAATGACAGCCAGAGACAACTCCAAAAAGCAGCTGCTAAGCCAAACCGTGCTCTTTTGTGCTCAGTTTTGAGAGGTGCTGGCAAGGAGGCTGCGGTCCCACGCACAGCACACACCTCGCTGCACGCTCACGGCTGAGCAGCCGACTGGGATGGGCGTTTATTTATTTCTTTACTGCAGACTCAAACTAGTTCAGGGTGGGTTTGCTTTTGGGCTCTTCCACTGCATGGCCTTCCTGACCTCTCTGCTCTGTGGTAGGAGCTGGTGTGGACATGGGAATGGAAGGAAGAAGAGACTACACTTCACTCCCTATCTCCATCAGCAGATCAGCTCAGCTTTTCCCTTCACGGGTCCTTGTATCCTCCTCTAAGAGCTGTTGTAGGCTCCAAAGCTGGGCTGATCAGGTTAAGGCACGTATCTGGCACCCACGCAATCGCAAACATTTCCCCAGGGCTGCTACAGAGACTGATGTGCCTCCAGGGAGCAGATAAAAGTCTTCCAGACAAGCCCAGGTTTCTCATAGGCTCTTCTTGAAACAAAGAAAAAGCAGTAAAAGGAAATAACTTCATATATCTGAGGAACAAGTTTACCCAAAAAGGATCAGGCTCCTCAGGGCTTCAGTCAAGGTGGGGGAAAAGAATATGATTCCTTGAGCAAAGAGACTGTTTGGTTGAAGAAAACCAAACACTGCTCACAGCACTACAGGTGGGAACCTGCTACCTTATTTATCAGAGAGCTGCAGAAAAGAGACAATGAGGGTGTTACATTCCATAATGCCCTGGTGAAGGTATTAACACTTCTGTGACATCTATCCCTCCATTGCATTAGCAACCAAGATGATTAACTAGAGTTCATACGCATTGCATTAAAAATCAGTGGCTCTTTCATGTCACTTGTTTCATACCTGTTCCCCGTGGCACTCATCCTCTCCTTCACATGGCAGTGTCCCCCTTTAACAGCCAAGGAATTGAGAAGGTTCCACCACCCTGGGCCCAAGTGGTGCACACCTATCTCATGGCCTCAGGTCCTTCATGGAAGAGGGGCCAAAGCTCCAATATTTAAACATCACCTGGCAGACACATGGTGGTGATATGATCTTAAGCCTCAGATACCACTTGGAATCAGAGTCATCAAATGGTTTGGGTTGGAAGGGACCTTAAAGATCATCTTGTTCCAACCCCCTGCCATGCACTAGACCAGGTTTCCCAGAGCCCCAGCCAACCTGGCCTTGCTCAGAAAGTTTTCAGTATGTCCACAATCATTACTTTTCAACCTCCAGAAGCCCTAGGGGTTGTTTCTGTGTAGCTGTAACTGGTTTACTCTCTCTGAGGTAGCAGTGGACACCACTGATGTCGCCATGAACATTCTTGTTCTGCTGGTGTATATGTCCCACAGTACAAATTTTTATATCACAAGAGGTCAATCCCACATGTTGAGCATCCCAGTGATGCTGGGGAGAGGCAGAAGGAGAGGGTACCTTGCAAGAAACCATGCTGATGGACTTCTCAGGTCCTCATCACCTTTGAAAATATTTTAGACAAAAAATACCCAATGCATTTGATATAATTCTTGGTCTCTGAGTGTAAAACAGCATGCGCTGTGGATAGAGCATGTGTTGTGCCCAAGCAACCCCTTCCCTGTACTGGGGAAGGAGATTCTCTTTTTTTGAGTGATTCTATCTCTGCAGTACCCATTGTTGGTAGAGGGAGAATGTCTGCATTAACCTTCACCTTACAGACTATTTATTATTTGGGTGCACTGGCCAGCGTGCCTTTTTTCCATGGAAGAATCCTTTCAGTAGGCTATCATCTGCCAGAAAAATAAAGTACCTCCCATTTAGACAGTGATGAAGATGTTTTATTCCCAGCACAAAAACTTACCTTTCTTTTATCAGCTAATTTAGTCTTTTCTGCCCTAGTCACTGACCTGAAGAGGAAGCCATCTGCCCACCCTCCAGTAGCCTTCATGTTATGTACCAAAATGTCACAGGATGTGGCACTGATGATCTTTAAGATGGTCCAAATGGAAAGCACTTGCCATGACCTCAAGGCTTTTTAAATTTCTCATGATCCTCTCTGACTTTTTCCCCTGTTACCAAGTCACCTTAGGTTTTCACGTGATGACTGTAAAGGAGTTTAAATATGTGAGAGCAGCTATCATAATTGTTTTTTAACTATGTTTCATAAGTTAGTTGCCTCTGAGGTGGCTGGCCTGTTTAAAGGCCACAAGTGAACAGCCATAAGGTGAATCCTCTCCCTGCCCACCAGGTACTCCAGGTACTACACTTTGGATCTTACAACACTTCTGATTTTACAAGAGAACAGATACTTGGTTATGAGGTCATACTGCCCTCAGTTACTGAAATAAACTTCTCCTGCACTTGAGGCCACTGCTACTCTTGCTGTAAAACACAGGCTACCTTCCAGTGAAGTTTCATTTGCTCCTTGATGGTCTCTGAGGCTTCTCATTGTCTATTTTGTTCTGGTAATCAGATCTTCACTGTGCTCATCTATCCCTGTCTGCAGATATTGCTGCTGTGCACCCACCCCACTAAGCTTTCCAAGCCCTTGCCCTGCTTTGAGAGCCCATGCCTGAGGGATGGGATCCTTGTTTCCTCCAGAGACTTCATTCCACGTGGCTTCGTGCTCAGTTGCTGCAGAGGAAACATTTTTTTTTTCTGATTCAAACACAGGGACTCAAAGTGCAATCCAGGCAGATAGGAACAGCTGTGAATGATGCCCTCCTTCACCACCCCTCCTCAATCCTCCCTCCAAGGGCATGGGGAGCTAACCCCACCAGCAGCTATTTCGGCATGTACCCATCCTCTCCATAAATCCCCGTTATTCTCCCTTCTAGATGTCCTAACCCTTTACCTGCGTGTGTTTTCACAGAGAAGTAGTATATCTACAGGGTCTATCTGACATTTCCCTTCTAATTCTTGTGAACAATATCTATTTGACAGGTTTGGGGTTTGGCCTCAGTGTTTAGGACGAATCCGTATTTTATGCATTTGTGTTTTAGAGAAACAAACCATGAGTCTGTCACCAGAAGGAGTCCTCCAAAGCAAGCCCACATATCAGTGTGGCACTCAGCAGTGGGTTCAGTCCTCTTTTGCACTTTGGGATATAAATCCATTGATGGGTGTTGGATGTTCTTTTGTAGAGACTGACAGGCAGTTCAACTCTATGTTTATGCCATAAAGTCCATCATTGCCTTTTAGAAAGCAGCTATTTCCTGCATCTTCCACCTCCTCAAAATCAAAACTCCCTGCTCCCTTCTTTTATCTCCAGATGAAAAAGTGGATTTCAGAGGTCATTTTTGAAAGCTGCAATTGCTTTTTTTTGGTCTGCACATCCCATCTTGAGGCATATATGACTCTGGGCTAGCACATATGCAAATTTTGCTACAAAACAAGCTGCTCTTTCATTGAGTTTTTCCATTTTATGGTTGGTCAGCTCAGTTGATTCGGGTATTTATAAATACCCATCTTTTCAGCCTTTCAGTTTCCTCTATTGCTGCTGCCGACAATGCTGTTCTGGGGCAGGTGAAGTTCTTCTCCAACAGCAATCAGCGATGGTTTATGGCACTCATAATGATGAAATTCCATCTGTCTCACAGCAGATCCCTCAGGAGGTTGCTAATCAACCAACATTCAATTAGCCCCTCCAGCTCTGCCACATATTCAGCTGCATCATCTCCTCAGCCTATGAAACTCAAAGGCGACGACCAAATTGCTTGGCTGGGGTGCACAATGATCTGTTACATCTTCTGCAGCTTTCCCAAGCATTTATCTCCTCTTTTCTGAGGTTGTAACAAACTCCTCAAAGGTGAGTAGGTTTAATTGCTACAGAAATCAATTTTGCTGGGTGCCTGTTGGTTCTTATCTATTATCTGTTCTGAAAGAAAATAGCAGCCCTACTATCCACTACATTGCTTGCAGTCCTCGTTTTCTTCCTTAAGGACTTCCACTTGTCCAAGAAGTTTTCCGTTCCAGGTAGTTTTTTTTTACAAAGGACTTCTCAGGCCACAGCAAACTCTTTACTCAAACTGGGGAACCTGTTGCTTTGCTTAACCTGTTGTTTTGTTTAACCTGTTGCTTTGTTTTGTTTATCTGCTATATGAACTTCTACTCACAAAATTAGGGGAAATAGGGCTGGATACCTAAAGCATCAAGCAGCTCTGCTTAAACCCTTTTATCTTCATTAACATAACCTTCACTGTTGTCCCCAGAGATCTATCACAGTGATTCTAGTAAGGACACTCGGAAATGTGTGGAGGTAGAATTGAGTCCTTTAGTGGCACTGGGGCAGAGGGACATTGATTTTGGGGAACTATAGCCACACTCTGCCTGAGTAATGGACAGACAACATGTGTTATTTAGGATGTCAATTGAATGTCTTCTAGGGTCATTTGGTTTGAATTAGCAAAAAAGACATTTGTCTGAATTGCAGTAATTGATGAGGGCTGAAAAGCCATGATAAGATCAGGAGTTAGAGGATATAACCTAGGCTCTTCCCCACAGCTGTGCTGGGTTTTAACAGGACATTTTCAAGCCTGTTAAATGGACATGACAGAGCCAACACAATGGAGAGATATGTCTTTCTCACTCATCCAGAAAAACCCTACCAAAAACCGGCTAACAACAAACTTTGCATGCCAACCTTTAAACAAAGTTTTTCCAAGCCTGGAGAAAAAGATCAGAACATCTCCAGACACTTGGGGCTATCTTTTATTTTACACAAACCTGTTCACGCATCACTGGTCTCAGGGAACGACCTTCCATAACCTACATGCTGGGTTTGGTTTGGAAGCAATGTCCCTTGAAAGGAGCTTCACAAGCATCTTTCCTGTCTTGCATGAAGTAGCTGCAATGGTGTGGCTCTGGCTGGCAGCAGGAGGTGGGCAAATCGGATTGCATGTCACAAAAACCACTTGATCTTCAGCAGGGTCTTATCTCATGTTGCACATCATTATCAATAAGAGGAAATATCAGGAAATATCCAGGACTGTGTACCTTGTCTAGACAGCAGACTACTCTTAAAGGTTGGGAGGGTAAAGTGTGTTGCTGGATTTCCTTTTTGGTACAGCCTCTGTTTTTAATGGCAGACAAGGACGGACAGATCCAACGAAGCGTGGAAGTGGGATCAGGCAGAGCAGGGCCCATCCCACTCCCCTGCTGAGGGCTTCTGTGCTCTTGATCAGTGATATATTTTCCCTGTGGCCCAGGCTGCCATGGAAAACATGGACATGGTATTTCCCTCCTCCGATGCCTTCCTTTCATGTTCAGCTTAAAGCACATCAGGCAATGGTCTGCTTCTTACCTTGTTTCTGCTGTGCTGCCATCATTGCAGAGCTTTGTCTCACCTCAGCTGTCTAGACATGACCATAGTGCAAATATTAAGCAGCACTGACAGCTGAAACCCTCCTTCCATATTTCCTTAGGTATCAGCAAATAATGTCGTGGCATCAGAGATGATACACCATGGCCCGACATAACAGAAGTGACACAACACGCTGAAACCAAGACATGACAAAAATTCCAGGCATACACATATCCACTCCTGAACCTCTTCACAGCTGGCAGGGAGAGGCAGGAGTAGACCCTGCAAAGCACATCACACTTTGCAGGAGTTTCACAGCCTTCAACAGATGAACCAACTGAACCTGAGCTCAGATGGGTTTTGCCTTCATCGTGAAACTGCTCTGAGGAAGAGAACAGCTCCAGACATCAGGTTGTTAGACAGAAGGAGATATGAAGCTTTATTTCTAGGTCTTCATTTCCAGCTGAGTCTTGTGCAGCAGTAGGTAAGAGCCATTGTCACTTGACTTGCATTGTGAATTGAACAACAGTAGACTTGGCACCAGCAGGGAGGCTTGATGGCTGAGGGAGAGTGGCAGTGCAGGACTTACAGATGCTGGTGCATCCATACTGAGGTGGTGATGGCTAATCTGCTCTCGGTGCTACCAAGCGCTACACAAAAACAGACTCAGAGCTCAGTAATTCCTCTTTCAAACCTGTCTTGCCATTTGCCCAGGTCCTCTCTGATGTGCGTGTACCCACAGGGGTGAGGAGCCAGGTTCTCAGTATCTCCACCTCTTCCCAGGCATCCTGTGCTGCTGCCAGCAATGCTATCACCCCCGCTGCTGAGGCCATTTTTCTTCTGCAGATCAATAGAGAACTTCAGTTCTGTCTCATCCCAACTGCACTAAACGAGTGGCACTTCAATACCGTAACGACAGCTTCCTAAAATACTCCAAGACAGATAATCAGGGAAAGTCCCATGGGTTAGACTGCACTGGGGCAGAGGAATGACATTCATCCAAAACTCTAACCTTTCCTTAAGAGTGACCTGCCCCCACCCCAGCCCCAGAAATGAAGAGTTTTCCTGTGCCAGGGGGTTGTAGCCTTTGCCATGTGCAAGGTGCAAGCAAGAGGTGAAGGCAGAATTTTGTTTCTTGTCTCCTTAATCAGCACCTCAAAAGCTGAAGGTAAGTCCTTGTGCACACAGCAGGCAGGAAAGAAGTCTTTCAGATAGCCTTGCATCTGGAAACCCTCTGCCAAACACAGACAGTCTGTCACAGAGAGCTCCTCCTTGAAAAGAAATGTGCCCATGACCATTTTGGAGCAATCTGACCTTTTTCATGGAGATATATGCCTCCCTGTCAATGGCTCATAAATGGATGAACAGCTCAGCTCTTTTTAATAGAGTTAGGCACAGGGTAATAATAGACTTGTGCAGCTCTCCCTCTTTGCTTAATTCATCTTTCTACAAATCATTAACATTGTTGGAATAACTGCTATCATTAGCTTGGATCCTCCTCGCAGCAACTGACAGCAGCATTGCGGTGAACAGCTCGTGGAAAATGGGGTTTCCCACTCCTGTTTGCACAACAGAGACTCAGGGCAGGGCCTTTCATTTTCCTGTCAAAGGAGGAAAGGTGCAGAATAAAGCAGGCTGAGCTCCTTTCCTCCTCCACCAAAAAGGAGATCACAGGAATAAGGAGAGACAGAGCGTGGGCTTCAGCTGAGGCTCTCAGCGCAGAGCTTGTAGCCCGAACCCAGCACAGGTAAAAGCCATGCAAGCCTCTCCTACACCTTGAAACCCATGCAAATGATCCTGTGATCTCCACACTCAAGAAAATGATAACCTCCTGTTGCCACAGTTCCTGTGAGGATGATGCTCAATAACTGATAATGGTAAAATTTCTTCACTTGCTCTTATTTTCATAATTTCTGAGCCAAGGCCCAAGTGCCTATAGGCTTCAGGGTACAGCATGGCCACAACAGTGATGTCCCTGTGCAGCATCAAGCAGGTTTAATGCCAGGTTGATATTCCTTTTGAAGTGTTGGCAGCTGCTGGAAGTCGAACAGAGCCTCGCTGCTGTGTGGCCTGGTGAATCCAGCACTGGTCTGAGCTAAATTCACAGCGGGCATTGTCTGGTGCTGGATCAAAGCAGCCTCTTCCTGGCACTGCTCTGGGCAACCTGCCTGTCTACATGGTGGAGGGAGCTCTGCTTGTTGCTGCTGCCAGCCGCAGGGACATCATGGAGAAGGAAGCAAAAACCTCTGGGTGCGTTTCTTGGCGTGTGCTTTGGTTCATGAGCAAAACAACCCAAAGCCCAATCCTGTGGTTCATCAGTCCCCAAATTATTAAACAAGTCCACAGCAGTGGATGGGGCTCAGCCCTCAAGAGCTCTGGGCCTGATCTCGTGGCTGGAATCTGCACATGTATCTGATTAGCATTGTGGGATCATCCTTTAATTAAATTTACTGTGTTTGGTTTATGAGCACAGCGGTCTGGAGTTGATGACAGCAGTACACAGGATGGGGTCCGTGGCTATTTATGTGTGTTGGGGCGCGATGCACGCTCTCTTTTCATGTGCACAGCCCTAAATGATATCCCTGGGATTGCACATGTGCAACCGAGAACAGCAATTGGCCTGGGCTCGGCAGCGTTGTGTGACTCTTCCAGTAATCTGAAATGGTCATTTCCTAGCAGTCTGTTTGTTTCTGTGTCAAGGGAAATAATCTAATTTGAGTGCTGTAAAATTTACAATTATTGTGCAACAATTTTAATGAGGCGGAGTGGAGAGGGGATATCAGAAGAACATTGGGATAAATTGACATGGTGTGAAGGTGAAAGCAAGGCAAAGCTTCTCCCCAGAAACCTGAAACCAAAATCTACCACTCCCTTAACAGTGCTACCATCTGCAATTAATGAAGGCTCACGAGTGAATCAAATCCTCCCATATACCATGAGCAGAGTTATGCAGAGATGAAAGACCTGTAAAGCACATGGTTTAAAGGCGTCCACATCCTCACAAAGTGAGCTGAGCTGGAGTTTGCTGCTCTGACACAACTTTTTCCAGTAAAGTGTCTGGGCCAGATTACGTGTACTATCAAACCTGCTCGGACCCCTGGGAGCCAAAGCGTCCTGGGCCAGGTTTGTGCACATTGTGTTCTCTTATGAAAGATCTCCATGGTGAGGCCTGTCTCTCCTGCATTCAGCCCATCCCAGTATTATAAATTTTCAGTCTGGTGGTTCCAGTTTGGTGATGGTGCAGAATTGAGGCTGCATTCAGGTCTGTACTGGGATTGACTCAGAGGGCAGAACCCACCCAGCCATTAGCACCAACAGGTGCAAGGCATAGTCCTCAGAGAGGGGATTGTAGGGGCTTCCCTGGTAGCAATGTAAATGAATACCCTCCAGATATTGCTTACAGAGAAGCATCCAAGGACCTAGATAAGATTTTGACTCTGTGGTCGTAAAGTTCTACTCTACTCATTGCTTCATGTGCAAAAAGCCAGGCAGTCCTGTTGTGATTCAGCTGAAGCAGGGAAACTGCTATGGAGGGGGCAGCACAGCCCAAAAGGCCTACTGTACTCTTTTGGGGTGGAAAGCCAACCAGAAGATCCCTCTGGTATGGGGTAGCATGACAGACCCACCTCAGTGAATGATTCTTGGGACGGTCAGCTGGGATGAGAAGAGAATGGACTGCTGTGTCCTTGGCGAGATGGGAAAACCTCAGTGTCAGGGGACTTGACTGGTTCTTCTCGCTGCTGTTGTGCCCAGTGAAAGCACTGTGGTCTCTTTTAAAGTATCTGGAATGAAGAAAACAAGCCCCAAAGAACAGGAAAATGGGGCTGCAAAAGATAAAAGTCAGCTTTTGGAGTAGGAAGAGGTGGGGAACCAGAAACAGCTCCTCCATTCCTCTTTTGGGCAGTCTAGGTTAAGGTAACACTATTCCCTTAATAATAGCAGGTTGGCAAGGACTGTACAACTTTTAATAGCTATCACACAGCTCAGAAGAAAAATTCAGAATTCTGCAGGAGAATGGTACTTGGCACCATGTGTAATTCAGCAATGCTGCACCAAGGAAACGATGGCACCTTGACCAAGGCTGAGAGCTCGGAAGGATGCAGGAAAGGGAAAAGCCATTTAAACAGACCTCAGACTATCCAGATGTGTCATAGACTTAATTAAGGCACAGATTTTGGTATCGAGTGCAATGGAAGGGAGAGACACAAACCTGTCAGGGCACTTGACAATGTCTAACCAAGGAAACTGAGGTGTGAACATGGTAGGAGAAAAGTCATCTTCTGACTGCCACAGGGCACTTCAGCTGTGCCCTCCAGCACATGGTGGTGGCCACTGCCTGCTGTCCTGGGCTGGTAGAGCCTCTTTTCACCATCATTTCCCCATTATAAACCCAAAATATAAACCAGAAGACATTGCCATTGGGGATGGGGACAAGGGGCCATGAACCAGAGGCCAAGTGTCACTTTTAAGAAAAAAGCCTGGAAAGCAGATCTGGTCTATGGGTTCATGTTTTCATAACACTGTAGTGTTGCAACACTGACACAAATCATCTGTCAGCCCAAAGAAGTGCATGATGTTGAGATGAAATAGATACAGGAACAGGAGGCTCTTGACATTTACAATATGCATTTCCACAAAGAAAACAAACACAAAAAGAAAGGAGAATACAAAATACAAAGCAATCATCTCACCAGCTCCAAGTACTGGGGGAAAATGAAAGGGAAAATTTCCACCCAGGCTACTTAGAGTGTGATGAAAATGCAAAATTCACACAAAGTTCTTTTTCCTCACTTCAAGACCCACAGGGTCTCTTGACCCAGGTCAGCATTCCTCCACTTTACACACTCAGCCTGATCATTCACCTGGTGGTTACAGCACAGGGACGAACTGTGAGAGCTTCTGCTGCATCAGGATGAGTAGATACACCATGTACCTTCATCTTCCCTCATTTGCTTCCCTCTGTAAGTAAATATAGCCCAGGAAATAGTCACTGCTCAAGAGCTGTGAAGGGATGGATCTTGACCTTTTAATGTCATTAATGTACAACAAGACTAAATCACGGACCCCATCAGCACCCTGCTAATTTCAACATATTATTCTTTTTAGGTCTTCAATCTCCTTCCCCACAGAAATTATAAGGTATGGAAACATGTAAGAGATGGACTTGAGGCAAGGAACAAGGACAGGACAAATCACGCTAATTTAATTTACTTGCTTAATTACATTTCATATCTCATTTATTTGAGATATACAGATGAGCAAAATTCATATGGACACAGATATTGAAAAGCCAAAAATAAAGCCATGAGCAGTTTCATCTTTGAGTTGTGCAGAAAATGAAAGTGAGAAAAGGAGAGAGGGAATGTGTTAGCTAGCAGATGCTGCAAGGGGACAGGGAGAATACAGTTTGTTCTTCCTGTAATGTCTCTGACCTCATCTTTCCTTTTCCACACTATTCCAAAATTATTTCCATCTTCTTCTTTCTATTGCTACATTCTCCGGTTCTTGTTTTTCTTTTGCTCTGCAATCCAACCTTCTTCGAGAGGATGTTCCCCGGGCCACATTCGTCTGGTATTCATTCAAATACTTCTAGTGAATGACCAAAGGGGGTTATAAATGGCTTTGAGTTACTCCATCTACAACTCCATCAGAAGTAGAGTTTCTCTGACTTATACATGTGATTCTAAGAAACAGTTCCAACAAGCAGGATTTCCTAATTTTAATTCCTGAAGTGAATGGTATAAAAACCCCCAGGGATCTGCCAGTTCTATGCCACCCAGAGCTTCAAATCCTAATTTTATTGCTGTGTAGTATCTCGAGAGCAGCTGGGAACAGTTGAGAATCTGGGCCTCTATCTTCACACATCCAAATCTGTCTTTAAATCTCACTTCTTCAAACAATCTCTCCTTACTTTTTTCAGTGCTGACAAGTTCCAGGTGCCCCCATACTCTTGTCCAATGTCTGCTTATCATTTTAACTGTTGTTCTTACTTTGGAAATGGACTAATCCTCATTTACAGCCACACAGAGCAATAAACACGACCATAAAATTATGTTTTTCAGACTATCAGCCAGTGGCCAGATGTGAAGCTTCACAGATGTAGATTGGCACATTATTTCAGTTCCATGAAGTCCTGCACTCTTGCAGAACCACAGAATTGTTACCTGGAGGAGTCTCCAGTGCTTGTGACTGTTAAGAAAAGCCTGGATAAAGCAGTGGCAGGTTCACCCAGGGTCATAAGCCTGGACAAGGAGGTAACAGTGTGCCTGAAACCTTTTAAGGCCTTCTGTCTCTCCTCTGCCACCAACGATGCAAAGCCTCCCCTGTTTGACAAGAAAGGTACAGCCTTCCTGCATGCCATTACCGAAGCAAAAGTAGTGCATTATTACCAAGTTACTGAAGAACAGAAGTCAAAAAATGAAAGAATTAACTCACAAGAATCATCTAAATCAGCATGTGATCACAGTTCTCAAGGAAATAAGCAACAAACTGTAAATCATCATCTTTGGCCTGGGCTAACACTGTTTGCTCCAATGACCACTTAACAGCCATCTGAGAGAGATCTGTGTCCAAAGCCTGGTGGGAGAGATTCAGCTGACCCAGAGCTTGCACTGGCACCGTGAATGTCTCCACTGGAACTGAACAACCTGACTCTGTATCCGTGCAGAGGACCAGACACTTGTGTTGTGCAGTTCAGCTCCTCCCAAACCACGCAGCTCTAGGATCAGATAACCACACCCGCTTTCCCTACACTGGCTATAAAAGAAGCCATTTGTGGCACCTTCAGTGCCCACCTCTGTCTGTGCTCTGACCATCACGCCAACACCCAGGCCAGGCAAATTCCCTGAAATACGGGATTGGTGCTTTCAAGCACACTCTGTAACAAACACCCTGGTATTTATCTTCAGGCAGGACTGTGTTGGGGAATTATTTGGCATTTCCCCAGCAGGCTCTTGAACACACAGAATTCACAGACATATCAAATTTACCTTTTTCCTGTCCAGGTCTAGCACCATTAAACACACTGAGAAGACTTTCAGTACCATCCAAAAGGAAACTATATCCTTAAAAATGGTCCTCACACAGTTTAATCTGAATCAGACACATGCTGGACTATATAAATATCATCGTTATACCTCATTCCTATGAAAACAATAAGTATTGAGAGCTTTGTTGTTTGCCTAGGAGGCAAAGCTGATGCCAGGCAGCACCAGGCAGGCTGCCAGGCAGGAGGTGGACATGGTTACAGAAACAGTCTTTTCTAGATCTGGCCTCTGAGACTGGTGAAAAAGGCTTCTGTGAGCGAAGGAGGTTTTCACACAGGTTGCACATGAAAGGCAGGCAGATGCAAAGGGAGGCTGAATGCTGCACTGATCTCACAGCTTGGGTGAATTACAGGAGCAAACTCAATGACTCTTTGGTTAAAATTAGGGGAATCACATTAATTTTCAACTCTAATTATGCCCCCCTTTCCTCACTTATGGAAGAATTTTGATTTTTCAGTGGAAATTTAGATATTCCACAAATTCTTCAGAAATCTGTCACTTTTTATCTAGAAGTGCTGCCGTGTTTCCTGAAGCTGTCGCTGATTTATTCCATGCTCCTATCACTATCATCATTACCTAGAGACCAGCTGGATTACATCCTGTGTGACAAATGTGAGCTATCTTTTGGGAACCCTTGTTTGCAGCACAAAAGGACAGCACAACAGGATCTTAGGCCTTAGAGGGCAGTGGATGAAGTAATTCCCACAGGACTCTCCACAGGTTTTTACTCTTCTGCCAGTGTCTTTTTTGTGTTTGGTTGTTTGAAAGCAAGAGGCGCTTGTCATGTTAAGTAATAAAAGTTTTGGGAGGCCTCTAAAATGGTCTTTCTTCCCACCTCACCCCTTGCACCCATCAGGAAACCCTGACCTGCTGTATCTCTGAACAACTGCACCCCTACATGCAGCATTTGGTGAAAGGGTGGTTAGAGCTGTTGCTGCTCCCTGGGTAAAGCTTCATAGTCAGGCACAGGAGTCCTCAACCCCATTTTACAGATATTTGGAAACAGGTATTTTATTTTACAGAAATTTAGAGTACAAATGATCAGGTCATACTTGCCAGTAAGCACTTAGGAACTATAATCCTGTGCTCTGGCAGAACGGTAAAGCCAACCAAGTATTTCCTTCCTATCATACATATTTCAGTCATAGTAAAAAAAAAATAAAAAATAAAAGGTCATCAAAACACAGCCAAGTTGTAAAATCTGACCATCTGCAGGGCGGTTGGTGGAAAACCATTTTTACTTTGCCTTGAGAGGCATTTTTCCAAAGCTGTCTAACAGCTACCACCAAAGACCACTAGATTATTTACTAGTCCAACATCTGTCAAGAAATAATTAGGCTGTTAAAGGGAGATTGTTAGTTACCGGCATTAGGTGTCCATTAACATTAATTGAACTCCTCAGAATTATTTAGGAGCAAAGTCTGGCCCCATGAAGTTAATGGCAGCCTTTCAATTAACTCTTGACTGACTTGATGGATTTGGCTCATGGCAGGTAGAAAAGTGATGGGTTTCTTTTCAAGCCACAGATCCATGAATGGCAACATCTGCTGCAGGGACACTGTCTCAGAGAGGCTACACAGTGAGGGAGTATTTGAATCAACCCATCCACTTTGAGGTGCTCAGAAAAATCACATCCACCCCTGAAAAAATGCTCACCTGTCATGTTTCTTCTCTGCTTGAACTGAAAATACACACTGGGGCATGGAGGTGCTTGCTTCTAAGTCAGCCTACACACCCTGCGCACTCATATGAGCACAGGAATCCACACTGTCTTTTAAAGATTTAGTTTTTGAATCCAACAGCCTGAATCCTTAGGGAATCAGAGCATTTGAAGATGGTCCAAGGTGTAAGTCAGAGCAGCCTGCAAGGTGCCTTTGCTCACCCTTTGCTCACCCTGACCTTCACTGGGATGTTCTCCAGTTTGAGCTGATGTGGTTCTGGTCTAACAAAAGTTTCTGGTCTGCTAACAAAAGTTTCTGTGGTGATTTTGGGATATGAGGGATCAGCTCCTCTGCAGCAGCGGAGCAGATGGAAGGGTGGCTCTCACACAGCTGAAATTCAGCCCATCACCCACAGTCCTGAAGCTTAGAACAAGCACATCTTCACAGCCACAGGTGTCTGAAAGAGAGCAGTGAAATCACTGGTGGGTAATTAGCATTGCTGATATTTATACCATTAAGGATCCAGGGAGAAGCGAAACAAGGGTGTGCCATATATGCACTGATTGGAGATGATTATGTTTCTGCTGATGCTGATATCACAGTGTAATAATTTGCCCTCACCATGTAGTCCACAGGGACAGGTTTGATTTGATCTTCTGGTCGAGAAGAGAGGGTTTAACCTCAATGTCACCTGCAGCACGGAACAATAGACTTCCCAAATGGGAAATGTTAGTTTTACACTTACACATGAATGCAGATTTCTGGACTTCACTGCTAGGTTAGGAGTTAAACTTTTAGTTATCAGATCCCTTGTGTGATATAAACTATCATTATGAGATACATTTTCTTTCCATTATGCTGTAATAAAACCCTCCTGCTTATAATATAAATATATACATTTCCTCCGAGGCATCCTATTTGCTAAAGAACATCATGGAAATCTAATCTCCTTTTAATCAATAAAACACCAAATGATGTTTCTATTTAATGCAAACTTTGCTTCTTACCATGTAATGAACCTGTTTCTATTAAGAACACAGCCATTAATGGAATAAGTAATGCATTACTACTATTCCACTGCTACAGTCAGGTTTCTCTTAGTATTTCCATTATAAACTCAACTATTTAAGAGTCTGCAATTTTCTGAGCTGGTTTGCCTATAAAATCCCTTTATACTGCTTGAGGGCTTGGGGCCTGGGGGCTTGGCTGGTTATTGTCATGTGCAGGGTCTCTCTCTTTTGCCCAGCCACAGACTCACTGTATCACCCTGGCCAAGTCATTTAACCTTTTAGAACTTTAGTCCGTCCAAATGGAAAGGGTCTAAAAAAAGAGAGATGCCTCAGAGGCGAGAGAGATCCAAGTTTAACTACATTTGAAAGAATGACCCTAGGGAATGATAATGGACTGGAGAGACTTTTGCTTTTGGGACATGAGTGCAATTTATTGTAAGTCAGTAATGAAAAGAAAATGGAAGCATGGCATTTTGCCAAAAATAAAAACTATGGGTGACTGCTCAAACCATTTCTGATGAATGCCTATAAGAAGAGATAAACAGCTGTAATTTGGGCCAGAAAATATTTATGACCTAATCTATGCTTTTGCAAATGTACTGTTTATTCCTGCTTTTGTCAAGCTATTGCTGAAGGAAGTTCAAGACCTTTTTGTTCATATGATGCTCACCCAAAATATTTTATATCCTTATTGGGTTGTGCTAGATCTCAGTCATACTGTTTCTATTATCTGATAAATGACAGGGCTTTCAAGAAAAAGGACAAGAAACATGTATTAGGGAACTCCAAAACATGTATTCACTGGAGCAGAAGTTGAAGGGAATCTGAAGATTAACAAACACTTTGATGAGCAGACAGCAAAATAAAACGAGGGGACAGACGTTTCACAGCTGAATTTCATGCTCACACCCTCCTGAATGCTGTTACCTCCCATGCAAGCAGATTAGACTGCGAGACTGGATCCTCCACTAGGGCAGGGAGAACGTGCCTCCAGTGCAGAAAGTCTGGTATTGCATGGATTGCTGACCCGATGTTGCAGTTTAAGGCAGCAGTGGTAGGACAGTTTGAATTTCAAGTTGGTTTAGCAGCTCCAGCTCAAGACAGAAGGGAGGAATAAGCTCTATGTGCTAACTAGAGCTAATGTCCAAATTACCTTCCCTTTGTTCTTACTCCAGCCTGAGTGAAGAGGAAGAACTTTTACACTGTGCAGGTGACTGTGCACTGGAGCAGATTGCCCACAGTGATTGTGGAATGTCCCTCACTGGAGATATTCTAGAACCATCTGGATGCAATCCAGTGCAGTGTGCTCTGGGAAGAGCCTGACTGGGCAGGGATGTTGGACCAGATGACTCCCTGTGGTCCCTTCCAACCTCACCCATTCTGTGGTTCTGTGATCCTGTGAAGGACTCGTGCTGTAGACGTGTGTGAAACAGCCTTAATGTAAGAGGAATTCTGGCTGCAGGAGAACTGGAAACACCATCCTTGACTCCTCTTTCTTTCTCCCATGTCTCTGAACACTGAGACTGAATAAAGGTAAATACTGGCTTGGTAACATCACAAGAGGGGACACCACAGCTTTGAACCCTCCTAGACAGCTTGGACACCAGCCTGGACAACACTCGTCCAGCACCGCTGGACACGGCAAGGCCCTGAGGGTCAATAAAAGGTCCTCTGTTATTAATCCAGTAACCAGAGTATATTTGCTGGCACTTACTGCCATCTTCAGTTTCCAGTCAAAGCTAAGGCATGGATGGCCTGGCGCTGTGGCTTCAGAGTCTGGTGGTGGGACTGTGATTCCCTTGTCATGTTCTTCCAAACTATTGTGTCAGTTGCCTCTACACATGTGTAGATATTGTTTTCTCCCTTATATTCACTTCACGTTTCTGAGTTTTACTTCACAGGTGTAAGACTCACCTTTCTAGACATGGGAGTGAATCCCTACTCTGATTGCCTGACTCAGGAGTCACAGACAAGGCCTGTCCCTAAATATGCAGGAGAAAAAGCAATAGTCACTGTCTCCTCTTGACAACTGAGGGAACAGGAAGCATGAACGACACTTAAGGTCATTGGCAGCCCCCATAGCAGAGTCAGGAACCAGTGTTAGTTCTCCTAATCCCAACAGAGAGCCTTAATCATGAGATGGGTGAGGTATGATACATGATGTACAACAGGTTTTGATTAAAAAAAAAAGATGGCTGAGGTGTTTCTGCACCTGAAGCTCCAGGAGGACGGTCTGAGGGAAGGACCAGTGCATCCATAATGTCCAGTTACCAACCGTGACTGTGCCGGTGGAGGGGGCAGGGGGGAAAGAGCAAAGGAAGAAATTGGCAGAAAAAGCCATCATATCCAGAGGCTTTATCCCAGCACAGGTAACACTTTCTTTATTTCACATTTATTTTCTTGCCATGTTAAGGAAGGGGAAAATAGACACGCTTATTTCTCCTGCTCATTTTCCTGGACCATCTGGTGCTGAAGCAGAGATGACATATCACTGCGAAGAAGGGGAAGATGTCACAGCTTTCACTAATAGCTGTGGGAGGAAAATAATTATTTTAAAAGTATGTGGGCTGTACAAACCGTACTTGTTAAGTCAAACTACCAGGAAACTTATTTCAGACACAAAACATTTGATATTAAGTAATCAGAAATGTTAGAGATCAGCAGTCCCAGCCGTAAATGTTGGGCTCAGTTCTGCTGTAAGCACAGCCCTGACTCAGGCACCACTTCACTGAAGCCAGTGCACAATCTTTTGGGGTTTCTGTTTCGAGTAAGAATGAGAAATTACAGACAAGTCTATGCCACAGATTGCTCACAGTATGTACATCAGTGATTGCAATCAGGTAGGGAACAGGCCAGGATAAGAGGTGAAGCCGATAACGTGACGTGTATCACCTTCTAAGCAATGACAAAAACATTGATTTAGTCCCCCTTAGCTCTGGTTCCTTCTGTATTGTTTCTCTAAAGCCCTCAGGGTATCTATGCACACTTGCAGCTCTAGATAATTTCATAATTTATAATAATTAAACTTTGAAGCGCCAGAGATGGGAAGAGAAATGAAGTACTTGTCCTACATAAGGATACTCAGAAATATCAGTCTCACTGGATAGAAACAAGGGAAATTTGCAATTGTCATTCAGCAGCTTTTTTAGGTGTCTTTTGGAAATATCTTGAAAACTTTGTAATTCAGATGAGACACTTGCAAGATGTGTGGAATGGTAATTAAAAATAGGGCTTTTTTAAAATCAAATTGAACAATTTGACTCATGAGTAGTCTTCTTTTTTTGGAATGAAGTGAACATTTCCTCTTCCTCCCCCCAAACAAATCTGTTTCACTGAAATGTTGGCGTTTGAAAAATGTTGATAAACTCTAGTCACAATGAGAGCTAGTCAGAGAATGGAAACAGATTTGGTAAATGAGTGTAAACAAAACAGCTTGAATTTTATTCCTGGTATTTTGTGGAATTGCTTTGCTTGTTCTTTGGGCATTCAAAAAAAAAAACCCAACCAAACACAATGCCCAGAATGTCTCCAAATTTGTGCCAGGCTGAAGTAATAATATTCAGTATTCAATAA
Source organism: Pomatostomus ruficeps (assembly GCA_013400735.1). Lineage (NCBI taxonomy): Eukaryota > Metazoa > Chordata > Aves > Passeriformes > Timaliidae > Pomatostomus > Pomatostomus ruficeps. The sequence continues at coordinate 116,239 of VYZT01054840.1, forward strand.
AGCACAATGCAGTATCCTATTATTTTCCCGTTTGGAGTATTCTTTTAATCAGATAGGAGCCAGACACTCAGTGGAAGTAGTGGATGTGCAGAAAGAACAGTTTAAAAACCAAACACTTTAGAGTTGCTGTCTAAAATTTTATTGAGTGCTGGGTAGCAAATACTCATGAAGACATTTGGTTCATGTCTAGACAAAAGCAAGACGGTGTTCAAAATTTCCCTCTTTCCCATAGATATTTATGGAAATAGAGAAATATGCCTCATTCTACAGTACATCACCTCCTTACTCTACAAAGAAAGGATCATCTTGGAGTGTTCTGGACAGTTCTGTGAGTCTAGCTACATTTCTAAAGTAAGTTTTCAAGTGTCGTCAAGCCAGAAATATCTATCAATACTAGTTCAAAGGTATGTTTTCTAACAAAGTGAGTACCTAATCCAACAGGATTTTGCAAAAAGTTCTGGAGAGAAGGTCACTGATAAGACCCCCGGAGGTTTTTGTTGGAAACACTACACTTAGTTCTTTTTCAAAGGGAGATGCCGTATCCAATTGGAAATAAAAGATGTCTATTGGAAACTTAATGCAATTTTATTGGAGCTAAATTCAATCTCTCCGTTTTTGATGCAGTAATGGGTCAGCAAACAGAACTCAAGAGCGCAGCCTCAGACAAGTAATGCTGCTGTGGTCAGAGGTGCCACTGGCAGAAGTGCACTTCATAAACAAGAAACCCCTGAGAAATTGTTCAGAATATTTAAAAGAATAGTGTTCTTCTCGGCCACTACAGACCCGCAAACACTCACCAACAAAGTTTTTCCCAGCCATCACCACAAGCCCAAGCTTCAAACAGAAAATCCATGCCGTAGATAAAGAAGATCACTTCTCTAATGTTATTTTTTTCTCCTTCCTCAAACAGGTTATACAGCAAGCTCTCTACTTCAGCTGGTTAAAAGACGCCATGAGTAGGGGAGTGGGAGACACACATGGAGTTAGACCCTTGAATTATATAATCTCCATTGACTTCAGTGGAGGGCCACCAATTTATAGCAAGAAAGGGTCTGCCTACAGACTCCTAAGGGATTGATTGGTAACCCACAACAAGCTATTTCGAGGGAGCAAGGTATTTTTGTGAGAATGATTCTTCCTGTATCTTGACTATGAAACAGAAACTAACAGCAGCAGGGGTTACACTGTGATGTTTATGATACCCAAAAGGGAACATAGTGTATTTGAAATAGTCCAATTTACATGGTTATTGGCAAAAGAGTCATTTATTTATGGGCAAAAAACCCACCTATATATTTAAAAGCAGTTTTTTGAAAAGTGAATGGTTTTGAAACTGTAAAATGAGAAGACATTTTTCAACTGTTTTTCTCTCTTCTTTCTCGTCTTGGTCGCTGGGAAGAAATACAGTAAGGTAACACTTCAAATGGTAAAGATCATTCATAGCATCTCCATCCACTTTCCACACCTGCTTTGGCAGCCTGGCTTGTGTCATAGCTATCACAAGTTTACTTATAGTTCAGCGGCATTGTGAGAGGTCAAGCAAAGAGGAAGAAATTCTGATTAAACCACTAGGGAGTCCAGAGAGGAATTTTGTTGTGCTGAGTGTGTTTTTGGAGTTGTTTGGGTTTTGTGGTTTTTTGCTGGTTTTTTGGGTTTGTTTTTTTTTTTTTAAATTTTAATGCTCATTTACAAAATAACATACCTCGGAAGTTATTCCTTCCTTTGACTTCTCCATGCACCTCCTCTGTGGCTGTTTTGGCAATGATGGTCTAGAAAAGAGTGAGTGCTGAAGACTCTGCTCAGAGATGACACAACAGGTCACATGAGGTTTCTGTGTCAGTGGCTCTTGGTGACTAGACAGAGATGGTCCTCTGTGGACTCAGCCTCAAGAAGAGCTGGTACCCTGCTGTCAAGAGTGGTCTGTGCTCTCGAGAAGCTGGTCTAAAAAATTGCAATTACAGAAGCAATGAGCTGCTCTGGGCTGGGCGAATTTATGGGCAAGCTTCTCCTCATCACTGTCCTCACGGATGAAAGAAGCTGTTGTTACCAGCCAGAAATTCCAACTCCCTGCTCTCTTTCCTGCTGGTGTCTACACACACCAGCACCAAGGAAGGAGCCAGGTCCAAATTCCCCAGAGGACTGAACCTTTTGTTTCTTCTCTTTCTCCTTTGGGGCATTTCCTTCCCTCCACAGGGTGTTTGGGTGCTCTGCAGAGGGGTGGAGAAAGCACAGATCTCGCTGACATGGTATACAAGAAAATTTAAGATAGAGGGTTGCAGTGCACCTCAGAGGACTCTTGGGGTAAGAGTGGGCACATCCTGGGAAAAACAGGCTCTCCTGCCATCTGTTGTGCAGCAGAGCTCCCTCTGCAAGCTGCAATGGGGGATATCAGGGACTCCCCAGAGCAAATACAGGATGATTTCCAAACCTTTGCACAAAAGGTGTGCTCAGGGTGCCACTTCTTCAGCCCGACAGTAACACGGTAGTAGCAAGTCAGAGACAGTTAATACAGCAGCTTTTAATGGGGTTCTCTTGGTACATGCAGATACAGACAAGGCTCAATTTTCCATCTCATGCTGCCTGTAACACATGACAGGGTCAACAGGCTGCTGTAGAGATCAAGAGAACAGACCAGCCTTCCGAAAATTCAATATTAATTATTGAATATTTATGTTTACCAGGGGAATGAGTGATCAGAGTTTCTCTCCAAGGTAGTATATGAATCTTTGTATTTCAAGAACAATATAAATCAGGCCTTTTTATTTGTCATTTGTGTGAGATGAAAATTAACATCACAAGCATTATTAATAAGGCATGAATGACAGAAAGGAGAGGAAACAGAGCAGCTCACTCCCTGTAAGTTTCTCTTTCTGTATATTAAGTAGATTTATCATGTGCTAATTCCCTGTTCTACTCACTTCTTCTCCTTTCTTTCTGGCAAATTAGGGTTTCAATAGCATTCACATGCCCCTGATTAACATACCTGCCCCTCAGCCATCAAATTATAGCCTTTAACAAATATTAACAAACTCATCCTCGCAGCAACCCTTGTACCAAAGGCACCAGGTACCAGATCTGTTCTCTGGGGTGGCACTGGGGGAGGCAGATCGAGGTCTCAGGGGTGGGTTAAGGTACAGAATAACAACTGTCCAGCACTAAAAGAGAATCTAAAGGATTGGTACAAAGAACGTGCAGAGGAAGGTTATGTAGACAAGACCTATCGATCAAAGCGGTCCTTCTGGCCTTCAGAATCCACTTAATAAAAGTTAACTCTCCTTGTCTTCAGGCCCTTTGGCCATACATCTCCACCTGTTTCATAAAGGGAATTATTGTCCTCAGTCTTACAGGTGAGGAAAGTGAGAATCTGAGAAATTAGGGCCCCAGGCTCAGGGATACTCAGGTGTTTGACTTTAACAGAATTTCACTTAAAACTGCAAGTCTGTCAGGTGTGCTGGCTCAAGAGCCTTAACCTTCAGATTTACAACCCTTTAGCTCAGTCTGAGCACAGAGGCAATGTGGAGGGCAGTTTTTGTCCACCTTGGTCCCTCTGGGTGACCAGGGGGTGGACACACAGGTGCTGATGCTCACTGAGAAGTCCACAGAGCTGAGGACAGGCATTATCTGCCTACCCAGATAGAGACCTGAACATTTGGCACAGACAGCAAGGGGTGTGGATGAAACTCCTCCAGCAACCACCAAAGCTCCTATAACAGGGAAGGAGAAGTTCTAAGTGGCTGTTTGGATCATCCCGGGGACAGTCCCTGGGCTGCAGTCACCCCTCTCAGTGCTCAACAGCTGTCCAAAAACTGCCTTTGGACAAAACACATCTTGGCAAAATCATTGCTGCTTAAAACTGCCTGAAGAAATTATGTTCATTCAATAGTCAGTTTTTCCAGTGCTTTGTTTTAAAATGCCACTTTGTTCTGTCTTCCCCCATTCCTTACAAAAAGGCCACACAGTCAGCCATCAAAATAGCTGTTTGACTATTCTCCTCCCTCTGCTTGCACTCTTCAAATTCCCAGACCAGGTTTGTGTCCAATGGGTAGATGTGTCCCCAACTATAAAGGCAAAATGTCCATGACTGCTGAGAAATCCTCTCTCATGCTTTCCTCACTATTTACTGTGCAATATTTACATATTACAATATTACACCTAATCATAATTAACAATGATACTTAGAAGCATCTATATGGCTCTTCACACCTTTAAAGTGCTGTGCAAACACTCATTAATTAATCTTTACTTCAGGGATCCTGTGCAGCAGTCTCTTCCACAGGGCACCATGAGCCAGTCCCCAGGCAGGGAGCTGGAGCATGCCTGGTGCTGGGGCTGGCCAGGGGATGGAAACTGCTCCTGCAGGGAAGGTTTAGCTCTCCGTTTCTGGGAGGCAAGGAGGGCTGCCTTGATGTCCCCAGGGGAGGTGTGAAATGGCAAAAACCTGAAGAAATGGGCAATAGAGGCGAGAGAGGGGCAAATGAAGGTGACTACCTGCTCTTTCTCCACAGTGTGGGTGCTGGTCCAGCATGGGGATCTGGAGCCATCTAGTAAAGGTCAGTGTCCTTTCTTGGGGCAGCCCCAATCCTATGTGCTGGTGAGCCCAAGGCCCCCACAGCCAGCCCAGAGTGGAGGGTGAGGAAGAGGAGGGAGGTGATGGTGGGACAGGCAGGGCAAGGGGCGTGCAGAGGCCGCCAGCACAGGAGCTGCTGCAGGAGCACACTGCAGCATCTGCCCCTTCCAGGTCTCCTGCACACACCACTCCCCACTGTCCCTGTCTGGGTCCTTGGAGGGAATTCTCCTCAGTCTGCATGAACAGCAGGTACTTTTTTTGCGTCTTGTGCAGTCCATTCAGTGCTGGTATCTCCGCCTGGATGAAATGCGTCTTTTCTCAGCTTTTCACTGTCTTGCTCTGAAATCTCCGCTCCCACCCCTCTGCAGAGCTCAGTAACAGCTTGCTTCGTCTTCCTACTGTCAGCACTCTGCTTTGACCCTTTAATCAGGGGACTTGGCTTTTATCTGGAAGACATATGCCTTAGGTGTCTTGTATAAGGTGCCACACAAAGCAAATTCAGCCAGGCCTGCCAATAACACATCATCTAACCAGATGGGGATAAACAGACTTGAATTCATTTGCTCCTTTTTCTCTACTCAGTAGCACCAGAGAAAAGGCTGTTACTAGCTTTATGTAATGTCTCTGGGTACAGGGCTTTTGTGCTTTGCATTTGAGGAGAGCTTAGGTCAGCCTCACAGCCTCTTTCCATTAGAGATGGTTGGCATTAATAAAATGAGAACCCTTTTGCCACTTGTCCCTGTGACATTGGAGGTACCAAATATGAATGATGTCATGGAAGGCTTTTTTTTTTTTTCCCAAGCTCAGTGAAATCTCAGTTGTGCTTTTTGTGCAATTTGGATAAAATAAGGAGGAAGTGTGAGGCGCCCTAGGCAGAGATATATGGTTTGTGTTGAATCGTCAATGGAGAAGTGACCAAGCTCATTTTTTTTCCTTTGGTGACCTCAGCAAGATTGATATCTAGATCTCATCAGCTGAAGTGAAAGAGTTATTATTACAGAGCCTGGAGCAGAGCTGACATACTTGCAATGAATGAAGCTGTTTCTAGCTTAGGGAATTCAAGTGGCCAGGCCAGGGACATGATCTATACAGTAAGAGCAGAGACACCAGCATTCAGACAGACAAAATGGGCCTCAGCCAGTCAAAAGAACAAAGAAACACTTCTGAAAACAGTTTTCTTCTGAAAGTGCTAATTGGAATATTCAAAGGCAGCAGCATTATCTGGTTCCCCCTTTGCCCCCAAATACTTTTAAAAGAGATTATCTTTCCTTGGGCTCTCTCCATTAAAATCATCCATTTTTCTCCTTGAGAAATTTCAAAAATGGCAGAACATCCTTAAGGCATCTTTTCAAAGCAACCAGATTTTATCTAGTTAAAAGCAAACAGACATGGAGACAGTTGCCTTTCTGCGAGGGGATGTACTCCTTCCGTAACAAGGCCAACCTACTCCCCGGATTACACCCCTTGCCACTGTGACAGTTGAATTACAGCTGTGAGTCAGAGGCAGTGACACACTATGAAAGTCCTTGGCCATGGGACAGCATCCCTCTGGGAGGGTGGCAAGGCTTGGTATTTATTATTGGATGTAGTTGATCCAGAAGGAGACACCAGCCCCCACATCGCCGTCCTGGAATCTGCACAAACGGTGTTCGTGAGGAGCTCGCATTTTAAATAAAGCAGAGAGCGTGCTCATTTACTGATTGGGATAACAGACACATGGAGATTAGGGCCCTGATCAGACACCCCCTGAAGTCAACAAGAGGAGAAAAAAATTGCGATCAGCTTAAGTGAGCATATGGCCAGTCACTCTCAGAGTCAAGGTCATCTGGGAAACACGCAGCATCGCTGATATTTCACACCCCAGGTGAATGCATTAACCCTGCTTGGAAACAGTCATCTCTGCGCACAAACCTCAGCCTGAATTTAAGCAGCAGCAAGGCTGTGATCACACTGCCTGCCAGCTCCTACGAAAATTGACAGAGTGGAAGAGGCCTCAAAGACCATGAAACTTTCGGAGCTTAATTAAAAGCAGCATCTGGGCAAATTAAGGGAGAGAGACTGAAATCAGTGCCTCTGCAGACAAAGAGGCAGGCAGCACCTTGCTGCTGCACATCTGCCTCTGCCCAGCTGGGGCTCTGCAAGGACCTGGAGACACAACAGGGACAGCTCCATCCACCCCCTCTGTCACCTCTCAGGAAATCTCTTGGTTTTGAGACCGTACAACTGCACATGTATCTGAATGCATGGGATCCCATTTAATGGCTATTTTAATATGTATTTGTTGGGGGAAAACTGTGCATAAATTTAAAAAATGGAGGGTACTATGTGTAAGTAACATTTCTACCTATTTCAAATATCCTGGGCACTCAGAAGCCAAAATAAAAAAGCCAACAGGCCACTCTTCTGCTTTACAAATGTTTTTGGTTTTGCCCACTCTGATCTCAGTTCCATCAGTCTGTCCACAATAGTCTTTTGATATGTGCCACAGCATAGCTCAACCCTGGGCCTCCTTAATCTGAGACAGCAGAGTGGTGAAAATAGGCAAGGCCAGATGTTCAAATACCTCACTTTGGCAGCAGGAGAAGCGAACAGAGTAAGAGGTCAAGGGCCAGGAGAAGAGAAACGGAAGAAAGGCTGCGACTTTCAGTAAAAAAAAAAAGTACCCCAGCTCAGAAATGGCATGGAAACAAAATAATGAAGTCAAGGACCTCACATGCCTCTGCTGCAGCTGGAAAGCACTTGAGCCCGAAAGTCGGATTTAGATGTGCCACAATAACACCAGGGATTTAGATTGATTGAATTATAACTCACAGGTGCCCCTTGTTCCATGCATTTCTTCCTTCTTGCCCCCATGAGAGGCTTTAAACTCCAGTGCACAAGACAGATGAAAAAGGTTGTTCCTTGCATTCTCCTTAACACCACCAGGCCTCTGTCATATTTACAAACATTATTTTAGCACAAAGGGCCCTATGGAGGAAACCCAAGTGCTGTCAGAGAGGGCTGTTTTGATGGACTGAGTAAACACGATATTTTGGTGACAGGTAATCTTCATACTGAACTGATTAATTCCAGAATGAAGGAACAATGGCCTTTTTCATCTGCTGAATAATGCATGGATGGCATTGCCACTGGTAAGCAGCAGGGTTCCCGGTTAGCGATAGAAATTCACACACCCATGCTATTTTAATAAGCTATCACTGTTAAAGAAGTCTATTTACGTTATTCATCTTCAACATTTGCACAAACATGTCAACTGGGGAAGTGTGTGGGGGGAGGTAGGAGGGAAAAATGAGGTCATATTCATATACACTTTCTTAGCTCTTTAATTTATATAAGCCTGAAAATTAAGCTAAAAACCACCTTAGTTCCAAGGGAATGAAAGCACCATGACCACCACCTGAAACCTGGATAATATGAACACAGTGCAAACACACCACAGAGGAAGAAAAAAGCCAGGTCAAGGATTACATAGAGAGCTGGGCATGGGTTGCTCCAGAGCTTTGTGAACCAGAACCATCCTGGGTTTTGGCCATCAGGCTGCTCCACTGTGCCACTGGTCCCTTTGGAGCCACCTGGGCCGTGGCCTTGTCACTGTCTCCCCATGAACCAGCCAAGAGTTCTCAGAGGAGCCAGACCTAAGAGATGTCCCAGCCACTCTGCTGTAACACACTGGGGTTTGGGACAGGGGCCACCAGTCCAGAGCTCAGGGCTGTTCCACTTGGGTTAAGAATTGCAGGCAGCAAAAGGAAGAAATCAGCTCTTAGTTATGGGATCAAGGATCAGATTAACTCTTAAAGTGTGTTGTGAGCTAGATGCTTGATGTCTTTTGTAGCCAATGGAGATCTAGTCAATGCTCATCATCTCTAGAAGTCCATTGTTCTTGATCCTACATAATGTTGATCAGGAGATAAAATATGTTGCATAAAAGAAGCGTCTGGTACCATTAGAAGTTCTGGGGTGTCCTGGATGGTTCCCAGCTACTGCTCCATGGGGGTGCAGTTTTCCTCAGATTTTGGGTAATGTTTGCCAGCCCCAGGGAGATATCTTGGATTCAAAAGGGCATTTCAAATGACATTAGATGCCTATCTTTAGACAAAATATGGCATTCTTGACCTTCATTGACTATAATCGAAATTTGGACAGCTGGACCTCTAAATCCGCATGCCTTAATCTGTGGGCTGAATCCCACCAAAAATGCCAAAATCTCCTCGTTTTCAGCAGAGCAGGCTATTAGAGGCCAGATTTTCAAGAAAGCAGCTCCTATTTTGGCACCCTTTCAGCTGCGAAACTTGCAAGTGTGATCAAAGCAAGGCTGAGTCCCTCTGAATGAGACGGGGGCTGAGCAGGGGAAGTCCATCTGCTCCCCCTCTCCTCATGCTCCAACCACTCAGTTCAAAGTAGGGGTAAAATCTAGTTTGAGGACAGGCCTGCAGACCTGGAAGGCCCAGACCCAGGGGTACAACATGTGTGCAGAGGATCTACATGTGCACAGCATGGGACACACAACCACACGTGATCCCACACAACACTGAAACCAGCAGATCACCCTCCAGCCAACAGCACTGACGGAAATACGCTAATTGTTCCTTGCTCCCGTGTCATTGCCTCTCTTACCTCCTTTCCTCAGAAATAAAGTGCTTTTAAAGGAGGCAGCAAACTGGTCTACCCCAAGCACTTCATCTCATACTTGGCTTCCACTTTGTTTCATCATTTTAGGTTTGATGCTGGTCCAACTTCATCCCCAATGACCTCCCATCTAAGGCTTCATTTGCATGGTAAGTACTGCTATCATAACATTCATTCCTTTAATTCACACTCCCAAATTCTGCTGCTTCTTAGCTGCCTGGAAGGATATTCTCTCCCCTTTTGGAGCATGCGTCTCTGGAAAGTTACAGGAAGAGACTTCCTTCCATTTGGAGAGTGGGGCTTTTCCCAAAAGAGCATAAGAATGGTATAAGCATGTTTTTCAGAGCATGACTATTTTACTACATAACAGCCCAATGATTTATATCATTCTATTAGAAGCTTTGAGCCTTTATTTATTTTATTTCTTTTGGCTTTGCAAATAGAAAAATAGGGGGGAAAAATTACCCAGATATTTGCTATGGGACATTCTGGAATGTATTAATGTATATGGGGGTTGAGGAGAGCCCAGCTATGAGAGGAAGGAGTTGGAGCCCAGGGGCGGCCCCAGCATCACGTTATGAAATGTGTTTTTTCAGTCTCTCTGGGGACCAGTAATTGCACATGTCAGAAAAGCTTTAAGGTAACCAGTGTAGAGGGTAATGGCTGCATAAGGAGACCAACTGGCAGAACACATTGAACTAATTTTCTTCCAACCTCCCCCAAATTTTTCTTTAAAATCCTTCCCATTCAGTTTGTGGAGATGCATGAAAAACTTCCCTGAGGTTTTCTGAGAAACCAGGGGAGTAGGAGGAGGAGGAAATGGTGGTCAGTTAGAAAACCTTTCCTTCCCTTTGTGGCTCTCTCATCTCCCTCAGCCCAACCGTAATTAAACTTTCTCTTACACACACTGTGCTGGTCACTAATGGGAAAATGCAAATAGACATCCTCCCTCTGCAGGGATTATATTCTGAAATGATGAGACCAGGGAGTGTTGTTGTGCTGTTAGCACAGCTATGGTAAGCAATGGGGACTTTTGAAAAGTTATTCGCCAACACTTCCAGCCAACTTTTTAGCGCTTGCAGACAACAGGGCGTTTGCTCTTCTCAAACAAAATTTTGAAGGAACCGATTTTGTCGGCGCTGATTTCGGTTGTTTGCTGTGAAACACCGCAGAAGCGTGGCCTGGTTTTCAGCAATTTGTCTCCTAATACTCTAACCTCACTTAACCTGGTGCACTTTTTTTGAATATCTTTTGAGCTCCCACACAGTCTATAATGGGATTTTCCCCATAGCTCCCTGCAGAACGCTAGTCTGCAGAGCTTCGGAGGAGCGAAGGAAGCGGGAGCTGAAGGAGAGCGGAAAAGGAAGCTATTTTGAGCACAAAGCCTCCAGGCAGATGTAGCTTGTGGAACTATCACATGCAGCCCGAGTTATTGGAGCAAATCAATACTAATTATTTTAAGGCTGAGGCCTTATGCTGGGGCTTCTCAGAGTGCTCATGGTGATCTTTTATTGCTTCTTTTGTAGATTTGTGGTGTGAGCTGTTATCATGGTGTGCAGAGCAAGGGTGCTCTGAGGCAAGGGAAAGTCCCACTGTTTAGTCTCACCACCACCTTTGTACAACCTCTGTCTGCAGCAGGGTGTGCAAGCCCCAGTGAGGGACGGATTTCATACTTTGAGTCCTTTGCAGGATGGGAGATTTCCACAAACTCCCCTCCTTCAAGGATAGGAGCACGCTCAGGATCTTTGCTCTAGGAGAAAAGATTTCTTCAAGGTCCCTTCAAGCAGCCTCAAGTACGAATGAGGAGAGAAAGGAGCTTGAGATCCACAAACTGAACACTGGTGCCACCTCAAAGCAGGAAGACTGAATGTTCCTGAATCAGTGCAGCTGAAGGCACCTTATCCACGCTCTTCCATCAAGGAAGAACAAAGACAGAACTCCCTTGGCCATTGCCAAACTTATTTATAGGACACAGCTCATGCAGTTTTCTACCATAACTCAAGACCAGGATCCTATCCAGGGTACAAACTCTCCCTCCAACCAACACAGCTGATTACTGGGTCTCCACTGAGGCAGAAGAAGAACTGTCAAGGGAAAATTGTTCTTATCTGGCAACGAGATACCCAAAACTCTCAACCTAGTGGCTGCTTGGCCCAAACCTAAGAGCTCTCCTGCGGTGAAGGCTGATGTTTCATGTCTCACTGCTTCCCAGCACAGCGTCTGGGGGGTTTGGTATTACCCATACCCCAAACAGGACCATACAACAGGACTGATCTGTAGCATCCATCCCACAGTAATTTTTACTACCTCCAGAAACTCCTGTATTCCTACTGCTGTCTGCTGATCTTGAAGGAAGAGGAGCTAGGAGGCAGAAGTGCTGTGCAGAGCCATTCCTGCGAGGGCCCTGGTCTGTACAGGATGCAGGAATGCAGCTGCATCTCGGCACCATGCTCAAGTAATCATGAGTACAGCAAAGCTGGCTTTGATGCATGACATGGGGCTGGGAAGGGCAAGGGTAGCCAGAAGGTCAACCGTAAAAATCAGTGCAGTGGTATCCACCACCATTTAGATTCTCCATTTTACAGGAGGGGTTATAATGTTTTTCTTTTTTAAAGCTCTTCCCTGCATTGATTTTATTTTCTGTGATTCAGTGGCTGAACCAGGAAACATAAAATGAATTGTCTGTTTCATTCTATGAGGTTCTTTTATATTTATAATTTTTTGAAGGAAAAGGATTAGTTACATTTCCAAGCAAAATACTGATTTGAGACGTAAAATTTTGGTTTAGCAAACAGCAAGGTGCAAGACTGCAATAATTTCAAAAATGTTTTTCTTACATTTTTGAGGGTGAAAAGCCTTGAAAATGTGGTGTGATTTTGCCAGGTTTCAGTTTGACCAAGAATGACTTGTTTATAGCGAGTGAACTACTGTCTGAGAACTTGCTTCACATAGCTCCATTCTCCACTAACCCCTTTTTGTCTTTTTAGATTTGAAATTCTTCAGGAAAGAGACTGACTTTCCTTTCGCACAGGGGAGAGCACTTTGAAGATAAAAATTGTTAGAGCAGTGCTAAGTATTGTGTAGTTTCGGAAGAATGTGTTATCAGCTCACAAAGCCACTTTGAAAAGTAGCATACACTCAAAGGCACTGACATCTGTCTGTAAAAAGAAAAAAAAAAGAATAATAAAAAAAAGAGAAGTGTAGGTGGGGTTTACTGTCTGCTATTTAACTTTCTCCTAGACCTTGACTGCACGAAACATACTGCAAGTGAGGCAGAGATTTTCGCAGTAACAACTATTCTTGACGAAACTGTTTTTAAGGATTCTGTAGCAGCAGAGGGATGCCAAAGATTTCTGCATTCAGATCCAATAAAATCTCCCTGGGTCACAGCAGACCAGCCCAGACTGCACAAAGACGTGAGTCAGCAGATCAAGTTTTATAAACCAACAGCTGATTTTCAGGTGAGCCCACCTCTTCTGAGAAATTGTATTCTAGGAAGGTTTTTCCTCATTGTCTCCGTGAGTATCACTGCAGCAAACTGAGTCATCAGCACAAACAGAGCTTCGGAGCTGGGTACAAACTACGTGAGGCCCATCCATTCTCTATTGTCTTTATAAGGGAAAATAACTGGTGACTTCTCCCTCCCTGGCTAGGTTGTCTTTCTGAAAGGCTGCAGGGAACTCCAGGAATAACACCTGGTATTTCTTCAAGCATGGGTATCATTCTGCTGTGTTCTGGCTGCTGGGAGACAGACACTGATGGAAGAACTGGGACTATTTACCCATCTTTTGCAGGTGTTGTCCTTCCTGCCTCTGCTTTACACTGCTGACCATGTCTATGGCACAGACAGTTTCACAGACTCACAAACCCAGGCTGCTCCACTTCTAGTCCAGTCAGTGCTGGTTTCCAAAGAAAAAATCCTGCCTGTACATTCAAAGCAGGAAAAAATACCCTGGGAAAAGCAATCAGTGCTGACAGGCTGTGTCCGTGGGCACACACTCAAGTGTTGCTGCTCATCCAGCAGCCTTCATAGCCCAGCACCAAGGCTCCTCTTTAGAGTCACCCTGAGTCAGCTGGGGCAGAGAGGCTGAGAAGCTGGGGACTCCCCTGGAGTGCTAGAAAACTTTTTAAGGTCCTACAGATGTTTTAGCACTTGTAGGATTGGGGGGTGGATGGTGTTTCAGTCCATGGGATCAGAGACATGCTGTCCATGGATCCAGTTGGTGATTTCAGATCCCTTTGTGGTGCAAGAGAAGCTGTCTGGGGCACCCAGCTCTGCTCCCTAGTTCAGGAGCAGCCCTTGGAGTTAGTGACATGCTCCACCATGTAGCAGAATCTCACTTGGCCAAACCAAGTGGTGAGTCTGAAGGGCTAGAGCCCCACAAAACAAACAGATTCCTTCCTTTCCCTTAATGTCCAAGGCTGTTTCTGCAAATTCATCTTCCAGTGTTGCTTGGGAGCACGGACAGTCTGACCTTGCAGATCAGCCACAGCACTGAGAGCCATGGGAGAGCTCGGACAGGCACTGCAGCCAAATGGGAATTTCCTTCAGAGACCCCCTAACTTCCCTATGCCTCTGGATCACTGTCCTGCATCTCACACGGGTGCAAGAAGTCCAGATGTGTCTCCTACTCTTGAGACACTGATGCATCTGCTACGGGGCTATTCAGCCTAATTAAACTGGAGGTCCCTTCTGCACTCTTCCAGAACTGCATCCACTTCTAATTGTTGCAAGAAGGCTCTGCCATGAAACAGAACACAGCCTGTGCTTCCTCTTGACCCCATCTGCCTCCCCATCTCTGAAAAGCTCAAACAGAATGGTATAAACTCATCCACATGCAGGAATGTAGGAAAATTACCAGTGAAATAAGGGCAAACACCTCAAGCCATAAGCTCTCAGCTAGAGCATGAACAGTTAATAACTAGTTATTATGTTTTGTTTGCTTGTTTGTTTGTTTAGTTTCAAGACTTTCCACTAAAAGCAAGCCCACGTCCTGGAGAAAGAAAAGAGCTGAACTTGATCTGTGAAAAAGTTCATTAAGGCAGCTTGTTTTCTGAGGACAACATCATTTATAAATTTTGGTCTCAGAAAAAAAGATTGAGCATTATCCCCACCAGGCATGTCTTACCCTCTAGAACCTGACAGTCCTTTTCTAAACCTGGAGCAGTAAATTTGCCTAATCCCAGCTCAGATTTAACTGGTGGTTTGCCACAGACAAGAGAAGCCTTTGCAGCCTCCCAGAGTCACTCCCATCCTGACTTTACTCAGCAGGAGCTTTCAGAGCCATCACAGTGCACATTTATTGACATTAGGTTTTCAGAGTATCCCTGCCTGCAGATGACAGCTGAACTGCCAACAGCTCCTTTAGTCGCCTTCTGAACTTAGGGCTTTACATTCTTCTTCCCAAAAATACATCATTTTCATGGGCTGCTTCCCCGCTGAAGACCCCAAAGCACTTTACTCAAGGTCAGTAGCAGCACCTCATTTTACCAAAGGAAAATTGCAGCACAGAGAAGGTGGAAACCCCAGCCCACATCACCAGAGTCCCAGGTAAATGTAGGCAGCTGTGGGACATAATTCTGCCCATTGGTTTGAGTCACCCATGCTGCTGCCCCAAGACGAGACCACATGTTCAAGGTTACTGGAGGATGTCCCCACGCCTCAGAAGATATTTTCAGGACGTCTTAAATGTTTTTTTGGCTATATAGGCACAGATTAGGGTTTTTCCCTCTTTGTTCAGATCCTATTGCTGCTCCACACTGACTCCATGTGGTGTTGGCTGAGGGAAAACTATCCAGGAGAAGGAGGAAAGGAGACTGGTGAGCAGTGATGTTCACATCACACTAATTATCTTTACCCAGAGTTACACATGTTCATGGCACTTACTAAGCATTTCCAATGACATGTATTCAGATATTCATTTAAATGGGGTGAAAAATATCACAATTTTGTAAAACGCACTCTTAGCTCCTGTTGAGAGGCAAGGTGGGAATGGTGACACTGAAAATGAAGGGTTGCTTCTACTTTATTTATGAAATCCTAACCTGTGTATCTTCAACCCAAATAACTTTTGAACCAAATAGACACTTCACACCAATATGAAAGAGATGAAACATTCCCAGAGTTAAGAGGTTCCTTAAGTGCCATAAAAATAGGCAGCCAGGTAGATGAGAGAGCTCCAGGCAGAGGAAGAGTGGAGACCCCAAGGAGTGTTAGCTGTGAGAGGAGTCGAACAGAGACATACACACATATGAGCACATACAGCTTGCCATGCCCCAGCTGTTGGAAAATCCCGACTTTGTCCCTGTGCTAGAGAATCCAAACATCAGACACGAACCCTGGCAATGAGGCTGCTTTGATCCTGCCGCGGGCTGAGTCGCTGATCGCCTGTGGAATTTGCCCTCCTAAGGCTGGAACAAAGGAGTCAGATGAATGTGGGGAGGCAGGACAGCAGCAGCGACCTCCCGAAACTCTGCCCACGTCCTCCCGCGCCCCTCGATGGCTCACCTTGTCATTTGCTTGCCATGTCCGCACTGCAAACACTGCTTCCCTTAAGCTGTGACTGTGGACTAAAGCAGAGAGCGTGGTGGGGAGTCCTGAAAGGATGGAGCTTTCCCACAGTGACACCTCCAGACGATCTAACAGCATCCCTTGGAGATGCTAATGAAACATATCCTGTTAAGGGGGTAATCCCGAGGGCTGCAGTGCTCCTAGGGTCCTGGAGTCCATAGCTTTGTCCAAGGGGAAAATCAGCTTTTCTCCCAGAAGCTCACGGGGGAGTGTGTTACATCAACCATGAGGAGTTCCTCAAGGGTCAAAGCCCCCAGTTTTGACCCCTCTGCTTGCCCCTCATGCATCCTGTACCTCAAAGCATCGGGAGGTGGAGATGAACCAACATGGACCCAGCAACAGAAACACTTCTAAACATGAGACAAATTTGCTTAGATGAGAGTGCGAAGGAACCTTAAGTCCTCCTTTCCCCCTTGTTTGCACCACTGCACTCTCCCATGGTGTGGTTACAGTCCCAAGGACAAGACCTGTCTCTATTTCACACTGGAGCTGTGTCTGTCCCCAGACTGAGCTGCAGGAATGCAGGGGAGCCAAAGACCTGTGGTGCTTTTTTGTAGCCCCTTCCAGTCTCTATGCTGGGACCTCAAAACATGGCCATGCTTCCCGTGCTTCCTTTGTCTGTAAAGCACCAGGGACTTGCAGAGCACTGTGTACACTCACAGAAAGGTATTTTGTGGTAGCCCTGAGAAGCCAACCAGGTGCTGGCCCATGTTGTTGTGGAAATCCCCAGGGACAGCTTCTGCGGCAGGGAGCTGTGGCAGTGGTGAACATGATTCCAAACACACCTCTCTGCAGGCCACCATTTATCCAGCTGGTGGGCAATGCTGCTCCCAGATTACAATTCTTAATTTAGAGAGTCTCCTCCGACATTTTGACTACTACGGCCTAATGCTCGCAAGCTGTGCTCAGAGAGGGTGAAATTCACCTCCTCCAATCACACCCAGTTTCTCTCTCACACTTTCTTTTCTTCCCTTCCCGATTCATTTAAAATAATCTATGAAAAATGTCACTGGTTTCCAGGAAAAGCATGGGTCTGACCAAGGCAAAAGTCAACCCCTTAATTTAAACCAGTTGAGGGGGGGCAATCTGTTGAAGCTGCTCAGCTAATGCACAAACAGTTTGTAATTACAGGAGCAGGCTGGGAAAACAGGACCTACCTAGGGAATATTCTTATTAAATAAAGCAGAATTCTGTCACCTTCTTAATCATGAAATATTGATGAAACTGTAAGCAGCCCCTCTGAGGTTTTAGCCTTTGCCCTCTCCTCGTGTGTGTATATGTGTCCACACAAAGACAAAGGAGAAAAAAACACCCTCAAAGCCTACCCCTGGAGCTGCAGAATTCTAACCAAGCTGCTCTGTGCCAGTGGATTTTGCTGAGCTTGCACGGGCATATGGATTGGAGAAATAAAAATTCTTCACTCGGCACAACCAGAAACTCCTTTTAGACTGAATGACTAATGAAGGGGTGATTAAACAGAGCTGAGAAAGGACATATTAAAGGGAGGACTGTCCACGAATCAGCAGAGGAAGGGCCAGTCTTCCTTACTCTGATCCACTCTACATGTTTTGGAAGCAGTAAAGAGCTATTGAACTCTGGGTACCCTGAAGTATCAATCCTTCCCCTGGCCTTATGAAGATATAGACTTGTAGGTCTGGTGCTTGCTCCTGGGTCTAACAACAGCTGACAACAGCAAAACAAGCAACAGGATCCGTCTTCACAAGCCAAAGGCCAAGCAGAGCAGCATTTGGGTTGCTGGAGCCCTGAGCACTTGTATTCCTCTTCTGGAAGTCAGGAAATCCCAGAGAAAGCAATGCCCAAGACACCACAGCCTGTGAACTCCAGCTGGATGGACTCAATATTTATCAACAGCCACATCTGGGGACAGCTGGAGCTGGGACAAGATCCCCACAGCGCCTGGTCCTAGATGGTACCTGAGACACTACAGCTCGAAGGTTCAAACTGTCTGTGAGGTACCAGGAACTCGTCAGCCACTCAGCAGAGCAGCGAGGCAGCTCCAGGCAGCACCACACCTCTCACACCATGTAGCTCATGCCTTGGCACTGCCAGCTGCAGCCATCAATTTTCTGGGGGGCCTCAGCAACAGGAGCCCAGAAAAGCCCTGAGGGGGAAGAGTGAGGGACTATGAATAATGTGGGTGAAAACAAGAAGTGTAGGGAAGAAAAATCACAGGCAAATTTTCATCCCTTCACACTCCTCTGTGCAGTGGGAAGGGACAGAAACTCTTTTCAAACCAAAATAACTATGCTCCATTCCACTTCTGTGACTCAACTCCACGGTCCTAACTGAGACAAATAAATAAAGAAAAATGGGAGCATCCCAGAAGGTGGGAAACAGACATTAGGAACTACAGACAAGAACTGGGAGGCCAGTGCATCACCAGTAATGAATCCCAAAATGCAGACACTTGTCTGAGCCTGAGTTTTATTATCCCTACTGCGAGGGTGGATGAACGGGGCTGAGGAAAGAAAAACATACGGGAAAGAAGGACTGACCACAAGGATAGACCAGGAACAGCAGTTGCAACGTGACGGTATTGGGACTTTCCCGACAAGAAAATATCACAATTGGGAGCAATTGGAAAAGGGAACTGGGGCCAGGCTGGCTGGAAAGCAGGGGTAGGAAGGATCAAAGCACGAGAGGAGGAAGGAGGACAAAGAGGGGGAGGCTGCAATAGCTTAGAGAGGGAGAGATGCATCAAGCAGCAGGGGAGCCTTCTCTCTGCCCACTGCGGTAATGGGGTCTTTGTTCTGCTCCTTTCATGTTCGCGCACATCCCGGCCCATGGACAGCCGACAGGAGCTGAATCAATCATCCCTGGTCCCAGCGGAGGGCAGGGCGTGATTGATTTGCTCTCCCTGATGGCTGGCGCTGAAAGGACACGCTCTCATTACAGTTTGTTTCTGGGTACCGTTCTTTACTCCAGGTCCAAATGCTGCAAAAGCTCCCGCCTCCACCACGGGCTGATTGGGTACCACAGTTTCCTTCCAACTGCCTGAGAAAGCTGTAAAACCCCTCCCCCTCCCCCAACCCTACATTAAAAAAAGCAAATACAAAACAACAAGACATATCCCCCAACTTTAGAACTTGCCGCTGAAACATAAAGCTGAGGCCGAGGCCATGGGTGATTTTAGTGCTCATCTGCTCCAGATTCCAGTCATGCTTGTCACACTCCCACAGCCTCCCTCTAATTGTCAGGCACAGCCCTTTGTATTCCTAATCACCCCTGAAAAGGCCTCACTCCCATGATCTGGTGGGCACCCTGGGCTGGCTGCGTGTGGGGCCGGAGGTAAGGCAGCCCAGCTCCTGCTCTGGCATGCTGCAGGCTGCCAGCTGCTCCGGGAGGATGGTGAGGGGACAGACACAGCCCTAGTGACCACAGTGAGGCGGAGACACCCTGCCCAAGGGCAAAAGCTGGGACATAGTGGCAGGTGGCTCTTGGATGCATATTCAGGAGCAGAGACGGGGTGGTGGCACCCAGCTCAGGTCCACCAGTGTCACCAAGGGTGAAGCCAGTCCTTCTGGCTGAGCTTAGATTGTACTTTCTGCAATGGACAGCGCTGCCGATGAGTCAAATATGCATCTGTGGGAGAGCACAATCAATTTAAGGGAGCTTTTCCCCTCTTCAGTGTAGCTTAAGCATCCCACCAATTCCAGACATGGGTGGAGGCAATACTATTAGCTACCAAGGCCATTGCAATGTTAAGCAGACAGTTTATCTGCAGGCTTTAATTATTCACCTTTTTAAATTCTCCCCACCTACATGTTCACATACCCTTCAGCCACTTTTAATCAAATCATCCACAACAATGCTATGTTCTCCTTTAAGTGCTGCTCATAGAAACATGGAACGATTTCAGCTGGAAAAGACCCTTGAGATCATGGAGTAATGAGTGGTGCTGCTCTCCAATCCATCACCTTGCTCGCTGAAATGCACCCGATGAGGTGCAACTCAGCTACATACAGTGGCCTGAGTGACGTGGAGAACCTGGCAATTCAAAGCCAAACACATTGCTACAGAAAAAATCCTGCACAAACCCAAATCTTCTGCATGGATTGGCTGGAGGAGAGAAGGAGTCTCAGAGAGAGGAGGCTTTCAGGACCAGCTCATCTGAGAAGAGTCTGGAGTGTCTGGAACAGCAAAATAAGGCAATCACAGTGAGATTGAAGCATGTTAGAACCACCAGACACCAGACACAGACTCTGGTACTGATGTCCTTCTGAGCAAGTCCGTACAAAACGAAACTACCCTGCTCTCTTTTTTGACTGGGGTTTGGTTATCATACCAGATCTGTGCTGATGCCATCTAGTTCTGGTGTCCAGCACAAAGCGTTCCCTGGGTTCAGCACCTGATGGGTTAAAAAAGTGCTAGCACAGCCCAGGCTTCCACAGGCAGTTTGCAGCTTAGCTGTTAATTTGGGAATGTCTCAGTTTCACCTCCAAGTTTTGAAACTTTGCCATGCCTTTTCATTAGCTGTGTTTTCCTTCTGGAAACGACCACATATCTGTATCGCAAGATCTTTACAACAAAGCCCAAAGGATCTTATACTCTTCTGTGAGTGTTTCCAACTATTCCCAGCTCTCTTTACTAGGAAAAGCTGCTTCTGCTGGCTGCATATACTGCTCCTATAGGCAATACATTTTCCAGATTCTTTCCATCTTCCACTCCTTTTTACTAGAGATGTGCTCCAACATGAGAACAGACTAAGCTGCAGCAGAGGAAATGTTGCAGCCATGTTTGCCCAATAGTTTTATAGCAGAAATTTCTTTGGAAATCAGCACAGAGCTCTGAGCAGACAACAGTAACTGTTTGTGTAACTCCAGCCTTGCTTCTAATAGCAGCATCCAGTGGATGCCATAATTCTCAAAAAGTAAAATTCCTACTTTCACAAAAAAGAAAAGAAGATTATACAATAGTATATTAGTGAAGACATTATTCTGATTTTACCTTGTACTCTATGACAAGGTGCAGCAAGGGACAGCTGTTCCCTGAAAGGTATCCCTAAGACAAAGGTGACCTGAGACACAGCAAGACATCAGCTACAACACACCTCTGAAACACCATCCTAAACACAGCTCTGAAGTCATTGCTTCCAGGCATAGATCTTCAGTCACCCTTAGCAGAGCTTTCTTCCCTCTTTCTCTGTCTCTGCTTTGTCCTGGCTCCTGTAGAGCTGCCCAGGTTTGTACCAGTTCAGACCCAGGCTATCCAGTCCTAGATCTTCTGGGATTTATGCTCATCTAGAAAACAAAAATAACACCAGGGAATAGTTCCTGTTGCACCAAGTTCTGCACAAACATGAAATTAGAGATAATATCTGAAGAAGCTCGCTAAGAGAAAAAGGCTCCTCACTCCACATTGAGCGGCTGGAGCATGTCCAGAGGACGTAATGGAGCTGAGGAAGGGTCTGGAGCACCAGTCTGATGAGGAGCATCTGAGGGAAGAGGGGAGGCTCAGCCTGGAGAAAGGATGAGGGGGACCTTCTCAGTCTCTTACAATTCCCTGACAGGAGGGTGCAGCCAGGTGGGGGGTTGATCTCTTCTCCCAATGGGAAGCAATAGGAGAATAGGAAATGTCCGTGAGTTGCACCAGGTGAGATTTAGATCAGATAGCAGGGAAAATTTCTTCACTGAAAGGGTTGCCAGGCATTGGAACAGGTTACCTGATGAAGTGGTAGAATCACCATCCCTGGGGGAATTTCAAAGCCATGCAGATGTGGCTCCTGGGGACATTGTTCGGAGGTGGTACTGGGTTAACAATTGAACTTGATGATGTCGGAGTCCTTTTCCAACCTTAAGGATTCTAAGGTTCCATGATTCTAAATGAAACAGAGAATGACACCTCAGTGAGAGGGAGATGTCTGATGGAACATGGCAGAGTGTTGCAGGCTGGATGTCTGAACACCTCACACTGATTTTGCTGTTATAGCACTGCTTGGGCTTGTATCTCCATCCTAATGTACTAAACCCTTCTGAGGTTGAGCTCACCCAATTTAAGAACACAAATAACCTCAAAAAGCTCAATTTCAGAAGCCTCTGTTCCTAGGGGAGCCAGTGACAGCACAATGACGTTGCTTTAAATTCTCCTCTGGGCAAACCAATCACTGCCATGAAATTGTTACCTTCTTTCCTGTCTTTCCTGCCTGCTCCCATTTGACACTTTTCACAGTGACAGTCACCAATCTGTGTATAATATAATCAAAAAGCTTATTCTGGCTTCAAGGCATTCCAGAAAAAAAATTTTACATCACCCCACATTAAAATGCAGCCCCTGTCCTGCACCCTCCTGCTAGGTAACTTTCTGTTCCTTCCCTCCATTCCATGTTTTTGGATTTAGGGGGTTTAGGTTTGTTTGGGGGGGTGGTTTTGGTACTATCACATTATCCCATGTTTGCAATTGTAAAACCACATTATAAAAGCAGCTGATATTGAACTAATTTTATCACAGGGCTAGTAATAAAGTTTAACACCAAGTATAATATTGTTGTACACCAGAAATATTGCAACAGAACTGTAATATCCTGTTAAATTCATTTTCCATCCAACACCACAAGATCTGTTGAAAGATGTTAGGGGTGAAAGGTTTGTAGATTTTTAATTTTCCTCTCTTTTTTTGGCTTTATTTTTGCAAGGCACTATAAACGTTTAAATTTCATAAAAATATTCATCACAAGTTTGGCAGTAATCGTTCTGGTGACACATGTAAAGCCTTCATTGTCTGAAAAGTAATGTATGGCCAGCAGCTATCCTGGAAAGCAAAATACATCATTAGAACCAGCTCAGGGAAAGAAGAGGTGCTTTTAACATGGCCCCCATTACTGAGGAATCTTGTCCCCTCCTAATGCTTTATCTATTTATTCTTAGGCACCCCAGGGAATTAGATGCAATTATCCTTTTCTCCTTGGGCAGAGAAATGGGTAAAATGTTAAGCAGCTTGCCCCAGGTGACACAAAAAGTTTTATGATACTTCATGGGTCTGAATCAGCATCCCTGGCACAGCGGCCAGGCTCCCATGGGAGGAGGACACGGGTGACTAAAATTGCTTCTTCCTGCCATCAGCCCTGCCTGAGAACGCCGGCCACTCTCCGCTGCCTCCAAGGAAGGTCTCAGCCACCTATAGGAACACACAGGATTAATTAAAAGCATTCTTTTAAACCAATTAACTTAAACTGGTAGAAACCCCTGTGTAGACACTCTCAGTGGATTTAAACCTATTTTTTTAAATTCAGTTTAACTCGAGGCTCTGCATTTGCCAGCTGTGTCCCCAGCATCTTTTGCATCTTTTCAACTGCTTCTGTTTTTAAACTAATTTTAATTAAGCACACGCACTCTGTGTGGTCAGATCCCAAAGGGGCTGTAGGAAGGCAGGCAGAGACACTAGGACAAAAGAGTACAAGTCAGTTCAAGACAATCCCTGGTTCTGCAGCCCAGCTCTTGGCAGGTACCAGCTGTTTTTAGTTCAGTACATTTGGACAGTGAGACCCCAGCCCTGTCCTGATGAACTTATGGTGTCCACAGAAATTATCCTAGACCTTAAAGACTGAATTTGTCCAAAGTAAAAGAAAATGTGAATGATGGTGAGCAGTTTGCTAAAGAAATTAAACAGCAAAGCAGGAGACCCGTTGTCTCCCAATGGTCAGCGCTGCTGCTCTCTGCCTTCCTCCAGAGCAAGGCTAGAGGTGACCTGGGGACAACACTCAAGGCTGAGCCTTTCAAGGTGATAGAGCATGGAAACCAAAATATGTAAGTATGTCTGGCATGGAGTCAGCCCAAAAGGCACAGTATTTATGGGAACTGTCCATGTCTCTAAACAAGCTAAAAACCACAGAGAGATGGAGAACTGTAGATTTCATTGACCATTCTCTGATCTAAACACATGCACTACACATTGAGCAAGATACCTCAGGAAATATTTTTAAACATGTTCTGGCCTCATTAAGAAAAAATTGGAGGACAAAATACCACTTACACATAAACCTTTCCTCTTTTTAAAAGATCATTCAGTGTTGGGTTTTTTTTAAAATTTGTTAATGTATGTGCCAAGGAGACAGTGGACTGAAGTGTAGAAGGCTCCAGTTCTTCCTGAGCTCTAACCCACTCTTTTTCTTCTCCCTAGTAAGGAGAGTAGTTGAAGAGTGTTAATATTCCCAGGCATCTTCTTTTATGGATTTGAAGCCCCCCAAATCTACAACTCAGTATAGCTTCCTGTATGGCCATTCTGGTTAGCACGAAACAGCAGTGACAACACAACCCTTTTCAGATAGGATCTTGCTACAGTTACCAAGCATTTTCTTAAGATTGCATCCTCAAAATGTCTTCAAAAATAACCTCCCCTGCAATACTGGGCCATTTGAGCTGTGACTGTGATTAGCTTGAATAGCCATGAGGAATGGTCTCTAGCACAGCGTTGTGTGCATGTGTGTATAAGCATCAAAGCCACAATCAGTGGCCAATATGTCCTGCTGCCTAAAATAGCTTTGCATTTCTAGCAGGAATTGTAGCCTTCACAGGAGCTTCTTTTTAGGTCATTGAGGCTGGAAGGGAAAAAAATTGCTTGACATCCACTATGAGACGGTTTGCATTGTTAATTTATTGCCCCAGAAACTAGGAAACTTGTCACAGAGTAATAGAAGGCATAAGGAAAATATTTAAGGGCCCATGAAAAGCTGGAAGAAAGAAGAGAATCAGGAAAAAAAAAAGGTCACATACATTACAAGAAAAGCAGATACTAAGAAGGTTTTCAGAGACCAGGTGGCAATATATTAGTGGCAGAATTCCTCATGGCTCTTTTCCAGCAGCAGCTCGGGAATATGAGGGAGTCTGTTAGATGGGAAAACATCAAGCACACAGAAGCTTCACTGGAAGTGGAGAGAAGGAAGGCAGCAGGATAGCTGGGCTGGTGAGTGATTGTAGGAGGCCTCTGGGAAGGAGGTGGAGGACCAGCTGCCTCCAACAGAATGTGACAGGAGTCAGGATGTCAGGGAAAGACTTCCCAGGGAAGGGATTTCCTGCCTTCTTGCATCCAAAAGCACTTTGTAATGCAGTGACAACTGGCTGTGAAAAGGACCTTCCTGAACTGCTACAGGTTTATGTGTGCTCTGCAGAGGTGAAAATAACATCATAAAGGGGACCTGGCTAGAAATAAGTCCACTTTAAGCATCATCATACCATTGTGTATTGGCAATAAAACCCATTCTTTGCTTTCCTTTTTCTCTGTGTTTACTCTTCTACCAGCATAATTCTTTACTTAACTTATCTTAAACTACCCTTGATTTGCACATATTTAAATGAATAAGAGCTTTTACATTACTCCCTACAGAGGAGCAGCAGTGATTTACTCCTGCTAAAAATTTTGATCATATCCATAAAGGCAAAGTCAATCCAGCTTGAGGATGGCTATGTGTTATCCTATAGTGCAGCCCAAGGGAGGTTTTAAAAAAAGGAATATGAGCGTATGAAGCCAAGGCACAGAATTTAAGGCCTGAAGAGACTGATAAAATCAGTTTATCTACTAAATAGCATAGATTTCTAGAAATGCTCCGCTGTAAGTCTCTTAGGACTACAAAAGACATCTGTAATGGAGCTGGAAAGTGAACCCAAACACACCAGTCCTACTGCAGCAGGTGACCTACAAGGCCACAGTTCAATTCTCCTGGGTGGAAGCAAGTCAGGCATTTTCTTTATATCTCATTGAGGGACCATTTGCTTTTCCTGTGTCTCACATGACTGACCTGGGACCATGCCCTCAAGCAGGCAGCAGAACAAATCACAGAGCACAAATTGCTTGAAAAACTTCTGCAGGTGGATAATGAAAAGCTCAGCTGAAAACTCTTTTCTGTAAGAAGATACTGAGGGCGACTTCTCCTGAAAGCAGAATCATCACTTCTGATGGCCTATCCTGTTTCTTCCTCAATGCAAGAAAACAATGCAAACCCATTATCTGGGTGGTTAAATTCATGCTGTCCTCTTCTGACTTATTTATTTTAAGGTTTCACACTGTACTGCCACTAGGAAGGTAAATGTTGGGGTTTTTAAAAATAATATTACTTCTCTATTCTTTAGTTACCAGAAGACAGTTTCTAAGTTGCCTTGGTAGTATGGTCTATTCTCCCTCCTTCAAGTGCAAGCCCATGTTCTTCCCCTTTGCTTCTTCCAACCCATCTTTTCCATTTGATTTTTTGCTTTCATCTGACCATAACTTGTGTGGACGGTGCCTTAACCTGAGAAGCTCATAAATTCTGCTTTAAAAGGTATAAGTGGCTTTTGAAAGACAAATCATCTGACCATGCACATGGGCAGAAGAGCCTTAGCAAAAAGGCAGGAGTGACCTGTGACAAATAAGGAATAAAACCCCTTATCCAGTGTAAGGTCCTGCCATTCCTGCTGTCTCCAGACACAGCCATGGAGCAGAGGTACTTGGACCCCACTCAGACTCCATGCTGAGTTTTCTATGCTGAGATCCCATGGGGAGAATGTAGAACTTAATTTATCTTCCGTGTTTACCAAGCTGTCTTTTGGGGACATCCATAATGATTCCGTTTTTATCTGGTACCAGAGGAGGACAAAGGCGCGGTGACGTGAAGGAAGATACATTAGCTGTCAGAAGACAGGTAACACATCTTGCTAACATACTCTGTTCCATTTTCCCCCCAATAGCCTGAAGCTGTGTTTTCCTTTTAAAAATATCCTATCAGCTCTGACAGATGGATTAAGGCTTAAAAGCATCAATATTTTGGGAAAGTAGTACCTGCTAGCAGGCTAGATATAGGTTTGTCATTCAAGAGGTTTTATATTTCCTATTAGGTCCCTTTCCTGAAAAGCAGCAACCATTTATTTTAAACTTGAACTACTGGTAGGGATTGGGGAGGGGTTAAATTTTTCTTTTGATTTCTTCAGTGGACACATCATCTGTCAGCAGTGGGGAAGAGTGGGAGTGCTTTTCCTTGACTGTCCTGAAAGGTGACCACTAAAAAACTGCCATTGCTCTTGCTCAAAGTGGATGACCAGAAGATTGTTGCAAGATAATAGATAAAAAAAAAAGAAAAAAAAAAGAAAAAAAGAAAATATAATCTCAAAAATGGATTTAAAGGCTTCTGATAACTTTTATTCCTCTCACAGTAAAGGCTGGATCAGTCCTGATGTTCATATTCCCCACCTTACTTCTGACAAGCTGTTTTGCTTATCTGGCATTTGGGCTCAGATGGATCCCACCTGATGGCAGGCAGAGACACTGAAGTTAGGACTGTCGTTATCTGGGCACCAGCTACAGTCACAGAGAAGAGAGAGACACCTCAGGAGAGGGATTCACATCTGAGGAGGGTGAATCATTCTCTCAAGATGCCAGTATTTCTCCGTTTCTCAAGATGCTGCTGGCACAAACAGCGGTAAGTCAGTACAATGAGGCTTCTAATTTTGGAGCCTTGGTGAAGCGCCTGAAGTTTGATGAGTGAATCTAGACTGTGGTGAATCTCCCTCTCATCATATCTGCAGCTTGATGGAAAGAAAGATATCAAAGATATTCACCCCTTTGTCACACATGACTCTTGTGAAGGGAGATGAGAGCAGAGAATTCACAAAGAAGAGGAATAAAGAGAAGAGAAATGTGGACGTTTCCAAGGGGAAGTGAGGAAATGTATCCCACTTTTGCCTTCTGGCTTTGTGAGCTGAGTTACACGGCTTCTTGTCTATGCCACCTCCACAGCCAGAAGGCTGCTCAAATACAGGATTTGATTCTGGCCCAAAGCTCAGGCAGGAGCATAGCTGAGGATTTGCACATGGTTTCCATCTGCTCCCCAACCACTCCTCTCCAATAACTCATGCAGCTGAATGGTTGCTGTTCTGGGAAGGACAGGGTTGGGGTGGCCAGTGTCTTCAGCCCAAAGACTCAGAGTGGCTGAATATATTCACTGGAAGGTCAGGAAAACATCAGCAACCTCAGTGCAATTCCAGAGAAACATTTCATTTCAGGAGATTCTTTGATGTGCAATATTTTCTTACTAAGTACTATGTGCAAGGAGTTAAAAGATATGGAACATTTTTTGGCTCAAAACAGTGGTAAGAGATTGAAAAGTAGAGTCAAGTTAGGAGCCCAGCATTGAACAGATCAGCAATGTGATCTCATCTGAAGACCCTGACTCCAGGATGTCCTGGCAGTGTTCTTTGCATTAGTGTCCTCCCAGTCTTCAGAAACCAACAGGGAAATGTGATCCCCCAGACACTTCCACTGTGACCCCAAATCCAAACCCGTGTCTACAGGGCACAGTAGACTCAGGAGATCCGTTCCCAGTGGAAGGACTGAATAAAGGGTCCTCCCCAGGGATCAGCTTTTGAGTTGCTGCTCTCTGTGGCCTTGTCTGGAGCAGTGTCAGCTCTGCCACTTCCTCAGAGGTGCCCCAGCACTTTCTACAAAGTACTTCCTACTGTACCGAGCCCAAAAGCGTCATCAGGGGGCTGTCATCAATGAGGCACTTGGCAGAAATCCTCTCCTGAGGGTGTTCAAGTTTCCCAGCTCAGTCACTCTGGGATGTGGCTATGCAGGCACTGCCAGTGCAGTTCTGCTCTCTGACCATTGCCTAAGGTGCACAGTTGCTTTCCAATGGTCTTTTCCCACCATTCTGAACTCAAAAGTTCATTTTATCAGGTCCAGAAGGCCCAGTTCTTGCACACATTTGAAATACAGGTGAGAAAAGAACAACTCATGCTTTTCTTCTTTCTCACTGATTTTGGCAGAGGGGTCCTTGTGAGCATCAGACTGACCCATTCAGGGTCAATGAGAGCCATGAGGCATCTGATTGTGGCCTGAAGACAATCACATCAGTTAACCTGTGTACTGCAGGCAGAGGCAATCCCTGAGAGCATTCAGCCCACTGAAGATAGAAACCACTGAAGATAGAAATCACCTGTTATTCTTCACAGAGAAACCTCAGAGCAACTCCACTGTGGTGGGACACAAACAGGATGCAAGGTGAATGCTGGTGCCATGGTGGCATACTCCATGTTTTGGGTCACACAGCAAGGCATGTTACTGAGGGCTAAACCTTTATTTCCTACCTTCCTTTATCAGCCACTTGTAAATCAGTTCCAGAGCCACAGCTTGACAAAGAAAATCTAGTGTCCTGACTGAACGTGGGAGGCAGGAAAGCATCCCGAGGCCCATATTCAGAATAGGAGGGATTGGAACTCCTGGAGTACAGTTACCCCAGGGAGGGCTCCCGAGTGTCTCGTTTGGCATGTCTCCAACCTGCGGGTGACTATAATTATCAGTGTTGCTTGGCGGCGAGAAACCCAGGGAAACAAGCGTTTACAGCGAGACTGTGCACCGCCCACTCCCGCTGGAGAGCAATCCCATGAGTAACTCCAGCGCTGGATCTCCTGGAGAATGGAGTTCACAGCCTGGCCCTGAGAATCATTTGAAGCCTTTAAAAGGTCCTCTGCAAATCATCCTCAATCATTCCCCTGCTCACAGGCACACATGCAGCAAGTTCTGCCCTGCACCTAAAGGCTTCTCCGTTGATGTTTCCCGAATTAAAAATAATGTGTGTGATGCACTGTCATGTCCACGTCCACATGTACAATAGCACAGCAATACAGACACTGTAACAGACAGTTTGCTCAACACACTGTAATAAGATCAGATAGTTTCAGTACCTTTTTGGTGGCCGTTTTTCACCCAAGTGACATGCTTATCCGTTTTGGTATATAAACTTCTACAAGGTCATCTAGGATGTTGTGTTTTACCTTGATTGATAGCACAGTGCAAGGAACTGTGACTGATCCATGCAATTGTCTCTCAACCCATTTTTCTCCAGATCTCTAAGGGCTGAAATCCCTGATTTAAAAAAAAAAACCAAAACAAATGACCAAAAAACATCCAAACACACAAAATAAAGAGCCCATCCTGATCCAAAAGTCTAGAGCAGTCAAAGCTGAAGTACCCATCCTGTCTGTTAATAACTTTCAAAAGTTTTTTCTGCAAGATTTGGAATGTGACAGTAGAATTCTGCAACACGCACATGGTGTGGGAGGAATAGAAATTACATTCAGAGTTTGAGTCTGGAAATTTGTGCCTGAACGGGGAAAAGCAAGGGATGTGTTTAATCAGCAGGCTCAAGCATCCCCTTCTTGTAAGACAGAAAAAGACAGCACTTAAACTTGATAACTCCTTGGAAATAGCAGGCAAGGAACACAGATCGGACGTCAGCAATGCTCACTGGGGAGAAGAAACACGAAATGGAGTTAGAATTAACACGTCCTTTACACACACATGTGCACTGTGCATTGCAGAGCAGTTTGTTCGGTGGTTTCCCTACCAGCCCTCGTGTCTGGGTTACCGATGCCCCATCCCAGTGCCCTGCAGTGCTCCCTTTGATATTCCATAAATCTGATTCACCAGGGAGGCTGGGACATTCAGCTGACAGCAGGGTTAGATGCTCCTCAAACTCTTAGTAATACAGCAGCATTGTAATGGGAAGGAGAAAGGAAACTGAAGCACTGAAAAGGGGAAATCTTTGCTAAATACCTTCAGCAAAGCCAGGAACTGCAACCAGGTGTCTGCCCAGAGGCCCTGTGCCCTCAGTGGCAGAGATCATTCAAGCAAGGTTGGTTCTGTGTCCTGCCAGGTTACTGCAACAAGAGCCATGGTGAAATACACACCTGGGTTTTCTTCTAAATCCAAAAAAGAGGGACTAGAACTAGAAAATTCTCTCCCTCCAAGTGAACATCAGGGCAGGATTGAACTCTTCCCCAAGAGTAAATCCCCCTCACCAGCCACCAACCCCTCCCCTTCAGTGCTGGGTCTCTCCCTAGCCCTGGGGACGAGGACCCAGATGTTTTGCCTGATTCCCAGGCATCGCTGTGGTTTTGTATAAAAAGCATAGACACCCATCCTGCCAGGGCTACCAGGCAATGCCAAACACTTTCCCAAGCTGATTCCTGCTGATACCAGCGCAGTCACCAGTGGGAGTGGAGGAATGAAGCTATCTCATAGCCCAGGGATCCCAGGCAGTGGTGTCAGCCTACCTTCATAACAGGCTTTTGCCAGGTGGACATCAGCTCTAGATCAATCAGAAAACTGAGGATGACACTTCTGTAAGCATTAATCTTCATCTGCAGAGCTCTTCAGCAAGATTCTGAAAATATTCATGCCTCATCCACATCAGGCAAAGCTCTGTGCCTCCTCACCTGCTAGCTCCAGTTGCCTGCATTGGGTTAACAAAGGTTGGAGGGTTCGTGCAGCCTGAGCTCCAAGCAGCTGTTACAGGCACAGCAACAAAAATGGTGACCTGCAGATAGCAGGCCTTTTCTTTTACCACTAGAAATTCTGTCATTCCAATGATGTTATCCAAAACACAAATGTTCTGGAAAGTATTCCCAGCATAAGCAGAGCTGGTAGACTTGGAGTTTAAAGGCCACAGGAATCAGTGTGAACATCCCACGCCACCCTACTGTGACAGACCCAGAAACGTGCCCCAGGCTTCTTGCATCAAACACTCACACCTTGTGATTGAGCTAGAGCTCTTCTTCTCAAAAGGCACCCAAACCTTCATTAATGTTGTTAATTAACTTCATTGCAAAAGGGACTGCTACCCTCTTTGACTGATCTTACACTAACTGTTAATTTTAGGCTATGAATGGTTACTGAACTTCTTCCTTGTACAAACAGGGGCTCCCCAGGAAGGATGCCTTTCAACTGGGATGCAGCTTGTTATCAAAGCAAAGGAGAATTTCCTCTCTCCCTCTCTCTCTCTCACAACAGGGAGAAACGAGGTTCTGACTAAAGCAGTGTCGCTCACTGAGATGACAGGTTAAGGATAACTGTGTGTGATTGCAGGCTGCAAGGTGGTAAAGTATATGCAAACCACCTTCCATATCCCAGGATGTATATTACTGTTTTTCACCCAAGGGAAAAAAAATCTTTTTATTTTCCCATATAAATCCCAGAAACACTCACTTTGGGTACCAAGTTCTGATCTCACTGCTTTGAAATTACTTCAGTGTGGCTCTTACAGCTTTGGGCCGGCACAGCAGAGCCCCAAAACCATAATTTATTAACCATGATTTATTTTACTGTTTTGAATCTTTTGTGAAGGAGTCACGTGAGTACCTTGCATCTTCAAATCAGTGTGACTGTGCCCGCCCTCACAATCCTGTGCAAAGACGGAAAGTTAATTAAACATGTGTTTAATTTATAAATGTTATCCCTTCTGGGGAGCAGAGTACAACTCCAGCTAAAAGGCAATGCTGTGTTTATTTTACTTCTTCATTGGCTGTTCCCAACCTGCAGCGGTTTATGGATATAAATAATGTTTCAGAGTAGGGAACGGTTGTGGTGGAAACTAAGCCCAACTTTTGAATAAGCCATGAAGAAAGAGTAACTTGAATCATGCAATGATTTCTAGGAAGCTGAAACAATTAATTCTTTCATGGCTAAAATATAAGCCAAAAAATAAAGCTTCAGTGTCCCATGGTGACAGCAAAATTTAAAAGTATGGTATTAAAGAAGGCAGAATTCCCCACCAGTATATGAAAACAATGTTCTCATTTAGGCCAGCAGAAATGTGGACTAGTTCCATTTGGATCATTGAGTTTGCTCTGGATTTCCCCCAGGGTAAATGAGAACAGAACACAATCCTCCCAGGTTTTATATCAGACTCCAAGAGGTTAATATCCACACAGCTCCAAGGTAGGACCTCTTCATCACCCCTGATATCTGTGTGGATCAAAATATTTGTGCTCCCTACTGTCTTCCACTTTTGAGAGAGCTCCTTTCTAAAAGCAACCCCACTCCAGCTCAGCTCCTGTAATGTTCCCAGCTGCTCGGGAAAGCTCAGATCTAATCCTGAATAATTGCAGGTATTTGTCACAGGGAAAGAAATAATATCTGAAAACGTGTACACCTAGGTTGTTGTGGGAGACTACAATCCAGATGGCAAAACATCCTTGGTAAAATGTACGCCATTTGTCAGTGAGGATGTTTATCATTTAAAAGACAACTATTCTAAAAAGAGGAAGATATTAAAACAGATAGAGTTTCACAATGCTGTGCATAAAACATAACCACCAATGTTTCAGCTCCTGTTAGTAACTACTACCTTCAGTCACCCATGAATCTATGAGAACAAATGATGTTTGCGTGTCCCATGCCTGATCCAGGGAATGGAACCCCCCTGGAAGGTTTCTGAGACAGGCACCACCCTTCCATACTGCACCAGAGGAGGGTCAGTCTCTAATCCAAGTGCCAAAGGGTTGGACTAACACAGAGCTGTAGGACCATCACACAGTAATCTCTACCTTTTGCCATGGTGCTGGTGACACGCCTTGAGAGTTCCAGGAAATAATGACAAAATCCCAGAACCTGGGGCAGAGGGACGTGTCCTGAAGACGGCTACAATTTCTTATTTGGATTAATAATAAGAAGGCCATGAAGTTGCTTTCTGTTATTTTGAGTAGAGCTTAATTTTCTTTCTACCTAAACTGTCCTCACTCCATTTACACCCCTTTTCAGCAGAACACTTGGAAGCTTAAATTTAAATATGAGTATGAACCCAATCAACATACCTCCTCTGGCTGCTAAGAGAAGCCCCCAGGCTGTTTAAAAAATCAGACTACTCACAGAGAATTTGTGGTGTTGACTCAGACACTGCCAGAGCACATTTTCTAAGGGGTGCAGTGTAGGCATCACATTTGGCTTCGGCTGGACTCAAGGAAGAGTTTTGTGCTGGTACTATCAGAAGCCTGAGCAGAGCAGAGGGAGGAAGCCAGGTATGTAAACTCAGACCTGGCTGACACACTTTGCACCCACAAAGGGAACCTTGGTTAGATCCGTGCTAAAAAACCAACCCAGCTGCTGCTCAAAATTCAGCCTAATGTTTGTTCTGCGTTCCCACAGGTAATATCCCCAGAGCAGTGGTTTATATTACTGTAAGAAAAGTATTTCAAACACTTTAATGGCCTGCTTCATACCCATCCTTGCCTTCAGTGGGTGCAAATAATTGCTGGTGCAATTTTGTACCCCCAGTTATTTGCAGTTTTGGTGCGTGTCACTGATGTGTCTAACTAGCTGATAAGATACGTGGGTGCAATCAGATGCTGTAATTAGAAGTTTAAATGACACGAACTGCACCCACACATAACTGCAAGTGCAAAATTGTATCCATAACATCTTGGAAGTAACAAAGAGAGGAAGGACTTAGAAATTTGTCCCTGAAAATGTTAATTTGCACGGCAATGAGCTCGAACCTATTTGGCAAATACACTTTCATTACACAAGATTTAAGCCAATTGACTCTAAACAACCTGAGAGTGTTCAGACACTCAGCATTAGACGCAGCATCTTAAAAATTATACTAGTCTGCTGAACTAGGGCAAGGAACTTTTCTCTTGAGTTAGGTAACACGTAATTCATGTCTTCGTTACTGCCTTAGCCGTGGTTGGAGTAAGCAAGAGCCTTTGCTTGCAGTGACAGATTTTTATAGTGATTTCTCAAGGCTGCAGCACAGTGTAAGTGCATTTCGTATTTCATGATAAGCAAATGGTGTGCAACAAATAAGAAGGTTCTTGCTTGGGAGTTTCTCTTGACACCATAATAATTTAATATATAATTATATATTCCAGCCTGCTGCAAGGCAGACATTTTAAACTGACACCTCTTTGTAGACATTATGCAAAGTTTTGGGAGCCTCAGAGGAGTTTTCAATGATTTTACTGCAAAGACACAGATGCATTTTGATGCTGAATCAGAATCATTGGTGTTTTTCTGATTTCTCCCCTGTTTTAGCCCCAAGGCCCTGTTTAACTATCCCTGTGCACTACAGTGTGTGCCACACAACTGGAAATATTTCTTCAGGCTGTTTGTTATTTCTCCCTCTCTTCTGGCCAAGGGAGACTGAGAGAAAAACTGAACCAAGTAAGACCGAATAAGCCAAAAGAAAAGCACAACAGATGGGAGTAGAGAGGGATAAAACAAAAATGCTGAGATCACATCCTTTCATCTCTGCTCCAGTATTTTGGCTCATCAGGGCAGCCTTTCCCCTGCTGGGAGAGGGAAGCATGAGGAGACCATGGCGGAGAAACACAGCATGGGCTGCTTGCTGTGCCTTGGGGTGATCCACTTCCCCAGGCTTGGAAGTTGTGTTTGGCCTGCTGGGGACAGGAAAGCACTTTTCAGGCAAGGAACATCCCTTTAGGATGAGGAGAGCCAAAATGCAGAGGTGTCTCCTCTGAGCTATACCCAGTCTCTCCAGAGTCACGCTGCGCTTTAGCCAACCTGTGCTTACTTCTTCAGTTGGGATATTCCCATTCCCAAGCATCACAAGAGTTTCAAGTCTTCAGGAGCTGCCCATCCTGAGTTCAGGAAGTTTTCTTTTCATCAGACCCTATCAAGCATCATCTGCCTCAACCTGGGAGCCGGCCCCTCCTGTGCATTCCAAAGCAGCACAGACCATGGCAGCTCCTTGCTGTGTCCAGCTTGGTTCCCCACCTCCTGTCTCTGCTCCAAATGCTTTGCAGCTGACCCTAAAAGAAACAAGCCAGAATCCCAGCTACCCCAGAAGCAATCCCTGGAGAGCAGGGCTGGCTAATGGCAAACAGCTGCAGCTGTTAATGTTATCTTGGGGGATCTGGGCTGTAACAGTGAAGGTCCCAGGTTCAGGTTCTGTTGACAGAGTGTAAGATTAATACTGATAATCTCTTCTAGCAAAATACAGTAGGGATCACCTTCTTTGAGGCCCCTGGTGCCTTGGAGAACAGGCAGCAGGGGATATCTGAGGCACCATGTTGTCCTCTTGGCTGGATAAACAGAAAGATGCTCTAGTGGCTTTAAATTTTTTTCTCCTAGTTTTTTTTTTTTCCTCTGGTAGACTTTTCTCCAATTATCACACACTGTGGCTGTCCATAGACTGACTATTTCACACCATTTGAATCAAATGTCTGCTCTCCATTAGGTGTACAGCGTTTCCATATGCCCTGGTTGCTTCTACTGCCATCTCTTCTCTTGAACCTGCAGAGTTGTTGGCTGTGTTATCCAAGCCATCCCTCTCGGCCCATCAAACCTCCTAATAGAGCAGAAAGATCCAA
Source organism: Pomatostomus ruficeps (assembly GCA_013400735.1). Lineage (NCBI taxonomy): Eukaryota > Metazoa > Chordata > Aves > Passeriformes > Timaliidae > Pomatostomus > Pomatostomus ruficeps. The sequence continues at coordinate 152,096 of VYZT01054840.1, forward strand.
GTAGAGATTCCAAAATGGCAGGTTCCTGGCTCAGCCCTGGTGATGAGCAGCACTCAGCCACAGCCTTGGATTTCCAGGATGCAGAGTAAAGCAGAGTCCACGCTGCTGATGGATAACTCAAAAACGGGGTGAAGTGATCTCACCAAAGCAAAACTGTTAAGATGAAACTATTGGATAACATCAGCTGAGTTCATCAGATGAGCTGGAGAGCTCTTGGCCCAGCTTGCCATGGACATCTGGCTACACAGGGCTGCCTTGATAAAGCCAATCTTCACCTCCTTCCTCTGGGACTTGGGAGAGGGTGGAAGAGCCATCATCCGTACATGAGGTTTGGCTGTGGCAATAAGGAGGCCACTGCAGCCATGAATAATCTGTTTTCCACAGTTTCCACAACCCATAGGGTGTGAAAAGCTGGACAAGGATTTGTAAATGAATTGAGCCCAAGAGTAATTACACGTTCCTGCAGATTACTTGGTGCCGTAATTGCACTTAGTATTTACCATGTGACCTAAGCCAGAAATAATCATGTATTTACTTTATATTTATATTGTAACGTGCCATGTACTGTAATTATACTGCCACTCCATGGTACTTAACACATCATTGAATGTTCCACAATTATCATGTTAGTAAATAGCACTTACCGAGATTTGTGGCCTGTAATTTCAAGCATTACCTGCTAAAGATTTACTGTAGCAATGTCAAAAAAATGTTTCTTGACAATGTAATTTCATGTAAAAAATGTGAAGTCCTAGAACCAATAGGAATCAGTTTTAAAAATTTCAAAATTTGAAAATACAAAAGGAGATCTAGATTTGAAATTGAGGGTTTTTCTGGTAAAGTAATGATCAATTCCATGAAGAATTCTCCAAATTCTTCTGCTTGAGGTTCCAGAAGATTGTAAGTGCAAACTTTCAGACTTAGGTGATTAAATTAAAGAAATAAATCTACATTGAGACTCTTAAAGAAAAATATTTTGGAAGAAGTTAATATCCACTCGACCTCTCATTTAATTCTGATTAAATTTCTGAGTGGGTAAAACTAAACCTTGGATTTTCTGAATGGATTTATGCTTTCATACACAGCATAGAAGACATAGAAGTATTCTCTGCTATTTCAGTAGAGTTACTCATGTGATAAAAGTCAAGCATGTGCTTTGCTGGTGCTTTGCTGGTCTAAAATCTATGTACAAAAGTCTTAAGATGTTGGTCAAAGTAGGATCACTTAAATAGAAAAGATTTAGAAGAGTTTCAAATGTTCATGATTTTCCTCCTTCAATGGCATTTTTCCATACTGTAACACTTATGGGTGGCTAGATACCACTTAATTCTATTAAAAAAACCCCAAAAAACCTTAAAAAATCAATCAAGATCCAGGATTTCCAGCTTATGTCAATCCTCATATTAAAAACATCACAAAACCTTTAAAGAAACCACCCCAAGCTTCCCTTCTTTCCTTATGTATTCTGAGTTGTTTGCAAGCCCCACAGAATGGTATCTGATGTAGAGCTCCAAACCTGGAATTGGGAATCTCTTGTTCATCTGATTCAAGAGCACGGACAAGCCATTGTGTTCAATCTGAAGGAATGAAATCCTGGCTGCACACATCGTTAGCAGTTCTTCTGCTGAACCCTCTGAAGCCTGGGTTATTCCCCCAAAACCTCAGCTCTTACTTCAGCCTTGATCTGCCCAATATGTACAAATGAGCTTAACTTTAAACACTGATAGTACCATTTACCTCATTAACTGGAGCCAGATGAATAATTCATAGTGCATAATTTATCCAATGAATCTCGCTTCTTTTTTGTGTTTGTGAATTGTCTGCAAATAGATTCTTGATTGGACTCTTCATCTAAAATTATTTGCAGGGTTTTTCAGTGAATCATAATCAGTCTGCAGATCGTTTGTGAGCCGTGCACAGCGAGCAGTCACAGTTTGCAGCTCATGCTGTGTGGGTTCACTGTAGGAACGTCAAGGTAACACTCCTGTTCCCTCCCTGGAAAGCCTTATGTAACCAACTAACAGCAGGATGAATTTCAAACGGCACATATGAGCGTAAAACTTGGAAATTCACACCCTTGCTGAGTGTTGTTGTCAAATTCAGAATCTCCCCTCTGTGAAGGGTCAAACAGTGCTACAGAAAGGTAAATATCAAAGCTGCCCGTGCACCTGTAGCAAATCTGAGGGTTTAGAAACAGGGGCAAAGTTCCTGGAGGGTGACAAGTTTCAGCCTAACAGCTGGTCCATGATAGCTGCCCCTGTGAATGATCTCAGGCTGAGGAAACCTGGATTAATTGGGCCACTCCTCACAGGAGGTTAAAATACCAGATCACTTTGCTCTCACTGCGGGCTAAGAGTTCTCCTGTGGATGCAAATTAGTGATCACAGGGTGAGTTCTTCCCATGTCTGAGGCTGGAGGGAGTTTTTCCCACCTAGCTACCCTATTTGCTTGGGAGAGGAAAATCTCAACACTGGCAAAGTGTTTTCTGCGGGGGTACTGGAATTACTTGAGAGGGGCTCAGATTCAGTGTGTGCAGTAAAGCTGCTGGGGCAGTTTTGTCAAGGTTTCACCATCAATGCTACACTGGTGTTTACAATGAGAAACAAGAAGCCAGCCTGCTTTTGCCCACCATAGTTCCCACCACTGCTTTCACTGTACCTAAGTGACCTGGCTGTAGTGTGAAAAGCAGCAGAGATTTCCTTTTCCACTTTCCCTACCCAGTGCAGCAGAGTTCCCTAAGAAAATCCTTCAAACCTTCCTGACCCTATGGCAATTTAAGCACTGCCTTGCCATAAACCACAAGCTTACATGCTCTGCAGAGTGGATTTGGTTTGCTAAATTAGGATTTGATTCTAGGTTGGGAGATTTTGTCTGATTAAATTAATCTTTACTAAAAACTACCATAATATCCCTGCAAAAACCAGAAGCATGCAAGCCCAAAACCAACGTGCTGTAGCCCAAGGCCTCGTTCAATATGTAAAGATTAATACAATTTCAAAAAAAACCTCTCTGCTATCATAAATCAGTCCCCGAAGTGGTCAGATGTGGACTAGACTTTCAAATACATCATTTTGCAGTGAAAGAGGCAGCGATGAATATGCAGAAGAGGACGGGAGCTGTCAGGAGCGTGCAGATGAACCCACGTGATCAGTCGCCCCTTTGACCCATGTATCAGATTTTGAAGGGAAAAGTCTAGTTTTAAGCACTGTCTCGGAATACAAAGCAACTATGTCTACCACCACTCCACGTACGGCTGAACAAAGGCGTGGGTTTTGCAGGAGGAAGATCACAAACTCTGAGAGGATCTCCCAGGCTCAACATTTGTTCAAACATGAGGGAAAAGATTAGTCAAAAAAAATTTTTAACGAGTATCAGGCTGCATGTGGCTGCAAAGAGACTATGGGGGACCAGAATTTTGTACTTTTAAGAGGAATAGATGCTGTGATTATCATCAGCCAAGACAATGTGTACAGCTTCCCAGCTTTGCCATGCCTGTCAATTTTGGCACAATAGTTCCACATGAAAAGTGCAAATGGAAAACGATGGCAGTGAACAACTTTAGGGCAAGTGAGCTCCAGTGGTGAAGTGATGTATTTTCTTGATGCCTGAGGAAATATTTGGTCCTGACAGGTAGATCATTAGCTGCCTTGCACAAGGCTGTAGGAAAAGGGAATTATAGGAGTAGCATGGGAACTTATTCCTGGCCTTGATCTGCCATCAGATTTTAAGAAAGCCCTCCTGAAGTTAACTCATTACCTGCATTGAGCTTCTCAAAATAACTTTCTCTGTGTTCTGGTCCAGGGTAGCATACACATATTTTAAAGATAAGGAAACTGTAGGTACTGCATTGCTGATTTCTCTATTGGTAAACTGCCTTGGATGTCTGCTCCAGCTTGTGAAAACACAGCTAAAAAGTCAGACTGTGACCCAGAATATGGTCACCAGTTAAGACCCACATGGTGTATGGGATCAACAGGCTGCATGTCACCCCTGAGACAAGGAGCTAAACGTGAGCTCTCAGTTTGCAGGGGGGTTCAGTGAATGAAGAAATAGATTGAAATAGATTAACCCATTTCCTACAAATCCAGTGATATATTTCGCATAATTTCATTCAACCCTGCAGCCATATGAGCTAACTTCATGAGTCCTTTCTGGTTTCCAAGGCTGCCTGAAAACATCACCATGTAAAGAGTCCTGAATCCAGGATCTGCCGTGCCACAGGAATGACCGGGGCACTCACAGCCCTTCCTCCAGACAGGAAACTGCAGGAATGAACCAGCCACCGGAGGGGACAAGGGCTACACGTGTCCCACCAACGAGTTTGGGTAATACTGAGCCACTTGCTCTCGCCCATAAATTCTTTCCTGCGGCACAACAGTCTGATGTAATGAACATTTTACACGAGGCACAAGCTTAGAGCTTTTGCTCTGTGCATGTGCCATTGATTAGAGTGGTTGCAGATGGTTTTGTTTTAGGTAATCAAGCTTGCTGAGCTTTGCCAGCATCAGAACAAAGGCATAGTTTCCCCACTCACTAACCAAATTTGTGGCCAAGACACTTGAATTGGTATGAACTCTGATGGATGGTGAGAAAGCACGGAGGGGGGAGAGAGCAGCTTGCCTGTATACCTCAAGCCAGGTGGCTCATACCCCTGCACACCACGTTTTACGTTCACCTTAGAGGAACCACATTCCCTTTCAGTCCTAAAGAGTAGGAAGGGGTGAAACACCTTATTTTTGAACAACTCCCCTGCTGCCCTGCTGTATCAACACAATACGCCGAGCTGCAGAAAACAAAGGAGAAAACAACAGCAGCCACAAAACCCCATACAAACACTAAAGCCTCTAGAGACGGAATTCCTCCTTTGAGATGTCCCCTCCAAAGTCTTCAACCTGTACTGCAGAGTGCTGCTTCACATGTCATTTGACCAGTACTCCCCTGCCATTCCCACTCAGCTGGAAAATCTCTGCAGGCTCCTTCCCTGGAGAAGCAGGCGAGGGAAAGGACAGAACAGTTATATGATGCTACAGAGTCACTCAAACGAAATTGCTGTTGCATGAAAGCTTCTAAAGCTCCCTGTTACTTAACCATTCATGCAGGTCCCAGGAGAGCCCAGTTTTATGAGATACTTACTGAATTTCAGTCTCAGTGAAGCCAGTAGAAGGGTATGTAGTCGCATGAAAGGTCTGGTTGTTTGAGCTTTTGGGGGTCTCTAGGATTTGGAGGGTGGTGTTGGGACTTGTGCGGGGGAAATGTCCCCCTCTTTGCCCCTTCCCATGTGCAAGGGGATGGATGGAAGCAATGGAAGCATATATGGAAAAAAATAAATGCATCTGGTTCTCAAGTTGTTGCTGGCTGAGACAAGAGAAAGGATTGTGATCTTCCAAATAGTCACTCTGTGGCCTTTGTTTAAAGCTGTGAATTGTACCTATAGGACAAGGGAAGTAAATGTAAAGAGAGATGGGGAAAAAAAAGGAAAGAAAAATGGACGGGAAATATTGTAAGAGAGAAATCAATAGAAGGCATTTAGCAGCTGGGGTGACATAGACAAAGTGCATTTAGAAACAGACACTCGTCTTCAGGGATGTGGAGGGGAGAGGATTGTTTTATTCTGAGCTTTGCTTCTTCATATTTTTCAGATTAACAGTTTGCAGTTCTCTGCTGAGCTGTAAGGTCTCAGAGGCACTGCCTGCTGGAAGGTTTTGATCAGCGTAAGCCGGGGCATTTCCAGCAGACAGGTTTATTAACTGATTTACTGACCACATGCATTTTGTGTACTGAAACTATTCAGCTGGTCTCTTTCTTTTCCTTTTCTCCACACCTCCCCACTACTAATCATAGAATCATTTTGGTTTGAACAGACCTCCAAGCTCCTTGAGTCCAGCTCCATGCTGACAAATCCATCACTAAACCATGTCCCCAAATGCCACATCTACACATCTCTTCAATACTTCCAGGGATGGTGGTTCCACCACTGCCCTGGGAAGCCTGTTCCAGTGCTTGACAACCCTTTAGGTGAAGAACTTTTTTCTTAGTATCCAATCTAAACTTCCCCTGGTGCAATTTGTGATGGTTTCCGTTTGTCCTATTGCTTTATTTTGGAGAAGAGACCAACCTTCACCCAGCTATACCCTCCTTTCAAGAAGGTCCCCCTGAGCCTCCTTTTCTCCAGGCTGAGAGCTGCCCTCCCCCAGCTCCCCCAGCTGCTCCTCATCTGANCTTGCCTTCCTGGACACAGCTGGATCCTGTTCAGCTGCTGTCGACCAACATCCCCAGGTCCTTTCCCACTGGGCCACTTTCCAGCCACTCTTACATTGGCTCAGGTGATACAGAGCCACCAAAAATCCTTCTGTCGCCTCTCTTAGGGCTGCAGCTTGAACTTTTCCTGAGGAATGTCTTTTACAGTCAAGAAAGGATTCACCCTCCGTTTCAACAGTGATGTATGCAAGGTGCCACCTTTGTTATTTGACCATCACTTATTTTTTAATAATGTGCAACTTGCTGAGTGAAAACAGCATGCCATGTAAAGATTACCCTACCAAAACCCCTATTATATGGACTTATTATGGCTCAAGAGAAAAGTGGTTTCTATAAAGTACACTCTCCAGGTTTAATGAGGAATTTACTCATTTGAAGGACTTGCTTTATGTTCTTTGCACTGGAGCCCATTAAAAAAAGAAGATGATGAAGAAGAAGAAGATGAAGATGAAGAAGAAGAAATGAAAGCTTTCAAAGAAACACTTTGGAAAAAAACCTGTTCAACTTTTAAGAAAAAAAGCTTCAAAAATTTACATCTGTTCTACAGCAAGTCAAACTATAGATATCTTCCCCCTCTGTATTTTGGCATTTCTGAGTATTAACATTTTCAAGTTTGTGACATTTCTTTTTCTCTTATTTTGTGTTGTCTGTTGAAGTACAAAGCCTCCTTGGTACAAAACATCACAGACTTCAAGGAACCAACCTAACCTGATGAACACAAGAGGTCAGAGGAGATATTGTGGCCACTGAGCTTCACATGAAAATTAAAGACAAGAAAAACAAAGCCACTCCCTCCCTAAAGGTACCACAGTGAGGATTTGCTGTCTGAGCGTCATCTAGGCTGCTGTAGCTCCTGAGCCACCCCTTCCCAGGGAGAGATGGACACACAGAGCAGGTCCTACAGTGACACCTTTCCATATAATTCACTAAATAACTCTGCAAAACTAGTGAAACCAGTTTCCCCACAAATTTCACATCTCTGGAGGAATTTTCTGTTGTCTGTGGAGAGCCATACTAACACTGCAATGTTTCTCTAGGGAAGGCATTAACAGAGCTTGTCTTCTGTAGTGTCTATTTTAGTGAAACTTCTAGGAATGAAGTCTTGAGACTGTGACAAATTTGATTGAAATAGGCCAGGAGGCTTAGAAGGTAGCAAGGAGATATTTATACAGACACAGAAATCATGTAATTCTTAGTTCCTGTCAAATAAGTCATATTTCCCAAGAAAAAGAGGCTAGAAATACACCTCCTACTCTTCCTCAAATGCACAGAGGTACTTGTTGAGAAGTCAGTGACCATTAATTTCATGTTTATATTTTGTTTCTATATACAGAAACAAGTATCCTCTTCTTACACTGGCATCCAGTGTCCTGATGGACCACCAGAAGAAAACTGTTTTATGGTGTTTTGGTCTCATTAGAGGAAGGAAGATTGAGGCTTGCAATATTGGCTGTCAAAGTTTGCCAACAGAGACAACATCTATGCATCAAACAGTGAGGCAACCACTGTTTTTCATGGCACAGCCTTGAAAATTACCTTGTTGTGGAATTATTTTGCCCAAATCAATTTATAAATGTTTGGCTCTTGGCACAGACCTTTAAAAAAAAAAAAAAAAGTGGACCTTCCTAAATCATGACACAAAGACCTCTTTCAGAGGCTTGTTAAAGAATGAGACCTGCATGTAAAGCGATATCCTCATTGTGAGTATGTAATGGGATCTCCTCTGCAGTCAAACCACTTTTCTCTTAAAGGGACTTACTGAGAAGTGGGAAAAGTCTTTCACCAATTATTGAGCCGTTTGAAACCAACTCAGCAGACCAACACTTGTCAGCTCCTGACAGCTATCCAGTTACCTTCTTTGCAAATCCACCCAGAGAGGTTTTCAGCCGTGCTCCTGCTGAACAGACAATCCTATTAACAAAACATCCTACTCCAGATTTAGTCAGGGTTCTCCATCCGAACAACAGCACAACCTAACAAGACCATGAGGATCAGCTTTTTCCCTCTTCCTTCCCGGTTGTTAAGCCCGGGACAGAGCCAAGACACATCAGCAGCCTGTGTGTATGATGCCTCTGTACGTGCTGTACCTGTTCTGTAGATAAAAAAAGGAACTTCAATTTCTAGTGCTGTCAATGTAGTGACTTTTAATCAGTAAATTCCCTTTCTAAGACAGGCAAGAAAAAAAAAAGTCCTCATCTGAAAAAAATATCAAATGCATTTTCAGCCAGAAGACATAAATATAACCAGAAAGCCATTTGGAAATGCTTTCATCTGACAACTGACATGCTTAGATCATCTGCAGCCCACCCTGTGCTTTTCTCACTAGAGAAATTAAACACTAGAACTGCTGCTGCTTTGAATACTCCCTTTAAATATTTTCTGGCACAGACTTTCCCGAACGCAGCAGTGGAAGTCTCTCTGCTTAGGACGGGCAAATCTTTCTCTCCTTTACATGAGACACAACACAGTGGATACCCAGGGACATGGGTAGAAATGGGTTAAGATTTAAGAATTGTGGAAAACTGCCCGCTTGAGAGGGTCTGGCACTCTTCTCCTGCAAGGGAATGTTTGGTCCCACCTCCCTTGTCACCTGCCCTGATCCATTTCCAATCAGATTCCATCTAATTTTTAATCCCTAATTACGCTCAAAATCCCATTTTTGGGGTATTTGGAAAGATTTTTCTTCCAGTGACATCTCTGTCCACATGTCCAAGCCACTCTGGACTCTGCATCTGAGCTCTGGTGTGCCCTATAAATGTTTGGTCCTGCCCAAACATGTTGCAAGGCTCTTCCAGTGGCCAGCACCTCGGGGTGTGCACAGCTCCCCTTGCTCAGCAAAGGTCCATTTGGGGTGGCAGAACATGACCCCAAACAAACCCAGCTTTGTGCAGAAACCCCTCCCTTCTGCAGGGGTTACAGTGACCATGGAATAACATTTCCTGCAGAGGCTCTTGAGACTGTTCTGGCTTCTTGTTCAAGGTGTAATTTGACATATCCAAACTGACATTCTTTGACGAGGGGGTTCACTCTGTCACTTGTCACTTCAAGCCCCCATACAAGGCGTAAGAACTTCTCAGCAACTTCCAGGAAAACCGTGAGCAGTAAGCAGGCGGCTTCGGCTGAGGGGGGCTAAATCCCAAAATTCTCTTGTTTTCTTGGTTCACCAGAGGACAACTTAACAGCCAGGGCATGGTGCAATGTTGAGTCATACCTACACATGGCAGCTGACTGAGGCATATATGCAGCTTTACTCCAAATCTCTGCAAATCCATGCAAAGTCCAAATCCACGCAAAGGTCTTGCTGCTAAGAGTTATCAGAAGCCTGAGTGATCATAGGCAGCCAGCAGTGCTGATGAGAGCCTCAAATCTTACAGGACAGAGAGAGGGCAGGTATATTGGGGGCTGGTGCTACCACGGCCCATTGCAGAGAGCAGAAAAACTTTTCCACAACAGAAGCACTTGCTGTAGAAAGTGTCCTAACAAATAGGGCTGCAAATCAGCAATCCTCCATGAATACATCTTTCAGGACTGAAACATTTGTTGAAAGATGGACCCCAGCCAGAAACAAGCATTTGGTGAGTGCCTAAATTAAGTTAACATTTGCAGCCATGATAGACTTGGTCTAAAACACCAGGATGCAATCAGTCAATTGAATTACAGCATCTTAAAGTGGCAAAGTAAAAACTAATTGCTTCTTGTTGTGAGTTAAGCACAGTAGTGGATGTCTCAGTGACAAGGGGTAGAGCTGAACTGCAGGTCCTGTAAGAGAAACAGGCAAAGAATACCCAGAGGTAGCTGCAGTATCTCGGCTGACAGGTAGGACCTAGACAAGCCCACTGCTACTTTTCATGTTCCTGTGTGCTGTATCCTTATATATGTTCTGCAAATCCATGTGGTCCTTTCGTTTAGAAGTAGTTCCATTTCACAGGCACATGCCTCAGTGCAGATGGAGCTGCCAATGAAGATGTTCTGTCCTTGATACCAGTGTAGATGGGTCATAGCTCTACCACACAATAAACCAAGTTCTACGGTGTCCAGTCCTCCAGCAAAAGCCCTGTGGCCAGAGAACACAAATGTACCTAAAACACCACCACCCCAAAACCCCACAACCAAACCCATATTCAAATATTTCTAAGTGTTTTCAAGGAAATTACCTAGACCAGGAAGACTCTATGCCAGGTTAGGATCTTTTTCCTCTCATGGTCAGCAGATGGGCAGCAGGAACATCCGATTGCACCCGCTGGCCATGGGAAGGCAACTGTGTGCCTGAGACACATCCATCCCCTTTGTGTGAGTGTGACTGCCTGTGTGCCGCAAACCCACACCAGTTTCTCTACACAATGGAAACAGAGTGGACACATCAGCTGTGATTTAGGTGTCTAAGTAATTGTGGCCATCTGGGCTGTCTTAGCTGCTTGTGTCTGTGCCTGGCAGCCACTCCAGAGTGGGTCTACCTCTGCCCAGTCCATGAGGACATCTCAGCTGCACAGTGGCACTTCAAGTGGCATGAAAAGTTGCCTGAATATTGTATTTAGGGCACAGAACCATGTGCAGGGTGATCATTGTTGGACCTCTAAAAGCTGCAGCCAGACATGCACATCAGCAGCTGAAACAGGGGTACAGTTTTACTACAGTTAGCTATTTTCCCTTCAGGCCATCAGCACAGCATGATAGTATTCTTTGGTAGGGTTTTTTTTTTCTTTAAATACTTCATTTCACAAATCTGGCAAAAGGTGTAGTAAAAAGAGGTGATGATGCTGCCACATCAGTAATAAGCCCCTAGGGATTGAGGAAAGAATCTGATTGGGCCAAAGGTGAGCAGTTTTGGAAGATATCTGTAGAAGAGACACCTGCAACTGCAGCCTGAGCTCCCCCCAGCCATGTTTGTTTAACCAGAGATCAGGCCACCTCGAAGTCAGACAGGTTTATCCTCCTGTACAGTTTTCTTTCCTGTGGTTATGAATGAAGACTCATCCTGATAGTTTTTCAATAGTCACACTCCTTTTTTCTTTTCATGAAAGTTGAGAGTCAGATTTAACCATATGACTACAGGATCTGGAAATTTCAAAAATGTGTAAATAATTTAACAAAGTTGCTGTGCTGGTCTTGGTGTCTCAGCCTTGCACCAGCTCTTTGCATCAAAAACTTTGTATTCAGGCGTTACACGAGAGCTGAACCAAACAGTGTCACTAGAAGAGTTCAGGCCCATGGGTTACCAAAAATGTCCTTGCCTCATGCCTGAAGATGCTCAGAGCCCATCAGTTAAATGCTCAGTTTATCTGGTCTTGCATGCTGAGTCTGCATGACAGCTTGGGTCTAGCAGGAGTTAGTCAGGAGAAAACCTCACAGCTTCACTCCGCAGGAAAGCTTGCTATCTTTCACCAGAGCTCCCTTGGTCCACCATTCTGCTTTCTTGCATGGAGTTCTCCCCTATTTCTGGGCCATTTCTTCAAGAGGAGATATCACCAACAGCTACAAAGAAGGGAGGAACCAAGCACTGGAGAGATGGGTGTCTGGAGTTTGGTCATGAACTTCATCATAAGTGTCTGAGTAAGGCACCTCAAAATGCCAAGATTCCTGGCTTTCTGGGGTGACTGTGACCCTCCTTATCAGCCCTCTGGGGACATCTCAGGACAACTGTGAGCCACAGCAGGTGGTGGAGCTACACCAGAGATGGTTCATGTTGTGTGCTTTACATAAACACGAGGATTTGAACAGCCACAAACGGACAGGGAGAGCTGGGCAGGGGAGGCTGTGGTTCACACGACAGGCTTTCACAGCCCACGCTGCCAGTTCAACTGCAAAACCTCCTGGTGCTTAAATGGTGAAGTTCACACTCCCTCTCTGGAGGGGACAGAAGGTAATGGTACTCAGCTGTGACTACGACTATGCCAAATACCATTTGCTTATCCAAGATGAGCACAGATGGTCATATTTCCCTCTGTTTATTTTTGCTGAATGGCCTTTTCAGCCTGCCTAGTCTGTGACCTTCTCCTAAAAATGGGTAGATACGTTTTTTCTGGGATGCTGGGTTTCTTCTTTCTTTGTGAAGCAAACTAACAGCTCTGCTGGTATCAGCTGTGAGGACACGAATGGACCAAAAAATTCTTTATACTTTCAGTTAGTTCCTTGCAAAAAGCAGTTTTAGAAGCAAAAAATGCATCCAGGTACACATGAAAAGAGTGTCCAGCCAGGTGCTTCTCAAGTCCAGGTTATGCAGACTGTGAATAACAGGATTTATGAGTTATTGCACTGTACTTTAACACCTGGCACTTTTCATCTTCAAAGTAAAAGTGCAGCCTAATATAAAAAGACATTTGAATCTGTGTATTTAAATACAAAGTGAAGTAAATCACTAAATGATATTTTAACATGACAAAGGTAATAAAAAAGGAATGAGTAATAATCAAACAGTACCTGCCATCTTGGCCACTGATGCAAAGGCAACCCTGGGGGTGTGAGGCCCCCCAAAAAGCGTTCAGACTATAGGGAAGAGAGCTGCTGGAGTCTAAGCATCATGAAAGCTCAGCACTCCAACCCCAGCAATACCACTGTGCACTGCACATTGCTTGGAGTTAAGTTCCCCCTTTAATTTTTAGTTAATTTAATAAGTCATTGGCATAGCAGAGGCAATATTAAAAAGTGTGTCTACTGTATCAGTTATTGAATATTTTGAAGCCTTTTGTACTGGGTCACTCATATACACACAACAAGAGGCGCAGCAGATCAGTGTTCACGTATAAAGTAATAAATGCAGAGTGAGAAGGACCTGGCCTGGACCTCCAGTCTCTCAGTGTTTGTCAGGAGCTCAGGTGAGAAATTCACAGAATCATAAAATGGTTTGAGTTGGAAGAGACCTTAAAGATCAGTTTGTTCCAACCCCCTGCCCTGGGCAGGGACACCTTCCACCAGACGAGGTTGCTCAGAGCCCCATCCAACCTGGCCTTGGACACCTCCAGAACATCTCCCACAGCTTCCCGGGGCAACTGTGCCAGTGCCTCAGCACCCTCACAGGAAGGAATGGCAAATTGCTTCCCTTGCCTCAGGGAAGCTGAGTGCCCCAAAGATCTCTCCCACTTCTTGTCAAAAGATGAAGTCACGGTACTGGAAATCCTAAAGCACACCACCTGTGAGCTTCTAGATCCCCCTCAAAATATTTTTACACAAAACCCATTCAAAGTCCGCTGTCTTCAACAAAAAGAGACCTAATATTTAGCAGGAAAAAAATCACTCAAAGGCTCCTTTCTCTCTGGAAGCTCTCTAGATGATCTTTCATTCAGCATAAATGCATTACATCCAAGATGGCTCTGAATGGATACAGTGTGCCAAATATTTACTACTTTTCATTAATAAGAGGGCTGGTGTTGATGATGACTCTTTAAGCCACAAAGCCAAACTCCATGCTGGTTATGTTTAGAATTACAATTTGCAATATTCTTGGCCATCATGCTGTATTTAATTGTTTTATGCTTAAGATGAGGTATTTCAGAGTCATGCAGAACCCACTCAGCCATGTGACACACACTTGTGGAGTTGGTACCTCTGCAAAGCAAACTTTGCTCTACTGGGGGCATTCGGAGCTCCATAAATAATGTCACATGAAGTTCAGGTGCCAGGAGCTGCCATGGAGCTCAGTAACGACAATGTCATTCTAGTAGCAAACACAGTTTACATTATTGCTTACTGATTATCAACTAACACTGATAATTAGCTGATAATTAGCTAATAATTATTGCTTACAGATAATTAACAAACATGCCCCTGTTACAGCATGGCATCCATGTATCTCTTTGAAATGTGCTCCTCATTTGGTGCCCAGACCAATCTGGAGAGGAGAAACAGTCAGGCTGGATTAACTATTTGATGTGCATTCCTCTTTGGTGGAAAGGAGAAAAAAAAAAGCATTTATTGGTGGCAGTGAGTGCCATAGGCAGCTTCCACACAAGCAAGTGAATGTTTTTGTTTTAAGGAGGGAGAAATTTTGATCTTTTTGATGAGCCCCTCAAATTATTACCAAGGAAAATAAAAGCACTGCTCACTTTGGCCACAAGTGTCCTCTGAAAGAGCCAGCTGAGATGGATGGCAGCACTGGACAGAAAGCTATCAGCCACTTTAGCAATGAGCCTCACAAATATTAACCCTATATAAATAAATAAGGTCTTGACTTCACAGAGACTGATCATTGGAAATAGAGACAAAATTGCTCATTCTACAAAGCCTTGCTTAAAGAAAATACATGGGTAAGAGAAGAATTTAAAAAAGATTAATGGATGTTGTCACAACCTTCTCTAATGACAAACAAGGCTGTCAGGGCAGGTCTCTGGCCCAGATCACTCACAGCATAGCCTAGGCTTGGGCTAGGAAAACAAATGCTCACCTGTCATGGCACTGTAGTACTTTCATTCGAGCCCTTATAAGTGCCACTGATTTAGGCACCAGGAGATATTCCGAGAGGTTTTATCAGCAGCAGCCAAGTGAAGTGCCCTTCTCCCTCTCCTTCCAGCACGCTGCACAATCATCCCTCTTTCTGTGACTTACTCCCTCCCTGTCTTTTCCCTGCCAAGGGGATGAAATGCATGAAAGGGTCACACCCCTCTTAGCCAGACCTTTTGAAACCCCAGAAACAGCAGGGACAGATCCAGTCCCACATGGCTGGATCTGGGGCTGGGTCTATGCCAGAAGCCCATTAGATTAGCAAACATTCCCTTGAGTTCACTCCATTGGTTCAGCAGGCAGGGGGTGAGCAGGCATCTACTTTCCGGCCTGTTTCCAGTTTGGGGGAAAAAACCATTCACATGTCCCAAGATATTACATCAAATACAAATGTCATGAGGGCTTCTGCCATCTTGCTAAGCTCCTCAGAGAGGAGAGATTAGGCAAGGACAATGAATGGCTGAAGTGACAAGAAAAGAAAAGGTCCGTGATTTCCCAGAGGAAAAAATAAATTATGATACTCTCCCAGGTTTTCCATCTTGCTGTTGACTATGCTAGCACAGTCTTCATATAAAAATCACAGAAAATAGCACTGGAAAGGATTTTGATCACTTCTCTTCCAAATATAGGGTCAGCTGCATTCTCTTTTTGTAGACAATTTGATAAGTTACCTAGTGTTTAATATCAAGATCAAAATGAGTGCCATGGCATTGCAGCACTACCACCAAATTGAGGATTGACTTAATTTCCCTGGAGGCATCTGCAGGCTGTCTTCAGACTTAGGCAAGCACCACTGCACATCGATGTCTTGTAAGAGCAATAGTGATAAGGACTAGACTACTTTTGTTTCATTTAGGTGTAAAATCAAATTCTAGCATTTTAAAATACGGACAAAGGAAGGTCCAAATTCACATAAGCACATCTGTGCAGTATTAGGGTACATGAACAGGTTGGCACCTTTTGGGTTGTAACACTACTGGAATCCCCTCACCCAAAACTCCTTCCAGCAGACCTGCAGATGAGCTGGCAGTCACCTGGAGGTCATATCCCCATCTTTTGCCTCTGTTATGTCCAGCAGAGAGTTATTTGGGCACAGAGGGGAGCAGAGATGATGCCATGAGTGCCTTGAAGAGATATGACCTCATTCTGAGAGTGCTGCAATAGGGACACCATCAGATGTACCTTATATACATCTGTAAGTGTGTTTAGTGGAAACTGCTAAATTCCTCTGCTGAGAGATAAGGATCTCACTGGACCCAGAGCAGACTTTTTACTATTCCACTTGCAAAAGGTACTTTTTAAAAAATTGTTTGTTTCTGCGCCACTATTGTGCCTGAATGGATTGTATTGAGGGCTTGTGCTATGTACAAGTACAAATGGCCTTGCTTAAACAGAGCAATACTCATTAAATAATAATGCATCAGTGAGAGTCTCATTTTGTGACATGTCTAGCTGGGTTAAGTATTCTCCTGCATGCATAATCATCCTCCTTCATACCAAAAACTTCAATTATTGAGTTTTATTTGCCTAGGAGTAAAATATGCATCAGAACCTGTAACACATTCCCCTCCACTCATGCCTTGGAATTGCTGCACCTAGACTACAAGATGTTGTCTGCAGGAACCCACAAAGATGTCTGTGATCCCAAAGAGTTTGTCTCCCAATGGGACTGGTGTCCTTCCCAGAGACGTTCATAGTCATCTTGTACTTTGAAATAAAATTGGAAATTTGCATTTTGTCTTTGCCACAAACAGCTCCTCTCTTTCTTATTTTTCTAGCTGTAAAGAAATAATAATGCATGTATCTCCCTCACAGCTCTCTCTTGTCTTTAGTTTACCATAAGCAGTAAGTCTTTCCAGAAAGAGACTCTTTGCAGGCTGGCTAAAACTGGGAGACTATAAAATCCACCATGACCTACAAGTGTGAGCTTCATGTGGTTGTAAACTGCAGCATTTTACTAATTGGTAAAAACATTTTCTTCTGGCTCCATCATTACCTGAAATATAAAGCAAGATCTACTAAAAAAATAGACAACTTGGTGTGGAAATCTCTAGGCTCCTTCCAAGCCGGTCTAGTCTAATCAGAGCCAGACTTCATATGCAGATAAATTCAAGTACTTTTCAAACAACAACAACAAGAAGAAAAAGAGGTTCATTTTACATTGCCTGATTTTGTTTATAGTCTATGACAGAACTGATCACTTCATACACATAAATATGACTTCATTGATGTTTCTTAGTCCTGGACTGTTCTTCTGTGCCTGGAGGGGTTATCAGTTACAGGTCTCAGTTTCAGGTCAGACACCTGGAGACCACCACGCTCATATTTTGGTGGTCTTTGAGAGCTAAGGCATATTGCTGACCAGCTAATCCAGTCCAGGGTGGAATTCACCTTATACATTCAGAGAAATTGAATTTCTAATGTCAGCAAGCAGCCTGGGCTTCTCTCCTGTATGCCAATGCACCTCCTGAGGACAGGCAGCCTAAAGACAGTGTCTAAACTGGAGGTTAGGTTGTAGCTGCCCTCACTTCTGACTGAAAAGGGACCTGGCACCACACCTACGTGAAGTCTGGAAGCCCAGACACAGACATGAAGCCCAGACATGGACGTGGAGCCTAAAAGGCTTCTCTAGGAGTGGCTTCCCAACTGTGGCACATGCAGGATGAGAGATCCATTCACCCCAGAGGGATGTGTAGAGCCAAGAGCTGCCACCGATGGAGGAAAGAAACATCAAACTTGGGAATCCCAACCTCGTGCTTCCCCAGATTAGCGTCCACATTTTGGGAGTCCTTTACAACAGTAAAAACGGTGGAAGGACAGGTTGGCCTCCTCAGCAGTTGAGGTTAAGGTTTTCCGGTCCCACTGCACCACCTGGGATTTGTTCCAGCTGGAACCCAGAAGCATGGAGCTCTTCCCAAGGGTGAAAAATAGCAGAGGAAAAGCCCTGTATTGTCTCCTTCAGAGGCTTACTCCAAAGCATGGCTTCACTGAGCAGATGTCGTTCACCTTCAGATACAGTCAAAATCAGCAGGATTCATCTTCAGAGACCTAATTCTTGGAAGTGCTGAGCACCACCATCTCCCACAGGGAACGTGGATACTCAGCACCTCCGAAAAAGAAGCTCCTAGATGCCAACATATAAAGCACCAGCCAAAAATTCCCCAGTCACAGCATCAAACAGTTTTCTCCCGGGCCTGCCTTGAGGTCTCTTACCATTACAGTTCAAACCTTTTCTCCAGCATTTATTTGATATAAAGAGCCTGTTACCCCAAGGAAATAGTTTCCTCCCCTATTGACATTATAACTTTATTGAATTTTATATTAGGTATTCTGAAATATTTACTAGCAGGGTTAGATATTATTGTATTTTTTAACTAAATAATGTTGAAGGCACAAAGGGAAAGGGCCCATCTAGAGCCATGGCACCCAGCTGCAAAGCTGGGGGACTGGGATGTACCTTGCTCTGCTTCTGCCCTCCTTGATGTCCCCAGGGCATGATATTTAGCCTTTCCTGGACTGATTTGTCACTTTAATAATGGGATGGAAAGGGAGGGGGCATTTTCCTCTGGGTCTTGGTGTCCAGTGGTGATCTGCTTCATCTCCCCACCACCACTGCCATTGCAGTGCTAGAACAGAGAAGCAGAAACAAGTGTTAGAGAAAATTCAGTTTAGCCAATAATATTTTACAATAATACAATAACAGCCACTCCTAAAACAGTCCCTGCCCCATAAAATTTACAATGTAAAGCAGACATATAAATGGAACAAAATGGGAATAGTATAATGATGGAAACACATGGAGTAGGGAAGCTGTTGACTAAAGCTGTCCAGCCATGCGTGGTCAGAGGCAAGAAGTGATCCCAGCCTGGGAATTCGCCATCCTTGTCCAGCACCCTGCAGAAAACCTCTCCAGCAGCCATTTTCCAGGAGCAGTTATCTGTCTATTGACTGAGATGTTCCCATATCCAATACAAGCTCCATCTAGCAGACCGCAGGAAAGGACCTACTTTCTCCAGGAGATCCAAGGTCTATATCCATGGCAATTTCAGTCAGCTGAGTGCAGACAATAGCCACACTTATCTGAAATGCTGCAATACTGGCAGCTAATGCACACGAAGTTAATCACTGGCATATTTGTAGACTGCCAAGTATATAATAGCGCGATAATGAATTTGTATGGCTGGGCCTATAAAAACTTTGCTTTTTATACTCAGGCATTTTAATTGACACAGAAATACATTTTAAAAGAGAAAGCAGGCTTGATGAGGTCAGCTTAAATTCCTTGGTATAATTACCAAGTCCATTGAACACAAATCTGAAATCATTTAGGTTAAGTTAATAACTTATGCCTTTAGTTTATAAGCACAGCATTACATCTCAGACAGCTCAGATCTTGACTTTGCTAAAGTGGCCTGGCCTTTAATAAATTCCTCCCCACGTTTTTCATGTTATAGTTCTTTTACAATCATGGTTTTCAAATGGCAGTGCAGGTACAGTGTGTTTAAATCACCATAAATTAGAATTTCTTTTTTCTGGCTATAGCACCTTTATTGCAAGTTGTCGACTTTTCTTTCAGCCATAAAGGTTATTACAGGCACAGGTCGGAAATGAAAAATACACCACGTGCCGTCTGCAGATGTCCCATGACAGACCCCTCCTGGAGCAGAATCACTTTCAGAGCTTTCCAGGGTGGTTCTGTACAAATAAGTATTTTTTTTATCAGCTTGGTTACAACAACCTTCACATTTACCACCTCCTGTATTGGGTTTGCATGGCAAGGTTATGGTTGTCCCAAGGGCTACAGTGGTGGCTTCTGTGAGAAGCTGCCAGAAATTTCCCCTATTTCCACTGGAGTTATAACAGGAGGGAAAAATAATGTTCATCACTCTCAGTCCAATCTGGCATTAAGTACTAGGTCAGACATTTCTCAGGAGGTTGCTTACCATCATATGATGGGTTAATAACTCTGCTGCTGCCTTCAGCTCGTGCTGCCTTCAAGTTAAACTAGAGTGGCACAGGGAGTCCAAAGTGACCACGCAATGATGGCTGTGAATCAGAAGGAGCTTTTTTGGAAAGCCTGTAAGAAGAGAAAAGGCTCTGCTTCTCCTAAGCAGCCTGGAGAGTGGCTGTGGGAGGTGGTTTTAGGGAAGTTTGCCTAACCAAAGCACTTAGTGAACGTGTGGCTTCAGGTTTGTCCTTTCATCAAATGGGACAAACTGCTGATGGACTGGGGAGAGGCAGGGAAAGCGTCTCCACAGCCCCTGCCAGCATGTGAGAACTGCAAGAAGCTACTGGGGATGTTGGCAGACAGCTGCTGCCATGCACCTCAGCTCCCTGCCCCCTGTGCCCTCCTTCCCAGCCTCCCTCTTCTTGTGCAAGTTCATCTTTCCCAAGGATGCCGGCGGATCCCTGTGCACGGTATTAAGATAAGGAGCAAATAATGCTGGGAGGAATTTGCTGAGCCAGCTGGTCTTTTGCACCCTGTAGGATGCACAGACCAAAGAGGCGTCTGCCACACATGTCACACAGATGAAGCCAACTTTGCATTCAACAACTGCACCAAACAAAAGATAAAAGCAGTTTCAGCATAATAGATCATTCAAAGGGGCTCCAAATCCACACTCCCTCCCCTCCCTTTGTACCCTCTCTCCAGGTTGCTTAGCAAAAGCTGATTTTTATTTCCAATTAAAAGATTTCAGAGCAGCTTTTATTTATTATTTATTATTATTATTGCGTGGCCACTTTGAATCACACTGCTTCTTTCTAGTTCTTTAATCTAATCAAAAAACTGCAGCACACACAATTCCTTCCTGTGAAGTGTTCCGGTGTTTTGTTTAGTGTTTTGCATAGCTACACTCAGGTTTTTGGTGTATTTTAAAGTGGCTCCAGATTCATGCCTGAATTGCCACAAGTCCCACCAGCAAAAATGACAGGGGCAGAAGAAGCAAAATCTCCCTGCTATCCATGTTCCTGGAATCCATTTTTGTCAGGGATAAAGTGGAATCACAGAGCACTGCCATGTTTAATGTGCACTGGCTGACATTAAGGCACAGGCTTGAAATGCAAAGAAACGCAAGTACAGTAATTGCAGCATCTTGTGGCAGAGCTCAAGATGCCGCCATTCTCCTGACTGCCAGCCAAGAGGAATTTCCCAGGAGCATGTACAGCAAAACCCCCTTCTCGTGGGGCCAGGCAGAGTGACATTTCATTACCAAGCAGTAACAAAGAAAACCTGTTTACTTCAGTGCAACGTGAGCATTCAAATTCCAGCTCAGGGTTTGTGCTGTTTACATTAGGGATGAAATGAGCTCCAAACACTGGAACACTTGTGGAGTGCTATGGAGATGCTGCTTCCAGAGAAGGGCATTTTTTAGAAGATACTGAAGGCAGAGCAACACCCAAGCACTACAAGTGACTCATGCAAGTTTGGTTTTCCAATCTAATCAGAGCATTTGAAATTCCAGTGGTGCTCTGGCACAGGCTGTGTGTGCACTCACAGGGTTTGTTGTGCTTGGGGAGCTTCTCATTTGAGACTCAAGAAAGAAGCTGCAAAAACTTAGTTAACTCAGCCCCACAGCCATGCAGGTGGATGAAGTAACCCAAAAAGCAGTGTTTTCAATGGCTTGGAGACCAAAGGACTCTGTGGCTGCTGCAGGCAGTACAGAAACAGCAAAGGCAAAGTGATCCCTGCCCCCAGAGCATCCCTCATGTGACCAACAGAAAGCAAAGTCTTGCTCAGCTCCTATTCCTGTGGGCATGTGAGGAAAAGCCTTCTGCATCAACTGCCCTGGTGGGGACTGTACCACGGCTGCTTGCTGGTGTTTGGTGGGGCAGGGCCCTGCTCTGTTGGGAATGTGTGAGGTGCAGGGCCATGCACTTTTGGGGTACACGTCTCAGAGCCTACAGCCACCTACATCCCATCTTGGAAGAGCGGCTTAGGTAGCTGGGTTCAGGTTTCAATGACAATTGCACACCAAATCGTTCAGAAACATTTTCAGAAATACTTTAGGTGCTAAATACCGTGTTGTGATTGCTAAATGCTCCCAAAACTCCACACCACTGGGATTTAGGGATCAGACAGCAGGTAAGGCAGCTGCATCACAGGTGACATGTGAGCTCATGCCTGTGCTTTCATCCCACAGCAAACACAAAGCAATTTGGATGGGCTGACTTCTTGGGAAAAGAGAGTCTGGCACCAAGACTATCTGAGCGGAAATTGGCCACAACTGCCAGGAGGGAAACGAAACCCTCTGGAACTGACAAGTGAAATACAATATTTTTCACAGCTGGAGATATTTTTTGCGAGGAAAAAAAAAAAAAAGCCAGCATTATCAACATTTTCTATTTCCATGCTTTTCTTCCGCAATCCCTTCGTGATCAGGAGAGAGTGGGCTGGATATGTTGCAGCAGATTATGCTGCCGTTATTTTGGGACCCATCAGAAATACTGCAATTTTCCTGAAAAATCTTGTTATCAAAAAGTTGTTGCCTAATTTGGCTTTCTCAGGGATTTCTGTAGGTGAGATAAGATTTTAGTAAGCATTCTAATCTTTGGCTACATACATGAGCTGTACTTTTTTTGTACAGTTAAAATACAGTTCCTGATACAAAGGAGGGTTTCCCCCTGCCTCTTGAAACTTCTGTTCCATATTCTGAAGAGCTCTCCTAATCCTGGCTAATTCCTTTCTTTAGAAATAGATTTCCAGAGCTTCATTTACATCAAACTAGAATTGTTAGGTACAAAGGTACCTCTCATGCCAAGACTGTATTTAAGTTTTTGACTTTTGAGTTTGTGGGGTTTTAAGGCTATTAAAACGTTCAAAGTGAAGTTTTATTACAGTTCTTATTATGAGCAAACATTGTGTAAAATCTTCCAAGATGTCCAAAATCCAGATACTAACACTTCTTTTTAATGGCCAGGAGATCATTACAATGATCCTTTCATTTGGCTTTTTTCACAACCCAGGCCAGATGAACACCTTTGACTCCAACACCTCAAAGCAACATCCACGTACAAAATTGTTCTTTTGTTCTGACACACATGGAGAACCACAGTTCTCCACCAGCTGCCTGAAAACCTGCTCAGACAGTGGGTAGGGAGCAGAAACAGGATAGGACAACCAGTCCCTTGGCAAACTGTCAATTATTCAGCCACCAATTTAAACTCAGCATCACCAGGGCCTATGAAACTGCAACAATTTAAATTCTTTAAGGAAGGTGTCTTGGGCTGGGCCTTTTATTGTTCATTTTACAATTCTGTTTATATCTTATATGACATAATCAAATGGAAAACTCAAAAGACAGGAGCTAATGATGACTTCCATGGTGGTTTTCAAGGTGAGGCTGTCAGAAAAGGGGATGTGCAAATACGACTTTTTCCCTACTTAGCTATTTTCTGTAGATAGGCTTAGGCACTTAATATTTTTTGGTGAAGAACAATGGATGATATTTCCTAATGAATTTTATTGTGGTGACTCAAAGTGCTGCTGCCCCAAGTTTGACCCTCCCAGTCTACAACTGATGATGTCCCCTCCCCGTGCTGCCTGTTCTTCCTTCGGCTGCTTTGGTTTACATCTTAGCACAAACCCACTCCTCCCAGATGAGAGAGACACTCAGGCATGATGACATCTGAAATTGCAGCTACAGGGTCTGTCAGGGAACAGCTGTCTGTGCTCCATGTTTCACAACTTCCCTTTGCTGCAGCTAAACACTGTTGTCTCCGTTTTTGGAGGAGTAGGACAGATGACCCCAGTGCACAACTTCTACAGCGACCATCCCCTGGCTCCCTTCACTATCTCATGACTGCAAGGGTAGAAGAAAACTATCCCAAAACTGCTGCTGTGGATGTGGGTACTGAAGGGTTTAACCCCTTTGGAAATCCATGGATTATGAGCTACAGGGGCAAGGAACACAGTCTAATAGAGTTATTCACTTAGGGTAGAGTCCAAGCCAATAAATTTAAATAACAGTGATTTAAAAGAATCCCATAAAATACCTTGGTTGCATTTGCATTAAACTGAGAAAGTTTTCTCAGATCTTCCTCGATACATGTGACATCTCAATCCTTCTGTTATCCTAGTTACATCTCAGAGTGGGAAATTTTCAACAACTTAATGACCTAGGGCTTGATCCATGGTATAATGAAGGCATGCAGATATATTCCCTGATCTGTGATAAGCCATGTACCAGAAAGAGGCATATCAAATTCCCATCTTACAGGAATTATTCTTTACTTGCTTCATAATGGAAGGGGCTGTGAGGCAAATTCTGCAAGGAACACAGGAAAATCCTGCTTTCTGGATGTTTTTAAAACATGAAAACATAACCATTTAATTAAGAATGAGAAACAATGTTGTACTGCACTGAAGGGAAAAAAACCCCAAATTATAATTTTAGGAGCTGAAAGCCTACCATTCTTCTTTTAGGACATAATCCTTTTACAAAGCTGAGGAATTCATAAAACTCACAGATGCTTTTGGTGTGTTGCACATCAGAAGTCTCAAATATTTTCCTGTGAGACTTCATTTGCACCCAGAACAATAAATGGGTCATGTTTATTCAAGACAAGAGCCATTTTAGGGAAATTTGGCTGCTTTGTATATTTTGAAGTTACTAGAAACAGCTTAAAACCAAAACAGCAGGAAACATAACCAGAGGATATCTTGACAATATTTAGAGTCTGGGGGGTTTTTTTAATAATTGGCCAGAGATGTCAGATTACAGCACCATGAATCAGGATCCAACACCCCAAAGTCAGTGCAGTTTCACCAGCAGCCAGACTTCGCTCAGGACTCATGGCTACTCCATTTCTGTTCACCATTTCCAAGGACTAACAGCCTGTGAATGGTGCCAGTCAAAAACGTGGCCACAATAAAAGAGGGTGAAGCATGGTGACATTTTCTCAGCTAGTCGGTGTAAGCAAACAAACAAAAATACAAAGGGAGGAAAACAGCCTTGGCACAGATGGGCTCTTTTGCATGTTGCTTTCCACACATAGAGCAATTTAATCTTGAGTCAGCACGAGTTAGCAAAGGAATGACAGGTTGTTACAATTACAAGCTGCTTTGGAAGTATTACTATCAGTGCTGCCGCTATTTATGTTTAGTATTGTTATTGATGCCATTAATACTGGTTGTACAAGCGTTTAATGTTACTCCACCGATGTAAATAACATCTGGATTAATAGTTGAGAGAACAACATGATGCAAACCAGATTGATGGCTGAAGACACGGCATTTATTGGGTCACATTTCTGGGCCACATTCCTGCGGATGTTGTGCATTCACACTGTGAGACTCAACGGGAGGCTTTTCTAAATAAGCACCCCAGGATCTCCGTTGTGAAAGAGGACGTGATGATGTGACTTTTATTTCTTTCTGCCTCTTCAAGGACAGATTTTTACCAGATCACAGTGGCAGAACTGACCACAGAAACTCTAAGTCCTTCTAAATTAGCCACAAGGAAGCATTATCCAAGAATTCAAACCAGACCTCACTTTGCATCTTGTTTGTATTATTTGTGGTTTCTGGCTTAACACCACAAACCACCCTTTGCCCCAAACTTCTTTAATCACAATCATAGCAAGGGCTCAGCAGTGACCTGAGTCTCACAGCACTAAGGATGGAGGTAAAGCTGATACACGCTCCACAAATCATGTATAGACTTAATAGCTGATAGGGAAAAGGAGACTGCAATCTATCTTCCCTGTATAGCAAACCCCCAAAGGACTTGGATAAATGTCCGCTGTAACAGGATGTCAACTGCAATAAACTTTTTGCAAGTCTTCTGCCTCAGGTGTGTGAAGAACCATCCCATTTACATTAGATGCCATCAGGGCACACTGTTAGAAACCTCCTCCAAATCTCTGGATCTCTCCCCACAGCTGGCTCCCAAGCCACCCAGCTGCAGCAGCCTGATCCAGCTCCCACGAGCTGTGACAGCATGAGCAGAAAGGCAATCTGGTCCTCTCTGGGTGGCCTGGAGCTGTGCTGGGACACTGGCCACAGAGGATGGGCTTCAGTTGCTTCAGCACAGGCACCTAAAGCCATTTTAGGTGCTGCAGTCTGGCCTCCTGCTCCTACCCCAGGTCTCCCCTAAGCCCTGCATCACAGTTATATTTAGGCATTTGTATTCAGCTCTAAGGGAAGGACCCAGCGCTGCAGGTTTAAGGATCACTGCATCCTCCATGAAGGTGCCTGGGGGCACATCAACATCAGCGTTTTAGTCTGGAGCAGATGTGCACTTTGGAAGTGAACCCTCTCACAGTCCTTGCTTACCACACTTTCATTGGCATCATGGCACAGGCACAAAGCACCGGAAGGGGATTCCTTCTCAACTAAAGGGCCCTGGAAGAAGCTCTTTGGGAGCACATCTAGTAAAGTCCTACCATTAATGGATATTTAGGAGCAATCCTGGAGTAAAATTCAAAACCACAATGAGGATTATTTGCCCTTTTCCTCAAACGCTTTCTTTTACAGCTCTGCTCCTCTGGAACTGCACTACATCCAGAGTTTATGCTGCCTGTAGTGGCTGCTGAAGTCACAGGTGAGGGAAAGTAAAGAAAACAGACTGATCTGAGCTGTTGCCAAGTGAGTACATTGCTAGTCCAGGGTCAAAAGGCTGCCCAGTCTGCTGACAGCATGTAAATATGTCCCTAATACATATCCCCTAGCCCAGGCTGGATTCCCCATGAGGATGCCACTATCCCAATTTATTTGGGGTTTTTTCAAGGTCAGATGTCCTCAGGACATCATGTTCCTCGTTTCCAGACAACATCCCACCAGGGCTGCACAGCCCTGCCCCAAGCCACCAAAATCCCCCTCACCCCAAACAAAGCCCACAGGAGCTGAACATACTCATCAAAACCCAAAGGTTGCTTTTTTAAAGGTAAAGCTCTCCTTCCTGTCTGGGAATTGCAGACTTTAGGGAAAAGCCTTTCCACATGCTGAATCTTGTATTAATGTGCTTTATATTAATATGTAGGTAAGGTTCATCCCTGAACCCTCACTGTGACCAGGTGTGACAGAAGTTCACTGGGTTTGAGCAGTGGTGTGATTTTGGCTGTGGGGTTCCCTTGGTGTCTATGAAGGACTGATGGAGATAGAAATGGCCTCATTTAGTCAATATTTAAATTACCATTTTAAAATAAATTAGTAAAATGCTAAAAAACCTGTATGTTAAATACAGAATGCATCAAGAAAAATGAGATAAAATACAGCGGCTGTATCCAGGTCGCTCTTCAAGCGAATTTCCTCCAATAGCAGAGAGAAAAAAAATGGTCTTTTGCTGCTGAGATTGTAGTAAACAAGGGCTTGTAAAAGTGCATTAAAGCTGCTTTGTTCCTTTGGTTTATAAATGGGATGTGCAGCCCCAGGTAACTGCTCTCAGTCACAGGAAGCCTGTGGGAAGTGAAGCCTTCTAGCTAGTGAAGCCAGCTATTTGGAGTTGAAATGCAGTACCTGAAACCCAGGGCCATCTCTCACGTCTCTTCTGATCACTTCAAGTTCCACTAAGTGTCCCCTCCTTTATTTATGGAGCATTTATCCTGGCCATATTTCCAGGGAATGGAAAACTCCCCTGGAGAGGCTTTTTCAAGCAATCACATTAAAAGTTAAGCATCTTAACTTCGTACAGCGGAGTTGTCCCCCATGATCAGAATGTGCATGCTAAACCCTTTTATACTCTGTTGTACATTGATTATACTCACTTCAGTGGAAAAAGGTAAAAAACATAATTTCCAGCTGCAGTTGCCCAACTTTTATGATATTTTATGTCTATCATTGAAATACTCAGAATGACCCATTCAATTTTACATTACAGGCATTACAATAGCTGTAATCATCACCAGGTTGTGTGATCACCTCCTAAGAATTAGCCATTAGAGAGGGAAACTTGCTTCTCAAAATGTGAAGCCTGCAGGCAACACAGGAAGCAACCTTCCCTATTTGAAAAAGGCCAATTTTTAACTTCCCCGGTTTTTAAACCTGTAGCATCAATAGGCAGATTTCACTGACATCAGGGAATAGTACATTCTTGGTCTGAAAGGCAATGGGAGATGAACTGTATGGTTTTGAATAGACACAAAGCAGGCATTGAAGCATCCCAGGGAAATATCCAGTCTAAGGTACGATCTCCCACAGCAGCTGCTTTGGAGAAAAGGAATCAGTCTGAGATTCCCAACCAATGCTAGCTCAGCCCGTACGAGCAGGGCATTGCCAGCATCCCTAAACCCCTCTGCATGGACACCTCATCCAGAAGCAGCCTCACCAAGTTTCTCTAAGGCCAGGCATCTCATTTGTATTTAAAGGTGACCTTCTTGGTTCTCTGTGGTTTCACCGCGGCTTTCCTGCTTTCAAAGCATTTCTTCTTATTCTTTGAGCTGCTCATTCGATGAAATGTTCAGAGACTGTTCAGATGTGACTGCATGCCAGCAAATTACCCTGTAGAGCATCTGGCATTGGCATCAACTGGAGGAATGGGCTAATGTCAGACCAGACCTATTACCTGGCATCCACACGAGTCTCTTAACCTTTACATGAAGCAGCCGCTACCCATGGGATAAAGTCGTATGTCAGGCTGCTGTGAAAAGTGGTGCCTGTCCTCCAGAGCAGGGAGTGCAAAGAAAGAAAAGACATTTCCTCTTGATAGTGCAGAGAAAGGGAGCTTTAGACGGAATCTGGGAAGCTCTGTTTGCTCAGACTACTGAGTTAAGAGGAAGGTATTAGCTGTTGAATTTCATAGGGAAGGACTCTGAAAAAAAGAACAAGTAATAGTCAACCCCAGAAGATGGTTTTCCTGTGAAACAAAGACTTCTTAAAAATATGATAATCCTTTTACAACAGGCTAGTTCTTGGCAGTGGTTGTGGTTTTTGGCATCCAAAAATGTGCCACTGGATGTACAACTGGTTTACCCATCCTGAGAACAAAGAGCATGAATCCCTCTAATATATATAACGTGTGTCCCATTTGTGGAACTTGCTCATAGATTAATCTTACTCATTTTTTTATCTATTGCTCCCTGAGGAAATGAGTTTATCTTGAAAATCCTACATCTATGGCAGCAGAATACTCTGGAGATCTGAGCAGAGTGGGTCAAGTTTACTTTCTGGAAAATGAGTAGTTCATGTTCCAGGTGATGCACATATGGCTACTCAAACAACTGCATCAACAGATATCAATTGTCTTCACTTCTTCATCCGTTTTATTCTTTTTTTTAAAAAAACACCCATAGGCAAGGACAATGAAGGAAGTGAGAAGACTATTCCAAATCCTCTATTCCACTGATGTCTAGAAACAAAGATCTTCTGACATAGCATATTTCAATGTCCTTTGTTTAACCTCCCCCCTTGAAAGATCTGAACACAGAGCCTTTGTTTTCTGGTGCTTTGTAGGCTAACCTACAGGTTATGCTTTGATAAATGTCCAATGAGCTAAGGAAACATCAAGGCTTTTCCTCAAGATGTGTAGTTGCTGTTTTGTCTGACATCTTCTATTCTTGTTAGACATTACCATAAGTATTTAGGAGGCCCTTGTGCCTCTGAAGCTCCTCTTTGCTGTTAGCATAGCATGCTAAAGTACCCAGTGCTGGTATTTTATCCATTTTAGCCACTTAGGACTTCACCAGGTCCTTTAAAATTCACACTTCTGGCTCTGTCTCAGGAGAGCAGGCAGTGAGTTTCATCTTTACAAAACAATCACGTCCCTGGGGCCTGACACACACTTTAAAGCAGAAACAGAAACCCAATAGGTGTTACACTGTGGTGCTCTGGAAGCAGGAGGCTGGTAGCAAATGACTTTTCTGGCATAACAAGAATTCACTCATGGCAAAGTTCCTAGTACAGCCATGGCCAGGCATTTTATTCCTGATATACAGCAAAATGTACACATTCCTTCAGTCTTCAGCTCAGAAACACCAAGTTGATGAATTCATCAGCAGTTACAGGCCCCGCACTCCAAAGTGAGGGCAGTGCTGGTACAGGGTGCTGTTGAGGCTGCCTCCTAGGGAGGGTGTGCTCTAGTGTAAGTTTAAACAGAAAAGCTTTTAATGCCTTCAGTAGTGACTTACAGAGGACTCTGGAATAGAAATTGGAGGGATAAACCTGTGTGACAACACAGGAGAAGAGGAATGCCTGCTGTAAGTGCTGCTTGCTCTGTGCATTGTGCTTTGCTTCAGATCTTCATTGGTCTGAGATACTGGGTGCACTTCCATCCCAGATTATAAAGTGCCCTAAGTGCTTTTCCTCTCAAGAGCCTTCCCCTGAGTAACATTTCCTTTCTGAGGTTAGCCTCACTACCATGTGAGGTCACCTGAGTCTGGATTTTTTCAATGCAATTTCAGGTGAAACTCAGGACAACATAGTCCCTGTCAATATCCAGGTGACCAGGACAAAGACTTCTCTAAACAACTCTATCCACCTCCTTTCTCTGTGGCTGAAAGGCACATAATGCCTTACCTAGTCTAGAAATCAGAAGACAGTCTCTACACCTCTCAAGAGAGAGATGACAGAATTCCAGTAGGAAAGGAGGGGCAAATTACCTGCATGCCTCCAAGATGATGCATGATTCATTCCAGAGAGGAATTTGTATTTCTTGTTGTATATCTGATGAGCTAAACATGTTCTTAGTTTCCCATGAGAATCTACGTATTTAGATTTGCCATCCTGTTGTTTGGTTCCCATCAAAGCTGATCATCTCAAGTACCCCACGCTGCTTGGACAGCTGCCATTCAGACTTGCCATGTTTCCCACAGCTAATTTTGGTCAATATTTGAACATAATAAGGCCTATCAAATCTCCAGAGAATGTTGCAGGTCCAGAGAGATGGTTTCATAGTGAGCATGAGCCCATAAAGGGCTGTATTGGTACCAAAAGCAATACCACCCATGGTCCCCTTGTCTCCTTGCCCAGCCATCCTCTTCCTCTGCTCTACCAACTGCAAACATGAGACTGTGTTTTCAGCCAGAACAGGAACAGGGGCTGACTTTCACCTGGCAGTGCAATTACAGCTGTCAGGGCAAAGGAGGAGGCAAAAAAACATGGCCCAAGATGGGGAAAGGGTTCAGAGGCCTCTTCCAGCTGGAAACACAGACTTCAACTTCAAGCTGCTCAGGGAACAGCATCTTTAAAGGTGCTGCATTCTGACAGGGCTGTTCTCTCGCATGAGATGTAAAAACAGAAGCCCCGACCTCTTGTGGTCATTAAACACCACAAAACCAGTAAATTGCAATTTTCCTAATTCCTTAATCTTCAGTCTCAGCATTTTCTACCATACATGGTCAAAATTCTATCAGCTGGATTCACACCAGCCAAATCTTGTTGGGATGGCAACAACCACAATTATTAGCAATTTTTCAGAAATCTTGTCTGAAAGGTAGTTCTGTCCAACAGTAAAACCAAACTTCCCTCTGCAACTGCCAGAGAGCTGCCTGGGTTACAACATCGTTTACAATTTCAGAATTGTTTTACAGACAGATAGCAAACCACGTAAGTAATTCATGGCACGTTTGGGAGAAGTTAAAGATGAACTTACGTTTAAAAGATTCATACCTGCTTCAGATGCCTGGGGCTGGAACCAAATAAAATACAGTCTCCTGGTTTATTGTACATGGTGAATGATGAATGGTTGTTTTAATGGTAAGGAACTCATTGGGACAGAAAGCAAACCAGCAATGCCAGAGTGTGAGGCTAATACATATCAAGAAGCTGCTGCATTCCCTGAGGTCAGAAAAATGCTTAAACTGGAAGGCTGCTCCACCTGGGCAGGTGCAGAGAGCAGGCAGAAGGCAAAGGGAAGCCTACAAGCACCTGTACCATGCCAAACATGCCCCAAAATTTCCTGATGGTTAAATGCACCAGGTTCTTGCCCCTTGCTATATTCTGATTCCCTTGGTGCAAGACGTGCACGACCCAAATAGGACAGGGAATCACTTGGAGCATCTTGCTGCACCTCCTGCAGCCGGAGCAGCCTCCTCAGGGCAAGCTCCCACCACAGGCTACTGCTGAGATAATTATTATTGGTGAGAAAGTGGGAAACCATAGTGTGTCCCTTCAGAGAGGTGGAATAAGCTGTAAAGGGGAGAGTGAACGTGTGCTGCATGCACAGGAGCCCTCTGTGCCAGTGCAGCGCTCACACATTGCCTCCCCTCCTCACCCTGTGGCACCAGAGGGGCTGGAATCCCAGAGGGCCAAAATGGGAATTAGCCAAGGCTCCTGTCAGCATTTACCCACCTGGTTTCACCCACCCTTCAGCCATTCAGGTTGGTGTTTGTGCAGCGCCACGAAGGGGCCAGAGCCAGGATGAGGCCTCATGCTCCAGGAGCAGCAGAAAAATATTAAAACCACAAAACATGGTAATGCTTACTTTAATTCTGCAAACACTGCAAAGAGCCCTGATGACAGTACATTTCATTATTAAGCTATTAGATAACATAAACACATTTTGGAAGCATCTAATTTTGTATGTTACTCATTAAAAGTATTTCCTTCCACATGGCTTTGCCTTCCAAAGAACACAGAGTGCACTTATGAATAAATCTCATTTCAGCTGTTTTCCCTGAGAATATCAAGAGGTGCAGTTACTTGTCGTGTTGTGATGCTCCCCCCACCAAGCAGGGTGGAAGGAGCAGGATGGAGCTCTGCATCCCCTAGGCTGCTCCTCTCTGCACTAGCACCCTCTGCCTTTGCACCATGCAGGCTCAGGCAGGGCTGTGCAGCACTCCCAGAAATGCACGCATGTATTGCCTCTCCCAAGCACTTGAGTTCCTCAGCTGGCTGTTTCCAAGCATGCACAAAGTCCTTTTTCGTCACAAAAAAAGGAAAAGGCATGAGAAAGAAAGAGCCTCCATAGCCCCCAGAGCCAGGGCAGTGGCCTTGCCTGTGTTAACACTCAATTCCCACCCAGATTTTTTTTTGTGCTGTGATTCTTGAGGAGTCCCATCATTTTAGATATGGGGAAACTGAGAGGTGGGAAAGGGTGGAACAACGGTGACTCAGGTGGGACTACACTGAGTTCTTCTGCTCACACAGCTACATTGTTGGAACTAAATGACCTTTAAGGTCCCTTCCAACCAAACCATTCTATGACTCTATGCTGACAAACCTCCTGTGTAGGTGTAGGTGATCGTATTAAGGGTTTTCCCATTGCAAACATGTCAGTGTTGTTACAAGCCCACATGAAGGTTTGTGGAGAAACAGAAATCTTCACAGGAAAATAATCACAGATCCTCCCAAAAATCTGCACGCAAAAAACACTCTCCTGTGTTTGTTTGTTTATTTTTTTCCTGATTCCTCATAATGTTTGGCCAACACAAATCCCCTATTAATAGCCCAAAGACCCCTTGCACAGTGGGGTTCATTGAGGATTTGTATCAAGCAGTTTTTGACATTTACAAAACCCAAAGAGTTTTATGCACTTGTGAAGGCCACATGGCTGATGCTGAGGAACACAACAGCTCACAGGACCCCTAATTAATGCAAATTACTCTTCCCATTGAGCTGCCTTGAGTCTGTCATCACTGCAGGATGAGGTAGGAGATTTCATGGGGGGCAACCACATTGGCATGGACCAGCCCCATGTCACCAAGCCTGGGGCAATGCTGGATGACAGGAGGCTGTGGGCACCCCTGGACCACACTTTGTACTCCATGGAAAGCTCTTGCAGAACTGCCCATGTCCTCTGGCCGTGCAGGAGGGTCAAAGGAAGGTGTGAAACAGCCAAGACATGAGTGTTACAGCTTGAGTCCATGCTTTAAAATAGACTGAGGTGCTGTGAAGCTTTTCCCAGTGTTGTAGGAGAAGGAAAATGACCAGTCTGTGATGCACAAAGACACCCAAGGAACAGTAGGGTGCACATGTGTGAGTGTGTGCACATGTGTGAGTGTGTGCACAAGCACATGCAAAAAAGAGGGAGGAAGATGAGAAAGGCAACACAAACCTCACACTGAAAATTAAAGCCAAGTCCTTTTCTGGGGACAGTTCTGCCCTGTCCTCTGCTGTGGGGGGAGAAGTGGGACTAGTGCTCCAGACAACCAGCGTGCACAGCATGGGAGAGATGCTCCCACACATCAAACCCACTCAACCATTCTCTGCAACATTTTCCTGTTTTCCCCTTGACAGAAGGGCAAGGCAGCAGCATTCCAGCTTCTGCTCTGCCACGCGGGGCTCTCACCAGGATCTCTCTTTCCCAAACATATGATGCACTAATGACGCCACCCAGGGATGACAAGCAGCTTAAGAGCTGGCTCTACCCTCTGGACACCTGGCACGCTAAACCGTGCAGCGAGCGGCATGTGCTGGCTTGGGAAAAAGCCATCCCCACTTTGGACAGCCACCGGGCCCAACTGCTAATGCAGTGCCTTCATCTCCCCTACTGCTCTTAATATAGGAAGAGAAAGGAAAAAAATCCGGGAGGAGCAATTGACCGCTGTAGAAGTTGTTACATTACTGATTCAAACCGCAGATAATGAGCCATGATAGGACAGAGTAAAATAACAGTGAATTAAATCAGGGAAAGCTCATGCAACATGTAATTGTTGTAGAATAATCATATCCATCTCTAAATCAGACCAGATTTTATTTTCTGACACTTAAGGATCAAAACTTGTCATAATGTATAGGAAAATGTGTTGTTTCTCCCAGGTAACGAGAGGAAAATCATTTTAAGTTGCACCAGGAGAGGTTTATATTGGATATTAGGAAAAGTTTCTTCACATTATAATAAACTGCCCAGGAGAGTGGCAGAACCAGAGTCCCTGAAGGTATTTTAAAAATGTGTGGATGTGGTGTTTAGGTACCAGGTTTAGTGGTGGGCCTGGCAGTGCTGGGTCAGTGACTGGACTAGATGATCTCAGAGCTCTTTTCCAGCCTTAACGGTTCTGTGATTCTTTGACACAGCACCCAAACCTGGACACTGCTGCTGAGGAGCTGCTGCAGGAGGTCAGTGGGTCAGTGCTGGGCCTGCCAGCCTGAACACTGCCAGGGCAGAGGAACCCAGCTACATCAGAGTCTGTCCCAAGGAAGCTTGTAGCTCCCGCCCGGGCTGGAGCTGTGTTCCCTCCTCACACATCAGGGTTTATGTCACTGCCATTGCCCAAAACTTCACAGCCTTAATTTAGT
This sequence comes from Pomatostomus ruficeps, assembly GCA_013400735.1. Classification (NCBI taxonomy): domain Eukaryota; kingdom Metazoa; phylum Chordata; class Aves; order Passeriformes; family Timaliidae; genus Pomatostomus; species Pomatostomus ruficeps. The sequence continues at coordinate 186,897 of VYZT01054840.1, forward strand.
GTTCAATTTGGTGGTGTTACAAAACGCTTCCAGGAGAGTACAAAATCTGGACATGGGTCAAGAGGAACGGTTAGGAAGTCCTTCCTTCGACTCAGAGGGTCACAGATACAGATTAGCTTAGACATTGACTTTTCCTATTCCTCTAGTGAGTGCAGCTAAATCTTTTGTTATTTCCAAAGGAGACCAACACCTGAACATTGCACCACTTCACCTACAGAGAGAATTGACTCCTGCAGACTTCAGGACTGCAGAGAAGATGTTGAGGAAAAGTCATGAGACCTAACCAGGCAGAGAAGGGTGAGGGAGGACGATCCTTACACTGTTTTCTCCATGAAACAGAGGCCTAGGGCCCCAGAGCCTCTCTTTTTCTTAAGCATACAGCTATTCCTCCTCCTGTTCAGCAAATCTTTGGTCCTGTCATTCAGTATGTTTCTGTAGAGCCACCCAGACATACTGAAGTGATAACAAGCAAAGGCTGCATATTCATCAGAGGTGTCCTTTGGGCTGAGAGCATTATTGCAAGGACCATCAGCTTTTGTATTTAGGTCCGACCTGTGCACAGAGAGCACAGGTAACTGCTCTGTGCAGCTCCTCAGGGCAGCCACAAAGCAAATCCTCTTACATAACTGAAGTCATCCGATTGTGCAGATTGTTCTGTCCACAGGAGAAGTGTCAACACCTGGTCCAAAACTCTACCCAAGCACAAGAGGAACGTGTGCTGCTGCCCCCAGCACACAGACAACCATGAGTTATCAGGAGTCTAAAATAAAACTTCTAGCGCATACTGTATAAAAATAAATAAAACTAAGCCGTTTTCTAATTAAATAAATGATGAAAGGGAAATCTAAGAAGGGGTGCAGCTGGGAATCCTTTGAAATAATTAGATCTACCTACTTGGCTCTAAAGTTTTTTTACTATCAGGAACATCAAGAAGGGTGTCAGCAAGAGACCTTCTCATTTCTTAGGTGAACAACACTGAGGGATTTAAAACCTATTGAGAGAAGCCTGGGATTCTTTAAGTTCACTGAAGCCAAAGTAATTCACCCTGAATGCAGGCCCTGAAGGTGACTGTGGAGCTTAGAATAAGGATGTCAACATGGTGCTTTCATCGCTTGCTAGTGGAGCTGGTACTGCACATGGAGCATGCCTTGACCATTTAATTAATAAAGGGACCCACGCAGCTGGAATTAACGTGAACTTTCAAAGCATCAAAAAGTCCAGCGAAGGATCAAGCTGATATTTTCATTTATATATATTAGCTTATTCTGGGCCATTGTTGTGCTTCCCATTCACATGATACAGCAGCCTCTTACTCACACACACACCCCTACATACTTCCTTTCATTTTACCTCCACAGTGCTTCTGTGTGATGGGGGCTATCACCAATTAACACTGACAATGGGAGCTGGAAGGGAATTTTAGCAAGCACAGCGGGGTTTTTTTCTCCCCAAAATCTTTGAGGAAAGGGATTATTTCCCCCCTGCCCTCCTCCCTCCAAAAATGGTGAGCTCCATGCCAATGTTTTTCTCTGATCCTTTTTTTCTATTCTTGATTTTACTCTGTCTCTTTTCCTTTTTCTTTCATTTAACACCAAACTATAGCAAGGACAATCCTTCAAAAACATTTTCATTGTAGTGTATTGAACAGAACTGGCTTCAACCCTGCCAGGTCAACATGGTCATTCCACTCCTCAGCACTCCACAGGATCCTATAAATCAGCCCGTGAGAATCCAGCATTTATGCTTCCCCTAGTCAATGTAAATACTGCCTTTCCTCTTGTTCCTATGCCAAAGGGCAAAGGTTTCAATCAATATTAGCACAAAATAATATTTGATAGAATGTTGGTCTGTTTACAGACTCATCAGTTGCTTTTACACTCCAGTAATTCCCAAGCAAGGTGGGACTTCTTGCTAAATCAGTCCACAAACAGGAGTGACGGGGATTTGGGATCAACACAGATGGTCTAATCAAGCATAAGACCTTGGGCTCAGTGCAGGCATCACTGGATGACTTCTTCTACTTTGTATGTCCATGAGAACAGAACATAATGATCTAATTGTCACTTCTAGCAGTGTATCCTACTGATCCTTGATACCATGAGCCCATCAACTACCCTGGCTACATGGTTAAGCTCTGTAGATAATCACCATCAAAGCCACCCCAGATCACTATCCCAGATGCTGAGGAAGCATGCACTTCAATCAGCCATGACTCTTTTAGTCAGGTGACAAAGCAAGTAGAAATGGCTTCATATAAGCCCCTTGTTCTATGGAATGTTACCTCTTTAAAACTGATATAATCTCCTATTTTCAATTATACACCCACTCAGGCCCTTGCAAATATTCCTTCCAATGGCCTCAGTGGGCATTTGATACAATTTTGCAGAGCAGGAACCTGGCTCCCAAGCAATGCCCTGTCCTTTGGATGAGACATAAAGCTGAGAGTGAGCAACTGTGAGCACAGCAGAACTGTTTCTCAAGAGCAGGACAGCTGTCTTTAGTGTCCTCACCAATTTGCTTGCCTTGAGTTCCTCTCAGATATTCAGGTGGCTGTCATTTGTGTTGTTCCAAAGCCATCAGCCAAAGCCCCACCTCAAGGCCAGGCCACATCAGCGCTGCAGCCTGTGTGCTCACCAGAGCTCCAACACAGAGTAGTGGATTCATAGTTAGTTAACAGCCTTTTGTGCAGTAGCCCCGTTTTGGGAATCATCCTAAACATTAGGATAGTGGGGGAGGTAGAGAAGAATCCATTTACCGGCAAGCAGTTGACACCACGAGCTCTGGGGGAGTTCGGAAAAATGTGATGTCTGTGGTGTGTGAGTGTGGTAGCAACTGTCTGTAAGTGACAGAGGGAGCAACTGCTGGGATACCTCCCAGTGACATCTCTCCAAAGGGGAAACTCAAGGAAATTTCTGGATTAAACACTACCCAGTGCTGAATGCCACTTCAGGATCTTTCAGCAGAAACCCAGTGTCTCTCGGAAAGCCTCAGTTAAATATTTTGGTAGCTCCTCTGGCTGTTCCTCTCTACAGCCTGACAAACATTTCACACTGGTTGCACAGCTTTTGGTTGGAAGGAATCCCAGCTTTGTTGACACTGACTTCAGTCAGCTTCAGAGGGCCTCTTAACTCTGCTTTGGGGCTTGTCAACACACAGCGGACTGAGACACAATGCCAGCAGGCAGCTCCTCCTAGCAAACATTATTTGAATCCAAATTGTCTTCCAGGCACTCATTTTAAAACTTCATATTGTGCGAGTTACATGCTTGTCAGAAGAAAAATCTGGGTTAGTCCCTCATTGTTCACATTTACAGAAGGTCATCTTCCCAATTCTGCAGCAGCAACCCCAGAAATATCTCATCCTGATCAGTCAAATGGCTTCCACATTGGCAATGTACAACCAAACACCACTTGGTGCTGCCGAATAATAACCATACGCGAAGACAGACAATCAATAGCACTAGGAGATTATTTATACTCAGGAAAATCTTCATGAGAGGCAATTTTTAACTTCTTTTACACATATGATCAAGCACCATTATGAGGAAAGCTTCCACCACCTATTCTGCCTGTGATCTCCAGCAGCAGAAAAACACCTCTGTTCTGATATGGTTATTGGTATATTTACTCCTGTTCAACCAATGCACTCCTGGGACTCATAGAACCACACAATCAGAGTGGCTGGGATTGGAAGGGGCCTTTAAGATCATCCAGTTTCAGCCCCCACTGGGGCAGGGACACCTTCCACTATCCCAGGTTTCTCCAAGCCCCATCCAACCTGGCCTTGGACACTTCCAGAGACAGAGCATCCACAGCTTCTCTGGGCAGCCTGTGCCAGGGGCTCACCGCCCTTATAGTGAAGAATTTCTTTGCAACATCTACTCTCTTTCAGTTTACCCCTTGTCCTATCATAACAGGCCATGCTAAAAAGACCCTCTTCATCTTTTTTGACCTTCTCACCAACAAACACCACTAAATCCTTCCCTACAAGGCTGCTCTCAACCCATTCTCCACTCAGCCTGTACTTGTGCTTGGAATTGCCCCAGTCCATGGGCAGGACCTTGCATTTGGCCTTATTGGACTTTGTGAGGTTCACACAGCCCCACCTCTCCAGCCTGTCCAGGTCCAACTGGGTGGCATCCCTTCTTTTCAGTGTGTGGCTGCACCACACTGCTTGGTTCTCAAGTGAGATGGCTTTAAAAACACCCCATCACCTGCAAAACAATAAACCTGCACAGGAAGCAGCCCTTGTACATTTCCCACTTCATTCAAAGGAGAAAGCAGAGAGATAGCATCAAAGAGAGAACTTTTCTTGTGACTCAGTAAGATCAAAGAGTAGTTTTATTGCAAGCCCTGTTTTACTAGAAGATATTTATGAAGACTTAACTGAAGATGCTGTAGTTTATATAAATGAGAATTATTTACTTCTATGAAAGAAGAACCTAGAAACCTTAAGAAGATTAAAGCTCTGTTGTACTAGTCTCGGTACTAACAGTACCAAGGATTTTGAAGAGGTTCTGCTCCAAACAGTCCAGACACAACACAGGTAAGAAAAGAAAGTAATCAGAGAAGAAACAATTTTATCCAAAAGCTTTGTGAAGTCGAGATTAAATTACTCATTCTGCCACAGTACTTGGTGCACTCATGGGTTGGATAATTGTGAAGGAAGTCTGTCTTTGCTCAGCAGTTTAAATTTACCTACTGATTCAGCTAATTCGGCCTGAAATTTTGATTAACAGATTCTAGGTGCAACTGGGCTGGGGAATGGCATGTTGGTATGAAACTCCAACATGTGAAAGGTCCATCCTATCAGTGAAAATAGAGGTGGAAGGAGAAGGAGAAAAGCCAGCTTACAGTCTGTTTTGTACAACCTATCCCTCCACCTTCTGTCAGCTGGCAGCTCAGGTCTTCCAGAGCTGGAAGTTGGGTGTGAACCATCACGTCTACTAGTCATCAGTAATGACATTTTTCATTACTGTTCAGTCTATTTTAAGAATGCTTAAACATTTGGCCTCTGTAGCACTCAGAGACAACAAGTTTCACAGGTTTCTTTAGAAGAAAAACACTGGCTTTTGTTTGTTTCATGTGCATCACCTGATTATTTCATTGCATCAAGGTGGGTCTTGCATTTTGAGAAAATGTGAATAATTGTTTGTTGATTGCTTCCTCCTTTCCATTCCTGATTTTGATGCTTTCAAATTTTTTCCCTCATCTGTTTCTCAAACTGAAAAGCCTGGCTTATCCCACCCACTCTTCCTTGTGAGGGAGAACAGGGCACAAGCACAAGTTGTCATCTCCTTCCACAATCCAGCTCCACTTCTCCAGTAACTTCAAGCAATGGCTTTAGTTCTGAGCCCACCCAGGGAGGATGGAGGTCATAAAGGTAAATGTCAACCACGCTGGGGGAGCAGGACAAGAAGAATTAGAAGGAATGCAGAACTCTGAACATTGTCTGCTTCAGATGCAAAAGCCCTTCAAGTTCTTAAATGTGGGGGAAAATTATTTTAAAAAGTAAGTATTGCTTGCTTTTATCATAAGAAACCAAAGCTTTGAGGCTTTCATCCATCATGAATAAACAGAAAATGGGATTGCAGTTTGCAGAGTGTTTTGAAATTTTCTAATTATTTTTCATTAAACAAAATCTGGAATAAACTGCTGTGGTTTCTTCCTACACTTCAATTTCCCTTATGTCAGCTTCATTTTTGTCTCCCTTTTTCCCAGCCATTTCAAAAATATCTGGAGATCAAGTACCTGAAATTGAAAATGAAAAGGATAGGATGAAAGAGAGAAGAAGCAAAAGGAGAAAAGAAGCGGGGAAAAAAAGCTTGAAAAGATTTCTCCAGAATGCAGAACAGGGGTATTTTCAGCGCTCATTGGAAAAGTCCCACCAGGTTGTCATTTCAGCCCCCATGGCTGTGCTCTGGAAGCTCTTTCCTTTTTCCCTTTGCTTGCAGCCCATCAGACTCAAAGCACCACATGGAAATGACTCACATTGCTCTGGCCACAGATTTGGGCCACGACAACACTTCCCCAAGCCTCTTTGGAGACCTGCAAAAAGCCTGTTTCTGTGAGAGCCAGCAGGCCCCTACCTGCAAAGCAAACAGCAGATGTGCAACAGTGGGCAAATGTCCAAGTACATAAGACAATCCTAATTAAAAGACGTTTTCTCATGAAAAGCTGGAGATTATTAAAAAAGAAATGCTTAGGTGGGGAAAACCCTCCGTGCTGCTATGCTGGGTGTACCATACTGTGCCATTAGGACATGCAGACGTACTTGTAAGTTGCCTGATGGCAAGGTTACAGCATAATCTGTGATTAACTTGCTTCATGTTGTCAGAGGCTATCAGTCACTCCAGAAGAAATTTGATTTCTGCCTCTTGGCCTGTATCTGCCAAAGCACCATGTCGGGAAGCTGCTCCCATCCCAAACAGCTCTCAAATTTCCAGTTCATCTAAGCAGGATTGTGGGACCCTGGATCCAGTCTGTCCAAAGACAACATCTACCTGATTCTCCAACTTTTCTGCTAGGAAAAAATGTAGTTTAAAATGTGAAATTTGTTGTTTTCTCATTGAAAAGAGCTCCCCCAGCTCCCAGAGATCTCTGCTGAAATGGATTTTTTGCTCCAGTGGACTCCATTATCTTTTTTCCATGATTTTGCTCACCTCTACTAAGGGACATGGTTTTCACTGTAATTATTCAGTATGCAGGATGTGCTGATGAGTGCTTTCTGTCTCAGGACATTTCCTTCCTAATTGGGAGTCAGTCAGGGCCTGAAGATATCAATAAAAGTCTGGGGACAGAAGCCAGGGTATTTGAAAATTTAGTGCAAGGAAAACTTCTGGGCTACTGAGTATGATGATGCAATATTGCAAAAATCTCCATCAGCTCCTTCCAGTGCTCATACAGGAGCAATGAGTGACCTAAATGTGCCCAGTTTAAACATCAGAACTGCACAGACACTGGGAGTACTTCTAAAGAGCAAGTATTTTTCACAGCATAAGAAACAAAGCCCTTGATATACACCTTTTATGAGCTTCAGGCTGGTACTGTACAGACATAGGATGATTAAATAAGTTACCCTTTTCAGTGATCAGAGGAGAGGACTGGGAGTCAAGATTTCCCCATTTGTTCTTCTACTTACCTTTAAAGAAATGCCTGGTGGGATTTCTGCTTTACACAGATATCAAACACCCACAGCTCCTCCAGACTTCAATTCAAAGTGCACTTGTTCAGCACCTCCACTGCAGACCTTCTGTCTCTCTGGACATTAAATTAGTCAGTGTCAAGATAGGGTTAATGCTACTGACCTTTGGTAGATTTTGCACTTTTGTTTGCAGAGCAATTTGAGATCCTCAAATTGGCTGTTCCAGAGGTGAAAATATATTGCAGTGATCCTCCTAAACAAACCCTGTGATTGTTACACAGAGAGTGCTGCCAGCTCCAGAGCTGGGAGAGAAAAGGTGTCCACAGCCACGGACAGGCAGCCTGGAAGGCGAGTTGATAACACAAGCAGAAAAGCTTTTTTAGCACCGTTCTACCCCAAAATCAGTAACAAATTTTAAAATGACAGTTGGAGAGGCTCAGCCCATTGCTCTGTCTCTGTGCACTCACCGCTCTCTATGCCAGTGGAGGCAAAGCCTGTACTCTCATATGCAGGAGACAGAGGAACAAAGATTTGATTTGGGCCACAAAATATGAAATCTAGTGGGTCCTAGAACCAACAGCAAAAGGGTTCTGCAGTTTCCTGTAGGGCAGAAAAAGTGGAGAAAAGTATCAGCAAGTCAAATGCAGCAATGGTGCACAGACAGAGCTAGGAGTTCTCTAGAGGAAATGGATGTGGATGGAGAGGGTGGGGGGACAGACAACAAGAAGTTTTAGACGATTGCTTTTCACTGGCCTAACTAGCATTAAAAAAAAAAAATTGGGCCAGCTCCCAGGAATTGCCTTTGGACAATCAATCAGAGATAACAGAATTAGGCAGAGGCACTAAGCGAGTGACAGGACGTTAATTCAAGCTAGATGTTTAATAGCCCTGGGTGAATAACTCTCAACAAAGTATTTTCTAGCTGAAGTTTATGTACTTATCTTCTTTTTCTAGACCTTTTTTTTGCCATGTGGCCAAATGCAGAATACAGTCATCTCCAAAATTATTCCATCTTTGCCATTCTGCATTTGTTCTGTCGCATATTCAGGACAGGTAACATTTCAGCAAGGACAACTGCTGTGGGGTCTGGTGCTCCCCTCCTGCAGTGAGGTTCACAGTGTGGCTGGAGGAGGGGGGGAGGTCTGCAGAAAGAGCAGTGCAAGCAGAACAGCTCCTCATAAATATTACTAAATTCAAATATCCAGTGTGTTTATCCCCGTGTCAAACCTATTCCAATAGGTCCTGGTGGGAATAGTGTGATAAACTCCTTTCTCTGTGCAGGCCATGTGATGCAGGCAGTGGATTCACCACACTGGCCAAAACCCCTCTCACATATGGATTTTTCCCAAGCCTCACTCTGTGTGTACTCAGCAGCATCCCGCTCCTGGCAAGCTTCGAGCAGCGCTCCTGTAAAACCACAGCACACAAACACTGTTGTACTCGTACTAATATTTCTTCTCCACAGTTGGAGAAAGCCTGATCTTAAAACAAGGGGAATAAAAATAGTCACTCTGAATATTCAGTGTTTGTTTATATCTCACTGCTTCCACTAACATTCCTGCCGTTTAATTTGTTTGAAAGTCTATTCAGAGGAAACTAATAAGTGGCGTGAAGACAGGAAGAACTATAAACCACTGAAATCTGAGCACACATTCAGTGACGTTATCCATATTATTTGCCTGGCTCTGTTATTTAAAGTTCAAGTCAAAGGGGAAGTTTTGTTTTTAAAAACAAAGACTTGCACACGTATGGACTGAACCTCTTTTCCTTGGAAGGTTTGCTTGGATTAGACAGGATCAGCAATCTGCATAAAAATAAAGAGCAGCAATATTGCACTTGCAATTAGGCAGATTTAGCCCTGATCCAAGCAGAGACAGCACAATTCCCTGGTTTCAGTGGGAGTTGTTCCAGACTTGTAGATGCTTGTAACTTTGCTAGCCTGTGTTATCAATTTCTCTTTTTTCAATAGCTGCTTATGGAAAGACTGACTTGCATTTGAGGGTTCCAGATTCTGAGATTTGAGGCAGACAGCATTTTCAAATGTAAAATCACCACTTTAGTCTGAAACAGAACAAAGTCAAGTTTTGGCTCAAGTCAAATGTAAAAACTACAGTAAAAATACTAGAAAAGAAAATTTATGAGCCAGTGGTTGTATATTGATACACTATCACAGAAAGAAGCTGAGCTGGAAGGGACAAATGCATCTTGAACTCTGTCAGCTTTGGTGCTGGGACCACTGCCCTGGGGAGCCTGTTCAGTGCTCAACCACCCTCTGGGTGAAGAACCTTTTCCTAACACCCAACCTAAACCTCCCCTGACACAACTCCAGGCCATTCCCTCAGGTCCTGTCACTGTCACCACAGAGCAGAGATCAGTGCCTTCCCCTCCTCTGTCCCTCGTGAGGAATTTGTTACTGCAATGAGTCTCCCCTCAGTCTCCTCTTCTCCAGGCTGAACAGACCAAGTGCCCTCAGCCGTTTTTCACACAGCTTCCTCTCCAGGCTCTTCTCCATCCCCATGGCCTCCTTTGGACACTCTCTAATAACTTATTGTCATTTTTATATTGTGGCTCCCCAAACTGCCCCCAGCACTCGAGCTGAGGCCGCCCCAGCACAGAGCAGAGCGGGACAATCCCCTCCCTTGCCCGGCTGGCGATGCTGGGCCTGATGCCCCCTATGGCTCCGTTGGCCCTCCTGGCTCCAGGGCACTGCTGGTTAATGTTCAAATTTCTGTCGACCAGGACCTGCTCTCCAACATCTCATTCCCCAGTCTGTCCATACATCCAAGGTTTCCCCACCCCAGGTGCACTTTCCCTTTTTAGATACTTGATTGGTATCTCTCCTAGTCCTGCATCCAAGTTATTTATGAGGATATTGAAGAGCACAGGGCCAAGGACAGACCCTATGGAACCCCACTAGTGACAGGTCTCCAGCCTGATGTCACCCCAGTCACTGTCACCCTTTGTGCCCAGCCTGTCACCCATCCCATGACATGTTTGTGCAGCTATCTGCTGGACATGGTGCCCAAGAGGATACTGTGAGAGGCAATATTGAAAGCTTTACTGAAATCCAAAGAAAATTACACTACCTGGCTTCTCTTGGTCAGCTGGGTGTGTCACCTTGTCATAAAAGGCTTAATAAGCTGGACTTTGCCCTCATGAAGCCATACTGGCTGTGACCCATGACTGTGTTGTCCTCCAGGAGTTTTTCAACACCGCCCAGGACAATCTTCTCAGCAACTTTTCCAGGCACAGAAGTTAGACTGACAGGCCTGTAATTGCCAGGGTTCTCATTCCTGAGCTTCTTGAAAATCAGGACAACATTCACCAGCTTCCAGTCAGCTGGGACCTCTCCAGATTCCCAAAACCACTCAAAAATTGTCCCACAGAGGTTTAGGGTGACATCAGCCAGCTCCCTTACATTTACTACCCTGAGTGGGATACAGTGCTTTCTGTGGATTATTTGCAACATTAAAAGACACAACATTAATATTGTATGACCTTTCTTTGGAGAAAATAAACAAACAGAGCATCTGAACTTCAAGTATCTGTTGTTCCTGATTGGCTTGTTATAAAAATTCTCTTTTAAAACTGAAATAGACAAATCAAAGCAATTTTGCTGTGAAGAATGTGTGTTAACAAAAAAAAAAAAAAGATTCCCTAGATAGTGTATACATAAATACAAGAGATTTTAGCTTAACCTTCCGGTCTCAACTTTTGTATCTCTATAGTAGTTGCTCAGAATGGGCATTCTATTGTGTGTATTAACTGGAGTGACTAAGGCAGGCCTGGGGCTGATAATTATAATTTGGTCCCCTGGATGATTGAGAAGCCTTACAGAGGACTGCACAGTGCAACTTTAACAGCCCTTCCCAATGCCTAACTAGAAAATCTGTTTCAAAGGGGCTCCGTGAATTGTAGGGTACAGTCAATTAACTTGAATATTAATTATCTATAATGAATGTACCCTTCTTCAGGGCTTGAAAAGAAGCAAATTACTTGGAGAGGGACTAATTAAGATGATGTAATCTTGACCATGAAGAATAATTCCTTCCTAGTGACAGAAATGATCTAATTGAAGTATCTCATTAATTAATGTCTCATGAAATTGACTGATAAAATGCCTCTATGAATGCCTCCTGAACTTGGGGCCGGCAGAGCATTGTCGCACATCCACTCCCGCTCCAGACCCTATCGCTGACAATGTAATTAGGCCTTGGAAGCACGCTGTGCTCAGAAGGATTTATAACTCCGCAGTGTGGATAATCTACAAATGCAAAGTTAAGACAATGCAGCTTGCCGCTGCAAGATTTCTGAAGTCAATGAGTGAAGCCATAAATCAGGTTTAATCCAGTGGATGACAAGTGAATTCCCCCTCCTGCCAGTTGTGCCAGCCTGCACTGAGACCAGCCCCACAACCTGCTGAGAATCCTGTTCCAGGTGCCAGCAGCTCCAAAAGGCTTCCTAAGGGCACCACGTCCAAGCACTCTCTGTGTTCATTCCCAGGTAAATGAAGTCAGATTAAAGGCATTTTATTTTCCTTTTTCCATTAGATTAGCACATGCCTGCGGATTTTAGCTAACAATGCTCCAAGTGCCTGAGAGTGAGGGGCAGTGGAAAGATTCTTCCCCTGCTATATTCCTCTTGCTGAGGAGATTACTGTGTGTGATCAGGAAAGCTTTATCAAGAAGCGAGGCTTTGAGGTGCTGGAGTGTCCAGAGAAGACCAATGAAGCTGGTGAAGGGTCTGGAGTCTTGTGACAGGTGGCTGAGGCTGGGGGTGTTTAGTCTGGGGAAAATGAGGCTCAGGGGGGACCTTCTCATCCTCTATAACTCCCTGGAAGGAGGTGGTATCCAGGTGGAGGTTGTTCTCTTTGCCCTAGTAACAAGCAATAGGATAAGAGGATATCCCTCAAGTTGCACTAGGGGAGGTTTAGATTGGGTATTAGGAAATTTTCCTTCACCAAAAGGGTTGTCAGGCATTAGAACAGGATGCCCAGGGAAGTGGTGGAATCCTCATTCCTGGAAGTGTTCAAAAAACATCTAGATGTGGCACTTGGGGACACAGTTAATGGTGAACATTAGGTTAATGGTTGCGCTCAATGATCTTAAAGGTTTTTTCCAATCTAAACAATTCTATGATCCTACAATTTGGGGTTATTTATTTTGGCTAGAAAACCTGATAGAAAATACAATTTGGCTTAATCCAAATGGTGTATGTTTTATTTTGATTGCCAAACTGCATCCTTTCAAAGCTTTGGTAGTTGTGTTTTTCCATTTTTTTCTGTCCCACGCTTCTTAAAGTCTTGAGCAAGGTCCTCTAAAACTGGCGGAGGTTCCTAGGTTCCAGTGAAATATGATAAGCGGTAATAAATGGACTGTGGATGGTATAAAGGGAAATTTGAATCTCAGAACTAACAATGATCAATTTACTACAAGCCTGCGGGAGCCAAAAATCATATAAGGAAACCGTAGAAACACAGCAGCCAGGCAGGCAAACAAGATGAAACTAGGCCAGTCCAAGGATGCAATATTGTTATTTGTTTACAGCTTTTCTGTTAAAGTGAATTAAATGCCCACAGCTGATAAAAGGTTCATCTACCAGCACAGAAGCTCCTGAGTATCTCACACTATTCCAGCACTAATTACATTTCATAAAGCTACCAAATATACCATAACTAACATTTATTGGCCAATGAAATGTTGCTCTAAGTTAATAATTACAGATATATGTAGACAATAAAAAGTGAAGCATCAGCCTGGATGCAGGAGGGGAGATTAAATGCTTCTGCTTTTACTGAGTGTTGCTGAGAGACCAAATTTAAGACCAGAGGCAGCGGTACCCCAGGAAAGCCTGCAGAGATAGAGGAAAAAAGCCTTAACTGGGGAATTATGCAGAAGAGGAATATTTACTGCACCCATCTGAAATTTACCCAGCGCTCTGATACTATGGGTTCCTTTCTATATCTGAAAAGAGAACTCAAATGGAGGTACTGAGACTTCTGCTTACACCCACAGAGAAGCTCCCCAGCCCCAATGACAGCTGGAAGCACATAACCCCAAACTCTTTCCAGAGCACTCAGCACAAACTTCTCTCTCCTGCATTCCCAGTGCTTCCCTGCCACCTGTACTGGTTGTGTGGGGTTGGGTGCTCTCCTGTCTCAGGGCGGGTTGGGAATAGGAAGGAGCCTGGCCAAGCACAGCTGCCGTTCCTCCTGTAACAGAAGAAAATCTTAGACCTGCTGAAAATTTTGCCAGGAGCCAAACCAGCCTTCAGCAGTTCCCTACAGCAACAGAAACCAGGAGGTCACCTCCTCTCTGGTGTTCCACCAGGACAAGGATGAATCTGCTTCTCAAAGCTCGTTCAGGAAAAAGCCCAGGAGCCAGAGTCTCATAGTTCTATTCATTTTCTTTACCCAGATGAATTGGAAAAAGTCTGATTAAACCAAAAGGGAAGCAGAGGAAAGAATCAGCTTCATTTTAAGTCTTTTTGTCACTTGGCTGCCAGGTCACATATTCACTCCCGCTGATTCCCACGTAGCCAATAACCAGATACTGGGGGTTTTCACCCTACAGTGCTCAGAGCTTTATCTGAGCTGGCCTGCTTGGCTACAGATTCTCCCTCTAAGGCTCTTACTTTCTTATGTAATGAGATTAAAGCAGACTTAAAAGAGCAGTAAGGAGATGGGGAAGGGCAAAAATGCCATTTACTATAAATACAGGCTCTGTCAGTTTGAAGGCACAGCACCATCATGGTTCGGGCAAACCTTCACCTGGCTGAAGGTGTAATGGTGAGCAGGCTGTCAGTCCTTGCAGGCATGTCACTGTGGATGGGAGGGAAGGCTGGGAGCAGATGGAGAGATCTGCAGGGTACAAATAGTGCAGGATGATGTTTTCCTGCTCTAGCAGCTTTCTGCAAGTAAAGAGAGGATCTCTGAGTAGCAGACCAGGTTTGATTGTTACCCCTGCAGTCTTTGTGGTTTTGAATAGAGAAGATGAACGTTCTTGCCACCTAATACCACTAGAGAACTAACAAATTCCAGCCAAAGGTAATTTGGATGGTGAATGCCAGGAAAACATACCGGTGCAACTTACCATGACAATACAGACACAAAACTCATGGACATTTTCATGTTTAAAGAGACACACCCATGAGCCTAGTGACCCAACTGAGTTTTTCAGGGACACAAATGAACTCAGGAGAATATTAAAAAAAAAAAAAAAAAGATTCAAAAATGTTTAGGGAACAGCTATAAATAATTACAAGGAACCACCCCATTTTCACCGACATTGTCCACTGTTAGAACAGCAGATTGTTCAGGCCCTGTCTAGAGCTGTAGTGATGATGTTGAAAGGACACAAACTGGGCTCTGACTTAAAAAATTGAACAATTGCACAGTTATAATTGCACACCTGCATATACCTATTAGGAGAAATACTGGGTACATCCACACCATCAGCCTGACTGAGGCTGGGCCAAGGCTTGCTCTGCCACCTGCTTTGTGGGACACACTCTCTATAGGACAAGTAGAGAGTCTTGGGCAAGAGACAATGGGCAAGTCTCCAGCCTGGATGTGTGTCCCCCAGGTGACAGAAGGATTCCAGACTGAAGACAAGACGAAAACCATGTCTAAGCACTCTGGGGCACAGATGAGTCCCCACTGCAGAGCCATGTAGTTATGGCTGCAGGAGCAATGTGAGAGCAGATCCTCCAAGTCCTCCTCTTCCACTGTGTTTCAGGGCCTGCAGACAGCAAACTTCTCCCCAGCTGCACCTCAGTTTTTCCCACTGTGGTCAGAAGGATTGTTTTGCTGCTGTCCAACTGCCCTTCCAGAGTCAATGAAGCTACAAGACCTCAGCGCCCCTGGAGGAAAGGAAGACAGTGGTCACTGATTTGTATTTTTCTTGCTCATAGCACAGACATATTCATACCTTCTCCGTGGGGCAGTTCCATTACCCATAGCCCATGTCTCCTTCAGCAAGGAGGAGCGGACACAGAGGTGCCAGAGGGCTGATTCATCATGAGAAGGCTCCCATCCTTTTCACATCCTACCCTACTACTGCTGAGGCAAGTAAAGTCCCTTCAGAGGCCTCCAGCTTTGTGCACACTTGAATTTCCAAAGTGGCAAGATTAGAGACTGTTCCATGAGCTGAGAAATGCAACAGTATTAAGCATGATCTAATATCCAAACTAAACTTCCCCCCCCCATTTCAGTTTTATCCCATTACTCCTAATTAATCCCCTCTGCAGCAATTGCTCCCCTTCCTTGGCATGTATGATTGTTGATTGTTGCCACAGGGCTGATTCCCTTTCACTTCAGGTTCGCATAAATCTATTCTATAGGGATATCAAAGTGTTTGAGAGGTTAAGTTTTGTCTTATTTCAATTCCTTGGGGAAAACATTGCAAAACTATCCAGAAGCTGCCCTATTAGCAGTGAGAGAACAGAGATGTCCTGGGCCAGGCAATGTTGTCGTGTAAGGGAGAGGGGATCCCCAGTCCATGGAACCATGGCACCACTCCAACATCCTGGCATTCACTGCAATCAGTACATCCCCTGCAATTTGCAGGTCATTTCAGTATCATAAATGATGAACAAGATGTCAGGCATCGGGGAATAGCCTCCTGTGGATGTAAGCACATAACTCCCATTAATGTGAACGGGAGTTACGCACAGGCAGTGAGCTGAGGATGTACTCTCTGCTCTGCAGAGCACACTCGGCAAGTCTGAGTAATCTGTGGTTGATTTTAGTTTTCTCCCCAGAGCTCCCAATGAAGGGGGATGCATGAGGAAGCCGGTGTACAAGGCATTAGCATCAAGGCACAAGTGAAAGAGCACTCAATGGGATTATTAGTGCTTACACAGCACAGTAATGGATGGCGTCCTACAGGAATACTTTACAATCAGGAGCCATGAGCCCAGCCCATCTTTTCAGTGTAAATGAGGAGTGGTGGTTAAAGCAAAGGGGAACAAAGTTAAGAGCAGAGAAAGAACTTTTTTCTTTTCCTTTTTATGGCCAGGAGAGGCTGTTTCTTGCTCCTGTCTTCATTTAACCATTGGTTGAGGTTTGCCTGTGTGCTCTGAGCACTCACATCCTTTTCTGCTGGCAAAAACCCCCTGCTCCTTTGCTGCCAATCCAGCTCACCATCAGTGCTCCAAGAAGATCTAGTCATGGAGAAACAAGAGACCCATGTAGCAAAGAGAGAGAGAACCACTGGAGATGAACCTTCATCTGCGTGGGAGGAGCTGTCACAGCAGAGGATGATCGAAGCATTGAATCTACTCTGGGACACCCAGGGAAATTAATTCATTTTCTGTTCACTTTAAATTAATTTGGATTATTTAATCCACGTTAGGCTCCTTTATACATACTCTCATTCAGAATTAGAGTGCCACTAATTCAGTTTACAAAGTAAATTAAGCTCAGCCAAATTAATGTTATGTTGAACTTGAATGAGGGTCTATGAAGAGATTTAATGTGGTTTAATTATCCACTTTACATATCAAAAAATGCATAAAATAACACATTAAATGACAAAACCAGTCCCTGGAGCAGAAGGGAATGAAAGCTGGGACGCGTCCTCCCAGAAAAGGCCTGGATGACAGTCAAATGCCTTCTCCTTGGCTTGGGATAGCTCCTCATTGAACAGGAAGAGTGGAAGCCTTTGAGCAGCTGGAACAGAGAAGGTCAACTACTCTTCCCTGCCCCTTGTCATGACTGTGAGAACCCTCTGGAGACACAATGGATCAGTCTCCGGGATGCAGAGAAGTGCCCCAGCCATTAGCTGAGAGCACTCACCTCTGTTTAGGATATAAACTGTGAATATCTGCCCTATGCATCTGCCGAGGATTTGCACAGCAGGAGAAGAGCATCCAGCAGCTCAGTGCCGAAGGACTGAGAAGAGATAAAGTGGTCAGGAAACCACAGCATTTCAGGAGTAGGCTAGAAGATCTCTGAGCCTTTGGCAGTGCTTATCCAGAGCTCCTGAAGGATAGCAGTGATTACAGGGAACTGAAAATCAGCCAATGTAAATAGAAGACAAAGAGAGAGAGAGAGAGAGAGAGAGAGGAAAAACAATTTAACTTCAATTTCCAAAAAAATACAAGCACAAGAGCTGAATATCTACAGGCCACCCAGGAACACTGAGCAACACTCACATTTGAATTATTTTGGTGTTTAGATCAAATAATTTCTAGACCAGTCTGGCTCACTTTGGCAGAGTGAATGGAAGAAGAGCAGAAGAGATCATACTTCAACTTCAGCAGCTTATACCATTTCATACCAAGGTACAGAAATATGCTCTAGATGAAACTGCTGGAGCATGCAAAACTATATGGGAAAAATGATAAATTAGTATAGTAGTAATCAGCAGCTCGCTTGCAAGAAAGAGGTTTATATCAAGAAAAAATCTTCAAGGTTCTGACTGGGATGTGACACTCTGCAATATTTTCCTTAACAACATAATCTTTATGTTTACATATTCACACACAACACCATGGAGGGAGGAGCTACCAACACACCAGAACACACAGGGCTGGAGTTAAAAATCATCCTGGAAAATTATAGAAGCGGTCTGAAAAATAGGATGCAAATGAGCTTTTGTCCTTAATAAATATCAAGATCAGAGAGGAACAACAACTGCAGGACTACGAGCCAGGAACAACAGACTTGGGGGGGAGATCTGCAAAGAAGCACTGGAGGGTTGGAGTGGATCAGCAGAGAGATGTGAATCAACAGGGTTGTGCTGAAAACAGCAAACACCATGCATGAGGCATGCAAAGAGCACCATCGTGTTTGAGATGTGTGAAGAAAGCCTTCTGCTCTGTTTGCTGCTGGTAAAGGCTTCACTGGAGAACTTTTTCGTATTTCGGCCGCTGTATGTCAGGAGAAGTTGGATTAATGAAAGAGAGAGAGAGAGAGAGAGAGAGAGAGAGGGGAGATACAAATTTAAAATTAAAAAAGATTAAAAAGAAAAGAAAACAAAATCCAATCTATTACAGGAAAGCCAGAGATCATGTTTTGTGTAGAATAAGAACAGGGAAGACCAGAGAACAGAACATGAAAAAACTGCACCATGGTAGTGTTTGAAATTATTATCACTGCAGGGTTTAAAAAATAATATACAAAAGCTTTTGTTTGAATTGAGGAAACATAGGGATTGAGGAACAGACTAGATCACTGGTTGGGATCTCTCACAGTCTTTTAACATCAAGAGTTTTTAGGTTTGCTCCCATTTTGGTGGGACAATGTGACTTTGGTCATATCGCTACATTCCTCTACTTATCAATGTTCCTACATATTCTGTAAATATACAGAAACAAAATTCTCATCCATTTCCAGGAAAACAAAAGAGAAATGCACCTGGAAAATTTGTGTGATCATGGATCTGTCAGGATGGAGCTGCCTTCCAAAAACAGGAGCTGATCCACCCTACCATGGATAGTGATAGTACAGAACAGGGTCCTCCAACTCATTTTACATTATCTGGAGTAATGAGAAAGGAAAGGTTTTGCAGTCTAGAGAGTTGTCTGGATTTAGCCTTAAAGCCTCATTTCCTCAGAGAAAATGGCTGAACAAATAAATTTCCTATAAAAACCCATTTGCAGCAAAGCAAGAACAGTTCCAAGACCACAGGAATGTAGAGCAGTCACCAAGAGCAGGCACCACTTTAACACTGAACCGGCACCTGACTGTTTCTTGCTCAAAGGACAGGAAAAAAAAGAGTGTAAACACAATGAGGGGAGTATTGTTTATGTGCCACCCTCATACTAGCAGCCATGAACTCTGGCTGATTTTGCTTATCGTCCATTAAGGGAAACAGCTATAGGTCATCTCTGTGATTACCTAACACTCAGGAGAAGCAATAAAGCTCAGCTGGAGGTGTCACACTGCAGCAAAAAGTAAAGGCAGCCCAACTCTCATTTTTGTTTTTCACTACATTACTTCAGTTAACATAGTGCACTGTTAACATTAACTCCTGGCCATATATTGCTTTATAGATAGACAATCAATACTGCAACTGAAATATGATTTTGTTAAAACATCTAGGGGGCTGTATGCATTTAGCTTTCACACTATTTTCAGAAAATGAACATCAATATAAAAATAATGAGCCTCATAAAATAAAGCCTCGTTCATGTGGCTGAGCTGGCTTTTAAGAAAGAGGGCAGAGATTTATACTAAAGGCATCACAAAAGAAACAGCTTAGAACAACATTCAGCATCTCTATCAACCCATCGAAGGACATTCAAGGCCAGCACTGAAACACAGTTTGCCTTTGCTCACAAGGGCATCCACTGGGATGGTAACACTTGGCAGGAGCAGTTGGAAACATCAGCAAGAGAAAATGGCAGCAGAGCCTTGGATGGGAATATAAAATTACTTCTTTTTTGCAGATCATCGTAGTAAGTCACATGTCTCATTTTTGTAGCTGAGCTGCTTTTGCTTACAAAGGAACTCAAGAAGTTCAGGAGAGCCCAGCCTGGACACTGCAGAGCCAGCAAAGAGGACAGGGAAGTCTGTGGGGCTGCAAGGATGATGAGTCTTCCTCCCCCTAAGTGAACCAGATTCTTGGACAGTGGTAAGCACTTTTGTCTTATCATCTGCAATTTCTTTCTGATTTTCCCTAGGACAAAAGTAGTGAGGGTAGGGTTGGCTTTGATGTGAGACAAAAAGGAGTATTTCATCTCTTTGACAGACAAGTGATATAACATGAAACTTCACATGCTGCACCTCAAAAAATAAGGAGTGTGGTCATGAAAATGTGAGTGCTACATGCACAAGACAGTCTATGCTAAACTCCTTAAGACATGAGCTATACATCAAAGCCAAGAGGAATTAGGACATGTACATTGAAAATGACACCCTCTTCTTCCCATCCTTATAATTGTCAGGATTTCATAGTACTACTTTTTTTAAACCTTTCTGAAACATTTGCAGTGAATGAAGAGGTGACAGCATTCCAGAAAGCAATGTTGAAAGGGAAACCTGTAAAACGGCTGAATGACAGTAACCTGAATCAAATCAGATGGGGGACAGGTCCCTTTAGGATCAGATCCCTTTTAATTTATCTAAAGCAAGTCTCCCTCCATTCCCTCAAGCTCTTTTCAGAGGATGTCTTCATTCAGAAATGAAGGTTCCAAAACACTTTCCTAAGACATGAACAATCATCTGTTTGTGGCTTTCCCTTTCCACATGGGGGACAGCACAGGTTGGGATGTCCCCAAGGAAAAGATGATCAAATGTTCAGTTCAGTTCAGTTGTGCCATTTCCAAGTTTCACCTCCTCTGCAGCTAACTCTGCCCAGCAGGAAGCAACTCAAGAAGCTCTGCTCAGGATCAGATCTGAATGGGTATCAGCGCATCAGTGTTACCCTGAACAGCAAAACTGAGGTTAAACATGGGCACATATGAAGAACAAGCAGAAGGTACTTCAGATCAGAAGAGCTTGAAGCAAACTGATCCTATCTCATACATTGTAGATGTTCACCTGAGCTTGGTTTGCCTTTTTTCTCCTTTTCATGTGGATGGCTGATACGAATTTATGGAAACTTTAATTTGTTTCAAACGCAGTAAGACATGCTGTGGTATTTTAAAAAACAATTAATCATCTTGAGTTTTCAATTAAGGATGTGCATAGACTGAACAACTTGCCACCCCGGCAAGGCAGGAGGAGATGATTAAAAACCTCCCGTTCTTTTCAGGTGTTGTACAGTACCAGCTGGTTTCTTCTTGCCTCAGGGAAAGTCCTTTCATCTATCACATGTTGTGTTATGGGTGGATTATGTCATATCAAAGCCAATTACCTCATGTTATGGCAGCTCCTGACATAATGTAACAGAATGTGCTTTGGACGTGTGGCTCGATGCAGGAAGATGCAGATCTCCAACACTTAACAGGCGCAGCACTGCCTGCACTGTGGGCTGGCTTTGGGTGCCAAAACACCTCCCAGCAGCTCTCTTGCTTGTGTCCTTAGCAGCACACTCACTGCCTGGCCTCTGCATGGGCTCCAAAGCTGCTCTGAATAAACAAACTTCAAATCCATTTGGAGAGGAACTCTCAACAGCAAAAGGCCCACTCCAAAATTTTCAATTTGCTGTTTGGTTCAGGCACCAGGAGAAGCAGCGATGGGTAGGGAGATAAGGACAAAGGGAGGGCAAATGGGAACACAGGCACATACGCCTCCTTCAGAAGGCAAGCCAAGCAACAGCCTGAAGCCTGATGAAATCTGGGAGGCTTCTCTGTCTGTTTAATATTTGTTTACATGTTTCCTTTCCTTGTTTCATTTGTCTCAGAAAGGCAAGCTCCCAGGGAAGGAATTTAATCATTATCTTACTTAAGAGCATGTCAGAAAAGAAACTCCTGGAGGATGACAAGGTTTCTATCCTTTCCTGCTGTGAGCACAAGGAGTGGATTCTCTCTAATCCTCATTCCTGCGCTGTGTTCTCCACCAGGTGCGCAGGGGACTGTGAACACAAATCTCAGCCTCCTTCTCCTTCCATAGATCTGCCAGCTCAAAAAATTACCTTTTTCTCCAGTCTGAAATGAGACACTCTCCATGTCCTTTCCCCACACAAAAAGGTGTTAACTAAGCAGGACAAAGCAGGACTAAGCAGGACTGCACAGACCTCAAGTTGGTTCCAGCAGGATCCAACTCAACACATATCTTCCATTTTTCCCCTTCAGCTCCCAGAGCTGGGTCCAGGGTGCAAGCAGTTTTCTCCTTCCAAGCTCAGAGGAGTCCCTAGATCCTGGCTAGCCAATCTGCTTGTAGATTTGGGCATCACCAGAGTCTGTGGGACATGGGTGATCTTCATGCAAAGACCCAAGGGATCAGCTCTTGGCTCAGGTGAGTTTGCAATGGTAGGAGAGTAATACTCAAGGCAGGAGTAGGTTAGAAAAAGGCATGCACCATTTTGGAGTAAGCACAGGATACTTCATCCCTCACCCCTTCGTTTTTTCTTTCAATAATCTTTATATATCTTTTCTGAAAGGATCCTTCTGTTTTGATCCAGAACCAGAGATAACATACTAGCTCCTTCTCATTGCCCACACCAATTCCCATAAAGTAACTCTTATTTCCTTAAAAGTTACTCAAAAATTTCCTAAGGTCGTTCTCCTGCTGCCTGGAGCTGAGGAGATAACCCAGAGACTGAAAAATGTCGTAGTTTGCCATGCAGGTTCCCCCTCCCAAGCCAGCAACCTTTGCCTTGTCTTACACACCCTATACATTTTATGAATTCCCCTGGGGCTGGAGATGTGGTTCCACTTATTTGTGCAGTTTATAGCCCAACATGGTACAATTGTTCCTGATTTATTCTGCAACATAAATATTAAGTGGTAATGTTATGACCTTTAGTTGATAACAACACCGGGGTGATGAGTATTTTGGCACAGGATGAACAATTTGTCCTGGGAGATTTTCATTATACCCTTGATATTTAAATCATTCTACAAATGGCCAGCTGAAGAATTTGGATCATTTTGAAGATCTGGACCCTTACCAAAGAAACTGAGTCTCCTTCCTCTATCACACATACCTTATACACTCATGTCCTGTTCTGGCTGTTTTACAGCCACCACTGGCACAGATCCAGGGAGGGAACTTTAGCCCCACAGCAAGGACTCAGCTGGGCTATCAAAGCCATCCTCTAAGTCAGTGCTGCTGGGTAAAATCTCACCAGGCAGGAGCTGGGTTGTGCTGAGAACAGTAGAGGCAGGAGAGTAACAGTCCTTCCTGGTTAGTGGCTGATGTTACTGTGCAAAGGTTAATAACAAAGCTCCACCCCACGGGTAGAACAAAGACACATAAAGGTTCTGAAGTGCCTTGAAGTGTATCTTAAGTCCTACATATGATGCAAGGCAGATTGATACAGATGTTCAAGAACAATCCCTGGAAGAACAGCGTAGTGAGGTTAGCATGAGACTATGCCTGAATTCATTAGCTGAGACACAGGTAGTGACTTTCTCTTTCTTCAACATACCTGACTCCCATTGTTGTCTACACAGGGACATTAGGAAACAGTTTGAATGCAGAGATTCACAAGACTTACAATCCCATAAATCACATCCCCTATGGCATACACTGGTTTATTGCAGTTTTGGCCAGCAGGATCCCAAAATGGGTAACTTTAGGGGAGAAGATGAACTGGAGGTGGAGCACGCAAGAGGCACATACAGGTTTTGGCAGGTGTAGGGATACTGGTGAGAACACAGCAAGTGCAGAAGATTTACAGATTTGGCCTGATATCCCAAACTCATCTGACCTTGCTAATCTTCTGCGTTTCCACTATCACTTATGATAAAGGAGACCATGAATTAGATGGAATAGTTTTACACACCTTTCAGTAGCAAAAGGTTCCGTAATTTACGGAGTCTTTTCCTTCTAGTGGAACAGTAAGTGGCAAAACTATGGGGCCTTGACAGGTTCCATATAACATTAAAGCAAACAGTGAGATAATAGAAATCACATTTAACTGCCAATGAAGAAGAGAAAAGCCCAGCGGTTCTTATCTCAGCTTTATTGGTCCCTGTGAAATGCTGTTAGCTTTTACTGTTGTTGATACACCCAACGTCCATTCTCATAATTTGTGCTGCATCACCCAAATGAGAACGTGAGAGGAATTTAGGTGCACCTGAGGCACAGGAATGAAGGCAGATGGAGAGAGAGCATCACTGCATGCAAGCTCTTGCTGTGCATTAGAGCTGGAGAAAAATCTAGTGATATACTTACCTGGAAGGCAGAGTCCCTTGATCTTGACTTTGTGTACAAATCTGATCTACACACATGTTCTCCCTTCAGTGAAAAACAAAATCTATTCCAGTTTTCATGAAAAAGCCTTCAAATACTCCTCTATACCCTGCATTCCAGGCCTATCAAAATCACAGAGTTATATCCCAATGCCCTTTTTAGGTGAGAAGTCTCTAAGGTCCTGCCTTCAACTTGCATGAGGACATATGTAAAAAATCCTCTGGTGAGCACTGACTGAGCCACCTCAGAGCCAGAAGCCAAAGCTGGCCCATCAGGAGTGTGTGAAATAATCCTGCTGAGAAATGGGGTTTGTTGGATTGGGCACAGCACCACACTAACACATCCTGGGATGCCAGTCAGACCCCAAAGGTGCTCCAATTATTGAATCAACTGGCACATATCAGGCCATGCTGTTCTGCTCAAAGGAAAAACTAAACCAGGTAAATGGGACAGGCAGGAAGAAAGGCGCAAATGTATCTGCCATAGCAAGAAGGTAGAGCCCTCTGTTCCCTCAGGGCCACAAGTACCATGGGGGCAATTGAAATAAGTTTTGAGTCCTCACATAACAAAACCACATCAGCAGGATGAGCAGGCTATTTAGGATAAAGACAATCCTGCCCATCTGACACAGAGCTAACACATGTCCACAAGGCCCTTTTTAACCTCTGCAGCAACTGGCATAGTTCAAACAGTAATCTTGCAATGGTCTCCTGAGGAGTCCCAGCTGATGGACTCATTTCCATTTAGATGCCGAAGCAGAAAAGCATCTATGAACTTCATAATCTTGATCATCTTCAGCGCAGGGAGCCAGAGACAATTGTTTCCATTCAAGCAAGAAAAACATTTGAAACACCAACATGGGGAAAACGCTTAACTCTTTAAACTCCCAGACAATGCCCAGTGGCAGCTGTCATGTTTTACACTCTCTGTTTTTAGAAATGATGGGTTGAAAAGTACTTTTTTACCGTAGGAACAACTGGAAGTGCTGAAGCACTGAAACAAGAAACCTTTATTGTCACGCATACAGGACATGGAAGAAAAACAGACTGTAAGAGCGTTCATTTGACAGTTATTACAAGAAGCTCAAATAACCTCCCATGGTATGGAAATCTTTCTATATCCCCACCTCTCCCCAGATCATGTGCCCAACTGTGTTGTGGGGTGTGAACAGCTTTAGTGCTTACAGAAAATTCATGTGAAACTACACCATGTTTTGTATTCCACGCTGTGAATTACTTACAGCATGACACATTAGCCATTACTAACAAAGTGACTGAAGCTTCTGGAAACTTAATTAACTCCATACTCAGAACCCAGAGGATTCTGATTTACCAGGAACCTTTCCACCCACAGCCCCCAGCTAAACAGTCCCACTCTTTTATATAGAAACGACAACTAGAGCAACTCTATGGCCATCCCTGAAAGTGCAGCCTGGGTCCAGGATTAGAATCCCAGCCGTGCTCCTTCACCATGGGATCCTTCTCTCTGCCCGGCTCTCCTTCACTCACAGATGCTACAACCCAGCTAGTTCTGCTGGACTGTGAGACTCAATGTCCCACAACAGCACTTGGCTCAAGGATTCAGTTTTGTGGATTAACAAAGAGCTGAGTGTGGATCACCATACACAAAAACCAGTACAGACCTGGAGTGTCATCCTTGGATATTTTTCCAGACACAGTTGTCAGACAAACTGTTAGAGCCTAAAGAGTTGATTTGGACAGCACCCACATGCACATTTTTGGTATCTAATAAAAGGTCTGACTTGAAAAGGGAGCTGTCCTGTCTCAGCTTTCATTAGTGTTCAAGGCTTTGAAAAATCAAGAGAAAGTTGCAGGGATGCTTGAATGGCTGATTTCTGTCTCGAGGCTTACACTCCTGGGTGCTTCGTTTTAGAAGGAGGTGTAGAGCTGGATTCACCAACATAAGGCCCTTTTGTAATATCTCAGCACCTCTTTGCCCTGCCCCTACACCCGTGGCACCATGCAGCTCGTCATCTAACGCTGTGCCAAGGCATTTTGAACAGCTCCCTCCAGGTTAGCAGGACTCTACCAGCTCTGTATCGATCCTTTGTCAAATATCATGCACATGTATCTGTGGCTGGTTAAGAAGCATTTCCTCTAGAAGTCAATATTTATTCATTAACAACCTTTTAGCTGGTTAATTGAAAGTGACAGGATGCATTTTGCCTAACAGATTGTATTTTACTGAGTAATTTCTAATTTACAGTAAATATGATTGAAAATAAAACTTCATTTCTGGTATCAGTTCAAAAATGGTTTGTGCTTCCAACAATTGTACCACAGGGAATGGTTTGCATTTATTTGTGTGTGTGTGCACATTTTTTGAATTGCAGCAACTTACTTGAGTTTGTCTCTTAATTTTGGGTATGAGAGCAAAGGGACCTTGTGGTGAAGGTGACAGCAAATTCTGTTAAAGAGTGATTAATCTGCTATTTCACCTTCTGGCCCTTTTTCAAGCAGGATTAGATATTTTCTTTTTCCCTTTTCTTCCCTGTGGCATCTCTTATCCATTTTAAAACCTAAGCACCTAGGGGTTAATATGCCCCAGATAATAGTACAACAGAGATTTAAAAAACAAAAGTCAGATGCAGTGAACTCTGAACACTGCTTGTATTGTGGAAACACTTATAAATAGGCACAGAAAGGAATAGTTGATGCAAAGAGTTTTTATTCCCTCAGTAACAAAGGCATGCAGCTTGTTAACGCGCTGAGCTCCTGCCTTCCCCTCGGCTCCTCTCACTCTGCCAGGTGAAGAGCACGATCCCTTTTGTTTGAAGTGTGTACTAGAGAGCAGGAGAGAGACTGAAGCTTCCCAGGCTGTATTTCCAGCTCAGCCAGACTCTTGCAGGGTGTGGGAGCTGCTCTGAAGGCTGCCTCTGTTGGGGTACCCCCATGAGTTCCATTTTATTGTTCTCCAATAATGTTATTCCAAATGTGCTCCATTTCCAAATAAACAGAAAAGGAAGTATCTACTCGCCACCCTGGCACCAACCTTGCAAACTCATCCTCCATTTTGGATCTCCTATGGCTCATTTATTGACAAACTAGGCTAGGCTGGATGAGGCTCTGAGCAACCTGGTCTGGTGGAAGGTGACCCTGCCCACGGCGTGGGGGTTGGAACGAGATGATCTTTAAGATCATTTCCAACCCAAACTATTCTATGATTCTATGGTTCTATGATTCTATGGTTCTTTGGTTCTATGATTCTATGATTCTATGAACAAGAAAATGTCCGGAGCTTGAGCTCAGGAAACAAATCTGCTGAGGAGGCTGGCATTGGCTCACCCCTCATCTGGGGGCAGGGGAGTCCCATGGCCCAAGTGACCTGAAGGAACACGGCAGGGAGCAGCCCATCTACCCTAACTTAAGTATCCAAATGTCCAACTGAGCCATATTCACCCCTGGCCTCATTTACAGCCAACAGCGAGACAGGAAGTGATCTCATCCTAAAATAAGTATCTGAGAGAGGTCAGAAGAACCATCCTCTAGAAAAGGTCATTTTTCTCCACCAAGAAAATGTAAAAGGATCCTGGAGTGATTTTTCCAGTGACTATAAAAAACACCCACAATTGCCAACTTTAAACTTCAGCACCACTAAACTTTGCCACCGAAAACATATCTAGAGCAGATGAAATGATTCCTGCTTTTAATTGATCGATTATCCCACGAAGTCCTTTGAACCTGAGCCTAAACCCACCAGGCAGCCCCCGTGCCATGCTGAGCTGCAGAGGCAGCAGCTGCCCCCAGCTGAGGGAGGGGGCAGGTGAAGCTCTGGTGACAGGTAGTCAGCAGAGCAGCACAAAAAAAAGATTACATTTTTTAATGGAGATATTCCTCAGAGTCAGAGCCATGCTTTTTGATCTCCGTAGGAATGGATAATGAACTATGAAGATAATGCATGCACATTTAAATACCAGGCAGAATTTGTATGCAATTTAATTAATCACTTTGTGGGGTGGGAGGGAAGATGTAATATAATTGCAACAGCCTTACATTTCAACAGAGATTGATTAAAAATCACCTTTTTACACTCTTATTCATGCTAGGGCAGCAAGCAGGGATGTACCAGGGAACTCTAGGGAGGCTGTCCATTACAGGACACCTTGTCATCTGTTTTCTGTCAGGTTTCTACGAGTTCCCCTTCTTCCAAATGAAGAAGGTTGTGCTAACAAATCCTGGGAGCATTTTGCCCTTTCACATCCCCATCACACAACCACTAATACCAGGAATGAACCATAACAAGGACTTTCCATGTATCAGTCCTAAAACAGGGTAAAAATTTTCAAGCCAAGTTTCTTCTTTCTTTATTAAAGTCCTACTAATTTTCATCATGAACCCCACTGAATTTTATGGTGGATTTGTCAATAAGTGAAACAATAAAAGCCAAGATCTATCTTTTTTCTTTTTTTCTTTCTTTCTTCCTTCCTTTCTTCCTTCCTTCCTTTCTTTCTTTCTTCCTCTCTTTCTCCCTTTCTCTCTTTCTCTCTTTCTCTTTCTTTCTCCTTCCATGTTTTCTATCTTTCTTTCTATTCCTTCCTTCCTTCCTTCCTTCCATGTTTGATTTCCTCAGTGATTTTTTTTTAAGAGAATCTTAAAAAAATATCTTGAGCTCAAAGGGATCCATAAGAATAATCAAGTTCAACTTCCCACTCCTCACAGTATTACCTAAAACTAAACCGTATAACTAAGAGTGCTGTTCAGATGCTCCTTAGTAAGACAGGCAGTGATTTTATCCTAAAGTCAATACCCAGAGGTGTCCTGCCAGGCAGCGAGGGATATATGTCAGCTTTTGGGGTTGAAAATGGGTGCACTGGCATGGTTTCCACCATCTGAATCCTTGAGGTGGGCAAGGAAATCCTTCTCCCATCCTGGACATCCAAGCCTCTCAATTCACCTCAACTTATGATCCTACCTAATACACTACTGAGACACTACCAGGGATAAATATGTCAGCCCTTTAACCAATTTATCAGCAGCTTTCCATGGCTTTTGCTTCGATAGCGAGAGGCTCTATTTCAACATTTTGCTTCCTGGATGTCTCCCCTGCAATACTGGCAATGCTAACAGCACAAGGCCCCACGTGGACCAATAACCTCATCCAAGGACACTGGTAGCTTGAATAGCTCATCCAGTATCTTTTACAGACCAGGAGTCCAGAAATGCCATCCGTCCAGTGTGACATTGCAGTGAGGGGAGCAGTATGCTAAAACAGCACGCTGGGCTCAGTGCAGAGTAGTATTTCTGCCAAGTACCACAGCTCAGCCTGGAGACAGACCGCTTTTGTTTTAAATCTCTCTGGCTACGCTTCCGTCGGGATGATGCAATCCTCAAAGCAAATTAGTGTACACAGGAATCTCCACTGCACTGGAATATGTCATTAGAAATAGCTGGTTTTAATGATGTTTTATCAGGGCTATGACAGAATCAGCAAGTCATCTGAATACAAGATGGTGCTCCTCTGCAGTAGCTCAGGCTGCGCCAGAAACCCAGACCCTGTGACTAGTCTTTGTTGTTCTTTAAATGTCCTCAACATGGAAGGGGATAAAGAAAGGGGGAGAGCTGGGAAAGGCTGTTCTGATTGCAGCCCAGCTTAAACTGAAGGTTAATATTATTTTTGCCCTGCTTATATTGGTCTCATTGCAGGAAAAAAAGATACAGCTTTACAGCCATTAAAGAGGTTTGAAGAAGAGAGAGAGTCTTTTCTTGGAAATCTCTACATCTCCTCTCTTCAAGTCCTACAGAAAAGACTAATGATAAACCAATGTTTAGGGCACTGGCTTGGAATAGGAGAGAGCAGACATCAGTTGTCACTGTCACAGATATCCTGGGTGATCCTCAGCAAGTCATTTAGTTCTCAAGAACTCATTTAGTTCTTTAAGGCTAATTCCAATAGGAGGATATGCCTGGAGACCTGAGCTTCAGCTCTTGTCTCAGCTGGTCATCTCCAAAGGCCTTCTACTTTGTCTGGCTGCAAAAAAGCTACATCATAGTGCAAAAAAAGTCATGTGGTGGTCCTCCACAGGAATCTCAGCAGTCAGGTGAGAAGCAGCCCCAGTGGGGATGCTCTCACAGACTTTGAAAGAATCAGCATAAGGTAAAACAGCAGACATGTAAGTTGTCAGTTCGTGAGAGGTGGTAACTCATTCTGGTTTGCGTCTCACAGACCCTCTCCAGAGTTTCCTTAAACAAGACAAACTGCTTCCCCTGCAAGCAGCCAAAAAGGCTGGTTTTCCTCCTGACATTGATTAGTCTCTCTAGAGCTAGGAGAGGCATCATCATATCCAGAGGAAATTAGAAGGAGGTGGGAATGTGTTGTCAACAGAGCTGTAAGAAATTAGGAAAAACTGCCTGGGGAAACAAGCTGACTTGTATTTCTTCTTTGAAAGGTCATCAAGATTAGGAGTCTTGGGAAAGCTTCACTAAAGTCAGTAGAAAAAAAATTACAAGTGGGGAAATTAATTTGGGCAGCAAGAAATTAAACACTCATGAAGAAAGAAAGTCAGTCAAAAAGGCTCCAGGAGGGAGATGCTGGTACTGTTAACCCAGCTGCTGGGGAGTGAGAGCTCAGGGGCAGGGAAGGTCTCCATTTTGTGGGATAATGATGTGGAATAACACCTCCATTGTGGGGCATGGCTACACAGGATTGCTTGGAAGCAGAGCTACAGCAAGATGGTCAAGGTACAAGTCATACCAAGAGCAACTCTCTGATGAGCAGGCACAGTGAAAGCCCCATGCTCAGGCTGGTGAAAATATAAACATTTAACTTGGGAAACAACTGTCTGCACTGAATGATGAGGCAGGGGGTTGTTTAAAAGTCAGACAGGCCAAAGAAATGCTGACTGACTTGCTCTGCTTCGTCAAACTACTGAAAAAGCCAGAGGTTAGGATACTGGGCTTGTGACACCTCACAGCTCAGTACAGGGTCTTGAATGTAACCCTTGCACTTCCAAGCCAAGTGTTTTACACGTATGATTTCTTCGTTGGCAGCAGTCAGTATCCACACATCCTTTCTCATTTTCTATCATCCTTACCTTGAGAAACTCGCCCTTCAAAAGTCTCACTGAAGTTTATTTGTTTCTGGGAGGAACCTGCTTTTGAAAGGTGGATGTTCCATGAGTGGTGATTTCTCAGGAAGATTCCCACTAAGATCAAATCTTAACACAAGTGGAGAAGAAACTGCATTTTCAAAGCACAGATCCACTGTGTGCTTTCAAAGAGAACCTCAGAAGATGGAACTTTCTCCTGGGTTTTCACTGGACAAAGTCATCCAGGACAGAAACCTTGGACCAGTGCATCACTGCATGTTCCTAAGGGTCCATTTCAGCTGGACTTCGCTTTGTGTCCTAAGCCTACAGCAGCTCCGTTACCTTACGTGGAGCTTAAAGCAGCAAAAAACATAAGAATAGAAGATGACCGTAGGCTGTTCCTGATCATTTTCTCAGGAGATTATCAGTTATAAATAGACTATCCCTACTAGGAAATACCAGAGAGGCCCCTTCTCCCCAAGAAGGGCAGAAGAAGACTTTCTGCTCATCCCAGGGCCGTTCCAGGTTGGTCCAGGGTGACTGACACCGCTGGAGCTGGATTATACCAGCTTGCGAGCCACAACCATGTGATGCTCTAAGAAAAGGCACAGGTCAGACGTCTCCCTTCTTTTCATCTTTCTGATTTCTAGTGCTACCTAAAAAAGAATTTGACACCAAAGAGGTGTGAGACAGCATGTCAGAAGACAGGTTAATTTAGGACAATTTGGGGTGGATTTCTGCATATCCAGAAAAATAGAAAAAAACTTTTTTTAAAAATTTAAAAGAAAAGGTTGGATGTAGTCTGTTAAAGTTTGTAGGTAGCTTTGTTCTGGCAGGGACTGTAAATCAGCCAGCACCCCCGTGCAGGGTGTGGAAAGCTCTGGTATCTCAACACCCTCTCCACCACTCTGCAGGATCAAAGAGCCATGTGCTCTGTCACCTTCCATTTTCAGATCCACACGCCCAGAAATGAATGGGGCAAGCCTGGCAGAACAAACCAGAGGTCTCAACGTGTACAACAGACTTGATGTCTTCTTGTGAAGAGATGCCAGCTCTCTTCTTGGCAACTCAAATTACCTTCTCAAATGCTTTTTGCACATCATTGTCACCCATAGGCATGGAAAATGATGCCTGTGAGCACGCACAGTTGGGAGCAGACACTAAAAGCTTTTCCCCCCAGAGCTCAGGTATTGCGACATTTCTTTGGCCTGACTCCTACCTGCCCTGCACTCTCTGCCCAGCTCCTGTCCCCGTGTACGTGCAGGAAAGTTGCCAGGCAGCTCCTCTGTCTTCATAGCACCTTCAGCTCTGATCCAGGGGATCTACAAGGGACAGGCAGCTCCACTTTCTGTTCTTCAGGACAATGGGAAACCCACGCACACAGAGCTGGGTGACATGGTTACTTGCCAGTTCCTCCTCACAAGACTGCTGTGTGCTACAGAGCGATTTGGAAGACAAAAGTACAGGTACCTTCATTTAAAAAAGAGAACAAACAAGCAAAACTGTTTGCAAAAGCTACTTTTGTCATCAAAGAGGAACATAATTAACATCCCTTTTATGTGGCACTAAATATGGAGAGTAAATGAGCACCTTCTGATCTCCAGACTTCAGTGTTTATTTCTCTATTTTGCTACGGCTGGGGGACAAAAGTTGC
Source organism: Pomatostomus ruficeps (assembly GCA_013400735.1). Classification (NCBI taxonomy): domain Eukaryota; kingdom Metazoa; phylum Chordata; class Aves; order Passeriformes; family Timaliidae; genus Pomatostomus; species Pomatostomus ruficeps. The sequence continues at coordinate 219,486 of VYZT01054840.1, forward strand.
TTTTCTCAACAAGCAGGGCCTCTCACAATAGCAGGTAATTAGTCAAGGGGCCCGAAGGGATCGAATCTTGTCAAGGGAAACTCATTTATACAGTCAGGTGATTAAGGCACATGATTGTAGCTGAACGCTGCAGTGGCCTATTGAGATACAACTGCACGCCTGTCACATGCAATCTGTGACATTGGGAAATAACTGTTTTCACACAGGCATCCCCTTTACCCTGCAAGAAACCAGAAAGTGCAGCAAATCAGTTTGTGGGGGTTGTGTGTTGTGTTTGGGGTGGGATGGGGAAACTGGCCCTTGCCTGCTGCAGGGCAGAGATGTTGCCTGGTCTGACTGGGAGGGGGAAAGGATTTGGCAGTGATGCTCCCTGGGATGGCTCTCAGAGCAATCACCATCATGTGTCTCACTTCAAGAGACCTTTTCCTGGGAAGATTGAGGGTCTGTTTATAAATATTACCTATAAATAAGCCATGCTACCCCATGTGAGCTGCCCACGAGCTATAATTAGGGCCGTGATGAATCCACATTGTTATGGACGCGCCTGACACCAAATATCAGGCCTTAAATTTCCATGAGTGCCAAATGCAAACATGGCAGAACAGACACCCTATCCCATTTGTTGAAAATAAATGTCTTATTTATGCTGCCCTGGTTGTAATCTCTATCCCCAAGCTGCTATTATTAACTACCACAAGTTTTCTCGTTGAGCTGCATCGGACAGCCAAGCAGGAGACAAAGATCTTGAGGGAGGCAGGAATGTCATGGGAGAGGCAGGATTAGGAGCACGCTTTACTCAGAGAATTATTTTCAAAGCCTGTGGATGTTTAGGCCTTTATTATCTCCCTAAGAGCAGCACGGTTTCTCTGTGCCTCTAGACACCGAGGTGTGACCAGCTGCTTTTGCAGCTTCCATTCCCCGTTCACAGAAAGCCCAGGCAGTTTTTATGTGATCAAACAGAGATGACATTCTGCATGTTATATCATGACTGATGTAAGTCTGTGCCCCCCATGCTGTCCATCTCCACCACCTCTGAGCCCACCCTCCATCCAGGTTGTCCTAGCACCGGTCTGGTTTCAATGCAGTCCTGCACATAAGCTTTGCTTCAGAGGGTCTATCAGGGGAAGAGAGTGGACCCAAAATCCCATCCATGCAGGCTGGACAAAGGAAACCCCACTTCAGTTGACCCTAAGAACCACGGAGGTGTTGAACTTAAGCCACCTGCCACTGGTGAAATGGGCTGAAGTTGGAAGACACAGGAGTGCTGTCACAGCTTGTACTGCCCATGGGTCCAAGCATCATCTCACAACGCAGACATCAACCCTCAGCTTGGCCCTGGGGCACACATGAAGGTAATTTTGAGCATTTCCTACAAGCCACCCTGAGCTCTTACCTGCTGACATTGGGACCTGAAGCTGCAGCATCAAACGAGGAGTGAGATATCATGCTGAAGGCACCTTCCCACCGTATGCCAAGGAGACTTTCCTCTGGGGTAATTTAAAACTCAAGGCTTATTATTCTTTGCTTTGGGAACCATCCCAATTAAAACAGTCTATCTGAAAGCAAGCTATGAGCTTAAATCTTTTCCATCAGGGGACACGGCATGAGTTCTTCCTTGCAAACATTGGTCCCAGGGAAGCATTCCTGGCAAGGAGAGAGAACTGCTAAGTACAGTCGTAAAGATGGAGAAATCCAGGGTTTGAACTCGCCTTCGCCCCTGTGTCTGCAAAACCTCTAACTGCATGCATAAGCACCTTGTTTGTGCAGGCAAATATGGGCTTAACATGCACAGCCAGGCACAATGAAGTAATTTCACAGTCAGTATGTACGTTCCAATCTCTGAAAATCTGTCCTCAAACATCCTTTAGATTCCGGAGTGCATCTGTCCAGGAGTCAAAGCAACCTCTATATTTGCACTTGCCATGAAATGCCTCCTCAGCAGAAACGATGCAGAAATATTTTTTGTCTTTCCCTTTCTATTTGGCTGGATTTGGAAAAGCTTAGAGCTGGAAATGATGGCCACCCAGCATCTCTGAGCAGCCCTCCAGCACTGGGATGAAATGTCGCTCTAACACCAGGCACACAGATGACAGATGAGCGGCTTTGAGAAGGTGACTTAAAACCTGCCTCACCAGCCCGGGGCTCTGTCTGCTGCTGGAGGCATGCAGGTATTCCAGCAGGACGTGCAGAAATGTAGGGTATCACCAGCCTGGGGTTGGCAGGTCAGGCTGAGGGCGTGGGGAAAGCTTTCTCCACAGTTCATTTTTAAAATCCCTTGTCATGCACAACCCTCCTGTAGCTGTCATAATAAGTGCCCAGAGGCCATGAGAGGCCAAGGCAGCAGGTGGGTATTTAGGTAAAACCTATCTGGCATGTTTTCATAAAGTCTGTGCTTCTGCCTGTTCTCTCCTTTCCTTCCCATAAGCTTCCTTCTGCTCTCATCATCCTCCATCCTACTGCACTCACTGGAGAGGTTCAAGAGCCTGTAATATGTATTTCCTCAGCTCATATCCCAGCCTCCTCAAACTTCTTCCTATTTCCTCAAAGAGTCACAGACAAAGAACCCCAAATGCAGCTCGAGCTGCCCTTGAAGTAACACTGCTGAGCCAAAGGCAGCAACCCCACGGTGGAGGCTGTCAGGCAACAAAATCCCAGGCAGCCCTGGGGACCAGAGGTCCAGGTCATGGTTGCTGTGGTGCATCCCCACTTCTGTGCAAGTCTTCAGCTTCTGTGCATTCTCTTCAATGTAAAGGTGACACAATATATGAATATTCTCCCATGCTCAAAAAGAAGAGAGGGAAGAGACAGCAGATCTCATACTGATGACCAACTATTGACCCTGAGACACTGACACCATCAGAGCATGTTATTCAAGATATTTGAGCACCAGATAACTAGCAAAAGGGATGGTCATAGTCCATTGTGAATTGATACAGTCTGTCCAGTCAATGCTAACTTGCAGCCAAATTCAATAAAGCTGCTTTCTTCAGCATGACTAAAGCTTACATCAGGCAAGGTACTAAACACTGTGAAGTAAAACACTCAGGATACAAAGGGTAGATAAATTTGGCTGGCCTGAGTCGCTACTGTGAGACATTTGGTATGCTGCTCTGGATCTGGAATGGCTTCAGATCCCAGCTGGAGACCACAGTCAGCCCAGGGGACAGAGTCAGACAGCCTAGGGAAGTCCTCACGCCACTGAAGTCAGTGGCACATGTACTATTAATGCTGGTGGAGGCAGAATTTCACCCTTCTCCTCATGGTTGCACAAATTATTTACAACCAGCATTGGAAACCCCTTCATATAGATTTATGTTTTCAACTACTGGAGTCAGAGCAATGCAGCCTGAAGCATCTAGAGATGTTTTCATCTCCACAAAGTACAAAACACCTCTCCAGGGACAGGGCCTCTAACAGGCCATCCTAAAATTAATACCACCCTGAAATTACTAGCCACCATGGACTGCATTTTCCGTAACTCTTCTCAGATCAACAACCCAATTTGCAGCAAATGGTCCGACTCCAGAGGAAACCAGCACATTTTTCTCCTTCCCCCGAGGATCATGCAGTCCGTGTGCAAACTGCGGCTGGTGGGAGTTTTCGCGTTTAAAAATACCCGTCCCCATCCTCTCTCACATGCAGGCACGGCTGGCGCGTGATGATCATTTATTAAAGCTCCTCGCTTGGAGGCGAGTGGCTGTTCCAGGCGGATGGTGGCAGGAGGGCTGCTGGCGGAGGAGGTGAGCGCGTACCCACGCCACCATCAGAGGTGTCTGCAGAGCTGCGCGTGGCAGGTGGGCTTTCTCTCCCTCCTGGGCTCCCATTCCTTGGAGTAGCGGCAAGAGGAACCTCGCTTGGCTCCTGTCCTTGTCCTTGTGTTCTTCCTCCCAGTTATCATCTTGTTTGCTCATGTTATTCTGCCTCTGAGTCAACGGTGAGCCCTGACGTGGTTAAACACTGACCCAGACAGTGGTACTGACTACAGTGATATATTTTTATTATTTCTTTTGTACAGCGCTTCATTTACAGTGCTTCATATTATACCAGGAATCAGTTTTAAACACACTCCAGGGTCTCTTCTTCCTATTCAGTGCATCCTATTAATGCATCCTGAAAAGGACTCTCACATGCACACACTTGATGTGGATGCTATTTTTTCCCCTTTCTTCCCTTTACCAATCTGCATCTCTCCATCCTGCCGGGGGATTAGGGCCATTGTTGCTATTTAAAACAGCTTCGCTTTGGTCTGTGTTCTGAAGGCTGGACACTGGCCTGTCACTTTCCCACCTGCTTGGATAGTCTCTGCTTGGGCCTGAAATCCCTCATTATGTCCTTCACTTCAATGACATGGATCTGCCATGGAATCAGGGCCATAAATAATAGGCATCCCGTGTGGTCCTGCCTCTGTAAGTACTAAATCAGTGCAGTTTTTGAACTGATCCAGTTGGCCCACTGAAACTGAGAAATTAAGACTTTATCTCCACCAATGTACAGAGGGTGGGCTTGGTTTCCTCTCTAACTTACAGCATCAGTCCTGAACCACACATGTACAAACAGATGCAACTCCATTGTTTGAGCCACATCTCCTCTTCCAGCTGTGCTCACCCTGCTGCAAGAGCTGGGATGGGAGTTTGGGGTTGAGAGTTTAGAAAACAGCAATCAAGGGAAAAGTCTAAGGCTTTTTCTATATCTAGATATCATATAGATATAAGATATGGGGATGAAAACAGCTTCTGTGCAAGTTCAGCCAGTCTGAACCCCACCAGCTGTGACTCCTTTCGCATTCAGCTCCCTCCAGCCTGTGCACGGAGGAGATGCAAATAGGGGCTGCCTCATCTTTATGGCACCTGAACATTAAGATGACAAGGCAATCTCTGCTTGCAAGACTAAAGCATCTCTCCATCCTTTTAGTGTTGTTGGAGCAGTTTAGGAGACAGATCTGGGTGCTTGGGTCCAGCCCATTATGTTCAATGGAGCTGCATCCATTTGTAGCCGTGCTGCATTTGACTCTTGTAAAACACATAGACACCGGGAATAAATGAGTTTGTAGAGGTCTTGGAGTTGTACACAAATGCACAATGATCTCAGATCCATCTGCTCCCTAAGGCCTGAAAGTGAAATCTGCTTCCAATCTCATGTTTTATGCTTATTGCTGGCATGCTGTTTATACCCCTGAATGCTGCACATTCTCGTTTTGTTTAACATAAACAACAACTATGCACCGTCTGCTGAAACTTTGTCAACTGCCTCTCCCTTCTGTCTGGATAATGAAAAGACACAATCTAACAAATGCATCTTATTCTAACTGTTTGCTTCCAGACATAATACATCAAGCCTGAAGGTAAGAAGCGATGGGAGAAAATTAGATGGATTTGGTTTTAGTAGATGTAATTCAGCTTAGCTCCATGGAAGTCAGTAGAATAACACCAAGCAAGCAAGCATGAACCAACAACCTAAACCAGTTGCTGAACCCTTCTTAATCCCATCCCTGAGCCTGCCAGCATGCCAAGCAGAGAGGTGCATTCCCAGGTTTATACCTCATGTACAGACATTGGATTCACTCAGAAAATGTTCACTTTTGAGAAACTAAAGCAAGACCCACATGTGAGGTAACCTTCCCACATCTGCAGTGTTAGACTTCACCCTGATATATCCCATTGTGCAGTGTAGAAATATAGGATATTGTGAACCTTTAGCTGTGGAGTATTTGAAGATTTGAATGCATGTGGCTTTTCTGCCCTGTGATACATCCAGACAACACATCTGCCACAGCCAGCACCACTGGGGAAGCTGAAGGTAGTGTTTTTCAGAGTCTCTGTTACATCGAAATGTGCCATGTGCCATCTTAGGCATTTTGCTCTGCCTAATTAGACTTAGCTGTGGTAATTCTTCTCTGAAAGTTAATTTTTTTTCTAAATAAATGCTCTTAAAATCACAGCCGGGATTTTAGAAATGATGTGCAGAAAAAAACCCCGATTGTCATTTTCTCTTGGCCATCTGAACTGCAAGAATGTCAGTCCCATCCAAACAAAATGTCATTGCTGTTCCCTCAACAAAATGACATCCAGTTCCTCAGCTGAGGCTGCAGAAGTTTCTTGTGAAGAGTAACAGCAAATACAGAGAACAAGAAAAGAGAGAAAGGAGAAGAGACATTGACAAACTGATTTTAAACTCACAATGTGAGCTACAGTTATAAAACATATGTATCATCTTAGCTTCTGTCATGCTAACTGTGCCAAATTCAGGGGGAAAAAAATCTACTAAAAAGCTCAGCAAAGCTCTATCCAAAAATATACAGCCTGAAAACTTTTGATTTGGCATTTTTTCCCTTTTCATAACTCACTTAGCTGTGTAGCTGCAACAAACCTAGTTGCCTAAAATGATTTCCACCCTGCATTTCCACAGCTTCTAATGGCTGAAACTGCAAAAGGACATGGATTTATTCAGGTCCCTTCCCTTATTTACCCACGCCTTCTTTCCTTCAGGACTTTCTCTGAAGTTTCCCACTGTTGTCAACAACCATCCCCCTGGTCTCAGTTTCCCCCTGCTAGAGCCTGCCAATCAAGCTATGCTGCATTCCTGAGTCTTAACATCCCTAGCCCAAAAATCAGAGCATCCCTGTGACCAGATATTCACCAAAGGACTTTAGGGTGCTCCCTGGTAGCTAATCATCAGTCAAATGCACACTTCTAGAGAGGCAGGTAGGAGCAGGCAGCATACCCAGTGCCACTTCTGTGCAGGGATCCCGGATTCCTGCTCTGCCAGTGTCTGCACAAACCACTGTCTTTGGCTTGCCACAGCCTCCAGGCAGATTGCAGCAGAGTTTAAAACACCCTCAATGGATGGAAAACAAACAAGAATGAGCTATCAAAATGTTTCATAAATTTAGAAAACCTCAGAAGTGTTGGGGAAAGTAACAGCAGAAAGAGTCATAGTAATAATAGTTACTGCTATTGATATCTACTAAATAATCAGTAAAGGATAAAGCATTACACATAGCTCCTGTCTCAGCTGTTTGATCATTTCATTTCCATTTTTGAATAAAGAAAAGCATGTTTTGCTATTTCAGCTCCTGAACCAATCCAAAACATATGCAGGGATGCCATACACACAAAATAAAACACGCACACACATCCTACACCAGAGACAATCCGACATTTTCAAACCTAAAAAAAAAACCAAAACAAAACAAACTGTGGGTTTATCCGGAATGTGGGTGAGTTCTCATTTCACTGAGACAACTTTCTGGTCAAGATGGCTAAATAACCAGCTGGGAAACTAAAGATATAAAGTCACTAAAAATCAGCTCACTGAAAGATTTCTGCCCCGAATTTGACATAATGCATAATTTTCCTGTGCATTCCACTGAACTAGTACATCTTTGCAAGCCACATGTTCAGGGCAGGTTTGGACATTTCAATAATAGGAATGATCTAGGTGAAGATGTCCCTGCTCATTGCAGGGGGGTTGGACCAGGTGACCTTTAAAAGTCCCTTGTAGCCCAAACTCTTCTATGATTCTATGAACCGCAGGAGTAATAAAAGCAAGGAGTTAAAAAAGCCCTGGCAGGTCATCAGGGGTATAAAACTCCTTGCTTGGAGGGATGGGGAAATGAGAAGAAAGCAAAACAAGAATTTTGTAGAAAAGTTTCTCTGTGATTAAGTTGTTCTGTAACAGCAGGGGTTTTTTGCATCTGCCCTGGATAAGAAAAACTGGTCAGGATGTGGGATGGGAATTAAGCTGGACCAGAGAATAGTCCAGCTTGATGCCTTTCCCCAAGAAGCATATCCATCTCAAAAGAGAAAAGAAATGTAACTTGAAGCCAGGAGCCTGACCCTCAGTCCTTCCGCTTCTATTTTCAGGTATGTGTACGAGTGACCCTTATTTTGGCCAAAACCTGTGTCTGCCCAGACCACCCAGGAAGCCTGTGGTCCCTGACACAGGACGTTGGTTTGGGAGTGCAGGGACAGGCTGATGAAAGGTTTCACACAGGATGAGCTCACCAAGCTACCAAGGTTTCATAACAATCAGTGCTGTGCACGTTTGTGCCCCGTGCCCCACATTTTCAGCTCAAAATTAGGAAAGGATGAGGTCAGTTCCTGAGACAGCACCACGGGGCTGGGTAAGTGGCAAGAGCTGAGGTGATATTGTCATAAAAGCTCCTGCTGGGGGCTGTGTTTGCTGGCAGCAGCCATGGTCACATTGCTCATGTCTGGGAGTGCTGAGAATGAGAAACTGCCTGTAACAAAAACCCAGCCTGAGCCAAGGTGCAGAAGGAAGAGAGAGGCTCTAGGTCCAGTCTAGCAGCTGACCCACCTGGAGAAGTCCTCAACTCAAAGCCAGAGTCCACAGAACAGAGTGTGGAATGTAATAATCAGGCTCTCATGAGACCAAAAAAAAAAGAAGCATTTGTGGGGATGGATGCACTGAGACAATGCAGCCACGAAACAAAAGAGCCCAGCTTAATCTTTGTTCATTGCAGGGAACAAGAGGCTGAGCAAGGTGAGCAGTGAGTGTGGAGGGGGGATGGAAGTGCATCGTGGGAACCCCATGGAGCAAGCCAGTGTTGGTTTGTTACCTGGGCTGAAGCAATCGCTGAAAACTCCCCTGTGTTTGGGGCATTTTGTCACTATGAATATTTAATTAGGCCAAGGCATGCCTGGCAGGTTGCAGACACAATCTCCCTGTCTTGGGGCTGCCCCAGAGCCTCCATCGAGATGGGGGATGCACAAATGAGTCTTCAACCTCAGGCCAGTGTTTCCACCCAGGTCCCTCCTGCAAGCAGCCTTGACCACCCCCTTGAAAACCTGACCTACAGATGATAAATAAAAGCACCAAGGGAGCTGCCAAAAAAGGAGTTTCTTTCTGCCTAAGCATTGCCAAGACTCAGAAATGCCTTTTTTTTTGGCTGAAACAAGGCACCCATTTTAGCTGTGAATGTATGGCTGTAAGAATGAAATTGGGTAAACTGCTTGAAGGAAACCCTCAAGAAGCTTCATTAGACTGAAAACCTCATTAGTCCTTTTGGTCCCAGAGTGGGAAATGTGACAAGCCTGTGCAGAGCCAAGGTTAATGTTGTCCTGCAAGACTAGATGTGGCTGTGGGGATGAAACATCAATATTCCCAGTAATCAGAATTCAAATCTGGCCATGGAGGCCGGTTTTGCCTCCAGTACATTAATTCCAGCTTTTCGCATTCACCAGCCTTTTCAAATCAGGATCTTCAGAAACATGAGTGTCTCACTGTCCCCCTGGTGTCCTGAAACACATCCAGCCCTGAACTACCCAGCACTGGGGAGAGCAAACAGCACACATCTGCAGCCAGCAAAATGGCATCTGACAACACCAGGGAGGCTGAATCCCGTGCCAAGGGCAGCTGCCAGCCTGGGGATGATGGACTTCAAGGCTCTGATGGGACCTGAACATTGTCCAGGCTTCCTGAGAAATTTACTCATGACAAACACAGCAGTGCAGGATAAATAACTTGACTCTCAAGGGATCACCACCTTCAGACCAGCTCCCACAGGGGGGTAAATTTCAGGCTGCCCTTTAGCTTTCTCTTATCACATTTCTGGTGTTAGAGGTGAAGGGAAGCATCTTCTTCATGGAAAAAATATATTAAAAATAGGCCTGATGCAGTTCTCTTGGGCTCACATCTTTCCTGTGAGCACATATAGCTCAATCATTCCGACATTTTCATTGATCCCAATGAAAGGACAAATTAAAAGCTGATCATTAATGCACAGGCTCATTCTGTCCCTCTCCCACAGAGAAATATTGGCTTATTTATGTAAATATACAGTTTTTTGCTCCATCCCCAAACATACCATTATGCCCCTGAAGTTCAAAAAAACCTCCAAAATGTGGGGACTTTTTTTTTTTTAATTACCTGGAATTACCTGGACTGCACCAGAGTTCACTGGAGGCCTCCCCTCAAACCACCCTATGAATACCAGCATAATAAGTTTCTACTTTTCCAAACACTCAGCCCTATGATGCCCCTTCATGCCGGTTTGGCTCAGTTTTAAATTTGCAGCAGGTCTCTGAAGGACTAAATTAACCTTAAGGCCCTTTAACACACATTTGACTGTTACAGCCCTTTGAGATTTAATTTATTTTTTCAGTGGATGAGCCATTGCTTGCAACCACCTTGTGCAAAACAGCTTTCCTGCAGCATTCAACCTGACAGAGAGATGTCCTGAAAACTGCCTTTTCCCCAAACAATCAGCAAGGGAAGAGACCTCAGCCTGGCTGGGGCTTCCACAGATGCATGGATGTGCAACCACACCGCAAACAACTCCCATAAATGTGTCCAGCAAGGGTGAATCCTGACACTGACAACAGCTCATGCTTCAAAATATCTTGTGACCTGTAGACTACTGCTTCCCAAGTCTTCCCTTGGCCAGCAAGGGAGAAAAAAGGCTGAAGTGGGGAAAATTCCTGATTTTCTTGGCCTTGGAGGCTGCATGTGCTTGTGCACAGCCTCTCACATGCTCCACCATTCCAAAATGCTGTCTGAACTCTTCCACCAACACTTCATCTGTCATGAGCTGGATAACAAAGAACATTATCCCTCCCACCCCAGACCTCCAATCTCTGCTTTTGTATGGGTTTTCCAGGCAGAAGAGATGGGATATGTTAAAGACCCCAGAGCTGTAGCAGGAGGGGGTCAAATAAATGAGACAAAGTCATAGAAGAAGTCAGGAGAAGAGCACAGCAAAGAGAGGCCATGGTCCATCTGAGGCCTCCCAGCCCTGTGCATTAGCCACAGTCAGCCCTCTGCTTACATCTCGTTTTATCCTCTAAATGCTGGAGGCTGTTTAGTGTCTTTTTTTTTTCTTTTCTTTTCTTTTCTTTTTTGTTTCCTTATATTTTCTGTTCAAATATTTTACTAGCTACACTGAAAAGAGAGCTACAAACAGTAGGGGAGAATCTCTCATGGCCAGAATACAATGAGGCGTATAAGTGCGGGGGATTGCTCCTTACAATGCTTGAATCAAAGATAAACATGAAAAGAGCTGCCTCCTTAGAGCAAAAAACAGAGCAAGACACCATTCCCAAGGGGAGCAGTGATGTCTTTAAAAAATAAACCAGCCACCTCAGAGGTCAGAGCAACGTGAGGAAGAATATTTTTTCATCCAACAACTCACCTGAATTTCAAATCCAGGCAATTTGCTGGCAAACAGCTTTTGGGAAAAACATTGGGGTATAGGACTCACTGCAGACAAACTCTCTCTTCCGAGGACCCCAAAACACTCCACAGTCTTCAATTAAGGGAACTTCACAACATCCCTAACTACTGGCTGGAAAGCTCTTGCTCTTAAAATTATATCATGCCTGTTTTGGGCTGACAGATCATTCCCAGACAACCATGGGCACAGTGTGCTCCTCAGCCCCTGTTTTCCAATCCAGAGCTGACTTCCCTCTGGAACCCTTTGGGGCCACCATGGCATCCACCATGGCTGTGCCCTAGGGAAGTGAGCAGACTCATTCCCAAAAGCAAGGTCTGCCTGCCTTGGGAGCCTCCTGGCAGACCTCTGGAGAGCACAAACATACCCTAAATCCCTAAAACAACCAATCTTATGAAATTAAGAGCCACAGAGACAAGGACAGGCATTCTTAAATCACCAAGGCCAAAGATGAAGCTCCCTTGATGCCCTCCAAAGGACCCCATTGTCCCACCTGGATGTTGCCAAAGCCTCCACAGCAGCACTGTGCAGCACCCCATCAGGGAGAGCAGACTGACTCTCAATCCACTTCTACAAGCCCCAGGAGCTCTTCCCCTCAGCTGGGATCTGCAGAAGCATCCACAGGTCCCAGGGTCAGCAACACTAAAGTCACCCTTCAGCCTTGGGTTGGGGTGAACCTGTTCCTGGAGAGCATGGAGGGCTTCAGGAGGGGACTGCAGGCCATGATCAGAGCTGCAAGAGGCTGAGATCATTGCTCCACTTGGATTTTCCAGCCAAGTTATCCAACTGGTGAGACACTGGCATGAGGAAAAAAAAAAATAAGCTTGAGGGGTCTTCAAAATGAATCCCCTCCTCTTCTGCCTGCCTGCAGGGAAGGAGTAGCATGTCTCACATGACTCTGCCTGATAAACCCATGAAACACCCTAAAACACAGGAGCTTTTATTTGGGCATGAGGTAAAAGAGAAAGCATCATCCTAAGGCTTAAACCCCAATGAAAACCAGTACAGTGTGCTGAAAGCTTCAGGATACTTTTGGAGCCCACCTGGTTCCATTGATGCCCAGAGAAGATGGAGGGCTAAATATTTACTGCCCTCTGAGAGAAGCTTCTCATCACTGACTGGTCCTGTTCATCACCTCAGGGCTCTGCCACCATTGGTTGTAGACATCAAATATTTTGACACATCCAGTGCAACTGCCCTCCAGCAGGGTCTAAACACTTGGGCTCTCCTGCTGCTTTTAATGATTTTATTCTGATGAGGGAATCATGGCAGAGGAGAGGTAGGGACAGACTGCCCAGGACAGACACTGGGGTGTGCTCAGCTGCTACAGGCACAGCCCAGGCAGCACAAGCTCTTGGTGAAGAAAAGAATGTTTTGGGGGAAAAAAGTATCAGAGAGGAAGGAAGCATGAGAAATAAAACGAGCATGCACAGAAGGACTGAAACAAAGCAGAGCTCCTTTCAATGGTATTCCCCTAGCACCCAGAGGCAGCTACAATTGAGGGGAAATTGCGTGGTGGTGTCTTTCAGTGACTTATCCTTTGAGGGAGAAAATCAAATTGATTATTTCCCAGAGAAAAGAGAAGCCTACCATCAGCACCAGAGGAATTTGATCGTAGGAGGGATAAGAGAAGAAAACGCTTTTATTTACCACTGGATTTGAGGACATGTCTTTTCCTAAAAAAAGGGGGGGGGAGATTCTGTTGTTAAGTTACACCAATGCTCTCCTCAAAGCCAGCGGACCTTGAGGAGAGCATTGGTGTAATGCTGGCACCCATGAGCTGAGTGTGGGTCATTTGGGATGTACCACAGCCAAGGAGAGCTCCCCAGGCTGGATACAGACCAGATACGTTTGGGTGCCCCCTGGGACCCTTGTGCTTTACATTTTGAGTCTGAGGAGGCTCAGCCTGTGCGATTACTGCGTAGGGGTTTTGGCCAATTTTTTGTCTTTTTGTGGAAAATGGAAACTTCTTGTCTTGCTTCCAGAGCTGGAGCAGCCTTCACTCTTTGACACATCCCTGGTTGCCTTGACACTTTTCTCAGGGCTCTGTCCTTGTGTGTGCTACAAATAACTGTTTATATTTCCTCTGATTTGTGTTGGACAAGGTGAGTAACACTCAGATTTCACCAAGGTGTGTAACACACTCCAGTCAGCACAAGAAAACACTCCTTTAGACAACAGCAAGAAAACATCTCAATTATATTTTCACCTGCCTCCAATTCCAGCTTTTTAAACACAAGGCAGATAGCAAAAGGCCTCTAGCAGGGGCTGCCCTGCCTCAGAAACAACTCAATTTCTACCAGCAGTGGAAAGCTGCTTCTGAACCTCACTCTTGCAATACAGAGAAGTGACACAATAGAAAGCTGAACTATCACTGAAATGTGGTAAAAAGGATGAGGTCCAGCGTGTGCTCAAGCAGGTGTAAGAGAGTGTTTTAGGCCCCAATATCACTGGACATGGAATCTGTGGGAATGGCTGCAAAGATAATTCAGCCAGATCACCAGACCATCACTTCCCCCATGGTTCTTTACCCTCAAGAAATAGAGAACGAAAAAACAGTTCAAGCATATTTATGGCAAATTCATGGCTCTTATTAGATTTTTAGTAGCCAAACAGGCCAACATGGGCAACTCCTACCCCATGGCTAAACCAGAAAGCTGCTGCAGATCAGGCTGGCTCCTCACGGGAGGGCTATGCTGAGTTTGGTCCTGAGAAGGATTAAATTGCCTTTGTGCACTTTCCATGTGGATACACCCTGCTGGGATCGAGGGAGCCACTGGGCCAGAAGTTTTCATATTCTGCCTTGAAATCCAGTTTTGTTTAAATGGGTCCATTTTAGAGGCAACCTGGGACTGAGTGCATATCAGAGGCACATTTTTACCAATGTCATCATTGTTTGCAAAGAGCGCTGGGGAGGCTCGGCCGCAAAACACACATTCACCCAATGTCAAGGATGCCCAACATTAAAAGCAAAGCAGCTCCCAAAAGGCAGCAAACTCATTTGCCTGAGGCCACCCATTCGGGCTGCTGCAGGCGGCCGGGTTCCCAAACAAGCACGGGGCTGAGGGAGCAGAAAGGATTTTGCATGGTTCATGTGTCAGCCACGGCTCAGAAAGGTCAATCAGTTTTTCAGTGGGAGCCAAAGGAGAGAGAAAACTGCAACTGATTAGGAGGGAGGAGGGGAAGGGGAGAAGGAATCTGTGGCCGTGCCAAAACCTTTGTAAACAAACTTCACTGCAATGTTGCAGATGAAAGAGCAGCGCCTGGCGAGCGGGATCCAGCTCCTGGGCATAAATCAGGAGCCGCTCCAGCAAAATCAAGGAAGTCACGCTGGCACAAGCAGGAGAAGAATCACCCCCTCCTGCTGCTAAACAGCCCTGGTCCCCCAAACACAATTCCCCCCTCTCACACGGGAGCAGTTCGCTTGGGTGGCAGCCACCGAGTGACTCCGGTGTTGGAGCAGCCAGGTCCCCAAATACCAGACCCAGCCCGAATTTGGGAAGTGAGGTTGTACCCACTGAGCCGCAGCCAGTTCGGGTGGAGGGAGCAATGGATTCACTTCCAGCTCCTGGATTTCCTTTGTTGTTCCTCTCGAACAAATCCCCTGCACACGCGGGGATAGGGACGGAGATAGGGAAAAGGCGGTCGTCCCGAAAGGAGATGAGCAGCAGCACAGACTGCAGCTCGCTGACAGCACGCTGAGCCACAAGCCACTTTTTACACCCTTTTCAATAAATATTAGCTGGAGGGGGCTCTGCTTTTCCCACTCTCCTGCCAGCATGGCCTCTTATTGTTTACTCTCCCCCAGCAGTCCAGGCGTTCTTGTTAATGTGCTGTGATTGAGTACTTGGGAGAGGATGGGGTTTGGAGTTCGCTCCCGGCTCCCTTTGGAGAGCTGTTTACTCTTTCGTGGTGCCCATGGCCCGCTGAAGACAGTGCTCCTTCCCTCACCCCTGCTGCGTCCATCTGCTTTGTCTGCCTGTTTTCCTGCTGCCACCGGCAGGCAGCTGGCCTGCGCATTTCAGCTGGCTGTTCCTAAACCCCTGGAGGAAAAAATAAAATTAACCCCGTAAAGAAGGGGGCTGGGAAGGATGGGGAGGAAGGAGAGAGAGAGGAGCCGCTCTGCTGCCCAACACTGCTCCCCCTCCACAGCTGCCTGCAAGGACAGGCGCCAGCACAGGGCTGAGCCTCAGCTGACATCGGGATGCTGCTGGCACCAGGTGAGGATTTGGCTGGGGTTTTCTGTCTTGTTTTGCATTTTCCATCTCCAGCAGGCAGCATGCAAGCATAAGGTTTTAGCTTTTCTTGGGTCCTGATGTCTCTGTCCGACGGCAGAGGGTTTCAGACCCCACTTCTCCTGGTCTTGATGTTGTGCTGTGGGTCTCTGCTGATTCCCTGGCTCAAGGCAGCCCTCAGTCACACCTGACAGCCTAAGTCACCAGCAGGCACACTCCCCATCCTTCCCCCCAGGAGCCCAAAACAAGAATGTGACGATCAGACACCATGGGGCCAGTGCTGCTCCCCACATTGTCACCTCCGCGGTGCTTCTGTCAATGCCCTACCAAAATCTTGCACACTGGTTGCAGCCAGTGGTCCCTGAGAACTCACATTTGGTCTCAAGGACCCCAAAGATGTTTCAGGCAAGCTGTGACCAGAGTCAGTACAAGCCATGGGGTGGCAGTCTGTGAGAACAGAGATATCCTGATTGATGCCTTTTTAAAATGTCTCTGCATCCCCCTGGAAACCAGACCCTTTGGAGTTCAAGTGAGGGCCAGGGTGTCTCTGTGGTTTGCAGCATCACTGGACACACCAGGGCTCCCCAGCCCCTCAAGGAGAATGCTCTGCCAGCAGCCCCAGAGGTCACCCTCTGAACCGTGAGGACACTTTGTGGCAGAGCCAAGGATCATGTGGAGTCACTGGCCACATGCTGACCCTGCAGGGAAGGTAGGAGACATCTGGCACAAAGCTGGAGCAGTGCCTGGAGAGCCCAGTGAGGGTCCTGACATTTGGGTACCACAAGGGGCCAGGCCTTCAGCTTGTCTTTCATCAGAGCCTCTGCTACCAGAGTATCCAAACCCTTTGGTCTATCCCAAAACTCTCTGAATCGCGGCTCATTTCTGCACAGTCTGACCTGATTTGGGAAGTATTTAACCACTAAAAGGCAGAACTGATGAGCAAGATAACATGATCACCTGCTGGGTGCCCACAGGCAGATGCAAACATGTACCTGTGTCCATGCTCCCACCAGGCAAACACAGCAACTCTGGGCATGAATACACGTGACACACGCACACAGAAATCCCCACAGCACTCTCCAGATGAGGGGCACTCACACAGAGCTTTCCCCACATATTCCCCCTCAAGCTCTGACCTCCCTCAGCTCTGCAGAGATAAACGAGGTCTGCTCCTCTTTGCACACAACATTCCCAGCTAACAGGAAAAGCAAGTGGAACCAGAAGTTAGCTACAGCTGTCAAGCCAATATTATATGCTGGGGAAACCAGCAGAAGTTGCAAATCTCTAGGGAAAATGAAACCCTCTTGCACACAGACTCCTATGGATAAGTAGCTCTCTAGGATCTAGCATTCCCCAGAGACCTTGGAGGCTCCCTGGGGACTCTCCAAAGCATGTTTTCTTCTCCTTCACACCCTAAACCTGTGGAAAGCAGCAGCTTTACTCCCTGCTCAGCCACACCTCTGCTGCTGCACGAGCCAGCCCTGGCAGGGGCCGTGCTTGGCACGGGTAGAGCAGATGCCAGGTGCACATCAGTGGGGAATCACACCTCGGGATCTCACATGTGCTCATCGCTGCTTGCTGGAGCCGCAACCAAAACCCTCTGCAAGACATGCCCTCCCACTGCCCACCCGTCTCTGCTGCTGCAGCAGCTGGGACAGCAAAGCTGCTTCACCTGCCTGGCACATTTGCCCTCCTATCCCTCTCTCCACGTGTGTGCAGCTCTTTTTAACATTAAAGAGAGATGCTCCAGTGCCTCCAATAGAAAATAGATACCCCTCATTGTTTGAGACTGTATTCGTAAAAGTCAACGTCTCTGTAAATTACAATTTCATGGATGTTCTGCTGTTGGTCTGGGTCCATTAGAGACACTTATTTTTCTTACCTTCATTTCCTCTCTGTTCTTCCAAGTAATAGGCTCTGCTGGTGCCGGTTCCATGCTGCTGCCCCTTGGAAATAGCTGTAGGTGAGAGAGGATGAGGATGTTCATTCTCCAAAGCCTTTGACTGTACAGCAAGGAGAGAAAATGCCACCTGCTACCTGATAGGGACTAATTTCCTACTAGGAAAAATGGTTGCTAAACATCTGGCCTGACAGCTGATTTCCAGCAGAGCTGTAGGAGGCAGCAGAATATGCTGGACTGGAGACCCTGGCCACAGTTCAGCAGTACCAGGCTGCCCATGGCAATAGCAACAACAACAAAAAAACTGATTTATCTTAAGCCTCTGGTTACCAGAATCCTCTGCAAATAACATGCAGGGAGCACAACAGTGCCTGTATCTAGAGGAACACAGCACAACAATGAGGATTTTATGCAAGCCAGGATCTCAAGCAGATCTGATGGAGTTTAGCCCCATCCCACTACCAGCTGCAGGTGCCTGGATCTTCCAATATTACTCCACAGCTGACATAGTAAGAGCCACTTATACTCTAACTCCTGACCTGGGGAGAAGGTGCCCTGAGTTTTCTTTTTTCTCTCCAGAGCCCTTTGAGTGCTAACAAGTTAGCAGTGTTACTGGTTCCCTTCCAGTAGGGAATTTGGGGTCCTCCTTTCACCCCAGGCTCTACCCAGGCTGTTTCTGGGAGCCTTGGACAGTTGTCTGATCCCAAATAGCAAAGGGCACCCAAGCAGCCCAGGATTTGTGAGCTGTGATGGTGAAATTACCTAGAAAGAAAACACACCTTTTGCATTCTGGGGAGCCCACCATATTTCCAAAAGTGAGTCTAAAACTTAGCTATGAAATCTTTTACACTAGAGAGCGGAAGTGGACCTGAATGCTGGAATTCTCCTTTCCTGGAGGAGAGAAACATCATTTTTGAAACGGTGTGGAAATGTCCAGGGAGCAGAAGCACCGGCAGTGAAGGGAAAGCCTCGGGGTAGAGCTGTTGTGCAGAACCAGTAACATCAGGGCAGTCTGTATTTTGCAATGTGGCTTCATGCTGAGAAATGAATTATCTTGAATTATGAATCATTTCTGGTAAGCAGTGTGTTGTGAGGAGATGCTTTAGGAGAGAGGGAAGATAAGGGAGCCCTGTGCATGGTCGCAGTAGAAAGACAGCAGGAGGACATCTTGGAGCTCAGCCTCCTGCCATTGCTTCTTCTTCTAAGGCACAGCATCAGAGCAAGAGACATAAACTCCATCCGAACTGCGGAGACTGATCTGATTTTGCTCATTTCTTTGGTATTTGGGTGAAACTGAATGAGCTTTTTTAGCAGTCTGACAACAGAGACTTGGCATTGTCATCATGAAACATGAGAAAAACCATGAGCCAGGTTTGGAAATTGTGAGATTGGCTTGAAAAGCAGAAGATCTTTTATTATTATTATTTTTGCATCTGTTTAGAAACAATGCACATTCTTCGTCTTCAGCTACAGTTCACTGAAATGTCAGGGTCTGGCTTTTAAGGAAATCTATCTCTTTCAGCCAGAAGGAATAGGAACATTTTTTTTCTCATTAGTGATTATTGTGCAGTTGTATGACACTGAACTCCGGGCTTTGGGGTGGGGGCAGAAAGCTCCCAGCGCCTTTCACGGGGCTTGCTGTCAAATTAATCAGTGAATTGGCTGATCATTGACATGCATATAAATGCAGGCCTGACTCGTGCTCCCACCGTGCATGTCCACTCACAGAGTTCACCTCCCATGCTGCACAACTACATGAGCCAAAAGCATCCCCTCAGCTGCCAGAACAGAGACAGCAGACATAAAAATTGGGGTCTGGCTTCCCATTTGTCTGCAGCTTTCACTAAGTGAAGTTATGCCTTTGCCCACTCCAAATTTCGAAGGTTTGGCAGGCTTGAGCCTTTGGACACACAACCAGGGTGCTCAAGTGTCAAACATTAGGTGGTAAAACCTTTTTATTGCTTTGATATAAGGCTCACGGCTTAGAGTCCTCATGATGAAATGCAAAAAATTAACCCCAAACATTTTTCTGCACAAGGAAAGCCTATCCCCTGATGCCACCTCCTGCCTGTCTGGTGCAAGCAAGACTGGAGTCAGGCCCTTTATCAAAGGAAGGGGCAGTTTCCCGCCAGTATTGCAGTGGAAAAATGGCCATCAGTTTGCATTAAAAAGAAAACACAAACTTGGTACGAAGCACTCAGCCATGGAAACGTGCTTATATGGCTCCCAGGATCCCTTTCTCTCCATCAGAACTCACATGAAAAGCCCTCTCGCTGCTTCCTGTGTCAGCATTAACTCCTGCAAAATGATTGGCATCAAAGGTAGCAAACACTCCCTGCTGACAAAAGCCCCCCTCCGCCTGCCTGCAGCAGCCCCCTGCCCGCTGCCGTCCCACTCCCCAGCGCTGACAGGTCCCATTGTGCCGCTGTCCCACAGCAGCTGCACGGGGAACAAAGACATCAAGGCACAGGGGCCGGGGCTTGTTGCAGTTGTGCAAGGAAACACAAGCAAAGGAGCAAAGTGAGGCTGAAGGGAAGGCATCAACAGTTGGTGACTTACGAGCGCGCTCAGAATGGGTGAGAAGCAGCTAAAACCTAAAGGTTTTCTGCAAATGTACCTGCACAGGCATCTCTGCCTCTGATTATCCCCTGCTCTGGCTTCCCGTAGCACCAGAATCACTCAGCTAATTGCACTGTAAAAGTAACGGCCTATGAAATTTTTAATGGAGCAGATTGCACTTATAATCTTTTTTTCCTCTGTGGTTCAATATATTTCAATACCTTTTCTCTCTTCTAGCATTTGATTCAGGCTGATAGTGGATTTATATAATTGCCTTTCTCCATGCCATAAAGCCTGAACTGCAAGACAGGTCCTTTTTCCAGCTGGATCCAGGCAGCTGAGGGCCACAGCTGGATGATCGAGTGTTCTGAGGAACATCTGAAAATACATCCTCACCTCCAAATCACCAATAGATACATGGAGCAGTCACTTAGCAGCAGTCACAGAGCTTGGGCATCCCTCTGCTGTAGCATAGCACGGGGTGAGGACAAAAGGCAGTGGTCCTTGCTCAGGAAGGCATGGCTGCTGGGCTTCTCCTGCTCCTCCAGGGAAAATAGAACTGGAAAAGGGAAAAGCAGAAAATATTTGAGGAGTTAGTGCCAGGGATGTAAGTAAAGCAGTATTAAGGCAGAATGAGGATAAGTTCTAAAGGTAACTGTGATAGAATGCAGCAATGAGAGTACCAGTGGGGACCAAACTCAAGGGAAGACTGCAGTATCCTTCTACAGATCATTTAGGTCCAAAGCTGCCACATCTCACAGCCACTGCCAGCCCCAAAGCTGACAACAGCCTGCCATTGGCTGGTGGGTGGCTGCACCTCTTGAGCAGAAATGAATTGTCCTGTGCTGGTGCTGATGCCCAAGAGAGCAAGAGACATCCAGCTACAACCAGATCCTACAGACCCACCTTACCCGGTGCACTTTCATGGGATTGAGGATTTAAGCATCCATCTTCTTTTCAAGTTCATCACTCATCCAGGATCCAGGCATCCCGTTACCTGAGTGGCCTGAGGGACACACTGGGGGTTCATTGCTTGCCTAATGACAAAAACTCCTGCACAAAGCACAGCCCTCAGGGTCACGTGAGTACACAGACATGGCTGAAGGAGGAGGAGAAGCAAAGGGATAATGTGATGTGTTGGAGCTCTGCATATGGAGCAGGGAGAGCCAAGAAGAGCAGGGATCTACAGATGTTTTTCATAAGACATCAAAATGAAACATCCTCTCAGATGTTTCATATCAATATAGTGAAATTCCTATTCCCTCAGAGATAACAAAATGGTCCACTTTCCACGCTGCCTCAAAAAATTCCTGCGTGAAAAATTCCAGCTCCAGTCAGTCCCAAATATTAGCAGACAGGCTGGGAATTGCCTACAGACCATAGCCCCACTTGGCTAAATCCTGCTAGAAGAGATGGATCTCCTCAGTGGACTATATCACTATATGAGAAAAAGAACACAGAGAAGGAGCAGGCAGCAGAAACGGAGGAAGAAGCCCACACCCCAAAATTAACAAACATGCCAAGGTGTCATAAATAACTTGATTTCCTGACTGAAGCCACCCTAAAAATGATCACCCACAGCCTGCACTGAACAGATCATCATGAGATGAACAACCAGTGCTGCATAGATGCCACCTGCCCTCACGTCTGCAGAAAGTATCAATTTTAACAGTGTTAGTGGGGAGCTTTGCTTAGCATTGCTAACTCACACAAACACGCACACGACTCAGATATATCCTAATAGACAGCCCTGGCCCATGACATTCCTGCAGGTCAAAATTAAAATAAAAGGCAGAGACGCGGCGTGCACCTCTGGTTAGACTGCTGGCTTGCTCAACACAGAGGCTGCCCGCAGTTAATCAGCCTTCTTTCTCCACTAACTGTCACTGCAAACAAAGGAATTAACAGAAGGTCTGTAGGGAGCATTGAGATAATTTGGCTGGCTGAAGAAAAGAGAAAGAAAAGAAAAGCAAAACAAAATTACTGAGAAATTTACTTGCACTGACCTCTCCATAAATATTTAGATATAATCATCATTACCTTGGAGTAAATTAAGTTATAAACAGTCTCCACAATTGTACATGATGAATGCGTATCGGCATCAGAGAGCACTTTATTGCAAGTTAATGTGGAAACAGAACACCTCAATCAATCAGGATGTAGAAGAGCTGTCTGATGATATCAGCCCATCTCAACCTATTCATACAGGACACCGTACACTCGCTCACCCACACACGTCCGCCCCTCCAATCTTATTATATTAACAAATACATATGGAACCCCAGAAGAGGGAAAGATGCACGTTTGTGGAGCTGGGATAACGAGGGATGTACAGTACGTGTCCTCAGTCGTGGTGGTATTATTTATATCACGGTAACATCCACGGTGACTGAAGATACGGCCCCCCTGTGCTGGGCTCTGTGTACAAACACAGCCAAAAGCCATCTGGGTAGGATTCATCTGACTAGACACAGATATCCTCAACAGGGATGTTGAGCTAATCACCGTCAGCTCCTTTCACAGCCAGCCGAGAGAAATCGGCACTTCCCGAGCACAACTTTCCAGACCTATTTTAGACATCTAGTTTAAGAAGAGATGAATCATGCCCTGGACTCCTTCGGCTGCCTTGGCTCCGTCCCCGCAGACCCTTCGGGAGCCCCGGGTGACTGCTGCTGAAGTCAGCACCGACACTGCGGATGCCAGTTTGATGAGACGAGTCCCATCCGCTCCAACCGAGAGACTTGAGGGTTTAGGAAAAGCAGACAAACACATGGCAGGCGAAACAGAACTGCATCTGAGCTACATTTTTGGATGTGAAACCATGTAGCCTCCCGGGGCTGATGACTCCCCTGGCTTTAGAGCTGGGCTGCTGAAGAGGGAAGCAGAAGTGGGAGCACGTTGCAGAGGCTCGTGCTGCTCGCACCTCGCCTGCCCCTTCCCTTTCAGTGTGAGAGCTGAGAGGTGACAGTCCCTGAGCTTTGCCTTACCTTCAAGCCACTGAGGCTCATTCCCTGGCCCTGTCTGGCCCTTCATCTCCAGCTCCTGCCCATGCCAAGCTGGGGCAGCTTCAAGTGCAGAGAACATTATCCAGTGAACTCTGCCATGGCACTCCAAACAAGGACAGGATTTAGGAATTGGCTTCTGCATGTCACCTTCCCCATCACTCATTTATTGCCACCTCCCAACACTCCAAAACCCGGACATGCCACACACACAAGACTAATAAGTGGTATCTGTCCTGCAAAGAAGAAAGGGAGTTGGTCTAATGAGACAACCGATGATGAAAGTGTTTCTCAGGAAAGGAGCATGATTAGAGATGATTAAGGCTCACAACTTCAGCAAGGTCTTGCAAGAGGACAAAGATTTTAACTGGAGGGTGCGTGTGCCTCAGCCTCTTGAGAAAGTCACTGAAATAGGTCCTAACACTGTAAAGTGCTGGATTTAGGTCAGCTCAAGACATCAGCACATCATTCTGTGCCAGTGGTCTTAGGAAAAACTGGCTTCATCCAGTTTTCACTTCAGGGTTTTCTGTTATGGGGAAAACTTTCACATGCATTTTCCAACATAAACTGGGATGTCCAGTTCACAGCGATGCTCAGGTTTTATCTGCCTTTACAAAACATCAACGACAATAGACAGCTCAACAGGTGAAAAGTGCCAGACAGAGAAAATAATTAAAATGCAAACCAAGTGGGCTGAGAAGATCCTTCTCACAAGAAAGTATTTATAGCAAGAGGTGACAGAGACAACATAGCACTGACTGTCTCTACCCTGTTGCAAGGTGAAATAAAAACATTTCTCTTCTTACCCCCCTTGTTTAAAGCCTAAATAGAGTAAAGTAAATGTCGGTCATAGCTGCCTTGTTCCCTAAGCTGTGGGACCTTTCAAAAGGAGGTATCACAGATGCCTTTGCTGCTTTTGCACCAGCCCTGCCAGATTCTTCTTGGGACAAGACCCCATCTTCTGTCAATGCCTTCCCTCAGTGCTACAACACTGACCCTTAATCCGATAATTACCTGGCCCAGTAAATTATTGCAATTAAGCCCAGTTCCCAGCTGCAGCTGAGGACAGCCTCCCGGCGGGGCTCCCGACACAGCCCAGCAGAGTGGCCAAGCCCATTTTGCCAAACAGCATCTCATCCCTACTGAGATTCAGTCTGAAGGGAGAGAAGGAAATTGCTAAATCTTTCAGCACAAGGCCAAGATTTCTATAGATACCGAAAATCTATTGACAGGCTCAGATCAAGGGCTTTTTAATTGAGTGAAGAACGTTAATTAGTAAATCTACTGACTTCTAAACACAGCAAGACCTAGGGCTTCAGATTACCATTGTGCAAGGACAAAGCAGCTTTCAAGGTCTGGAGAGCTTTTTCCCTTTGCTGCCCTACCCCCAAACACCAAAAACTATCTCAGTTAATTGTGGAAATATATGGATGGAGCAGTGGCAATCAGACACTGGTTCTCTTTAGCTGAGGGAGGTGCTCAAAGGAGTCATCAGGGATGGTTATCTCTGAAAGGTGAAGAGGTCTGAAAAAAATATAAGGTGTTGCTAGAAAACAGAAAGATCAAAGTTAAAAGCATTTGAATGGATAAAATGGTTGCAAAGATTATTATTTCTTAACATACAAATTACTCAAATCATTCCCATTTGTCTGCCTTCATGACCATATGAAAGAGGAGACCAAAGGCTTAGCTCCCAAGACGCTAAATCCTAAAAAATCCACCCATGTTTTAAGTTGTAATACATGAAGCACTTCTCCTGGAAAAACTGTCTGCAGACCAGCAGCAAAGGCTTTAAAACATGTTTGTTGTGGAATCAGAAAAAGAAGAGATCAAACCACAGGAGCTCAGCAGAGAAGGATTGCTGGAAAAGCAGAAACTAAAAATGTAATAACAGGAAGATGAAGACGGGAGGAAGCAGCTCACCAAAGGGAATGGCCTTGCCAGGGAAAGGCAGCAGAGTTTATGGCCCTGCTCTTTATTAGCTGAGGAAGTCAACGCACACTTCTGGGAAAAAAAATAGGAAAGGAAATAAAAAGGAGTTTAAGATTATTTTGATGGCTTGAGGCCAGATTCATAGCAGACCTGAGTTGTGTCCGGGGATCTCTCCTCTCTTTCTAACGTTCCCTGATGTTTTCCCATGAAATGATGGCTGGGAGGCTGGTGAGCACCGTGTTTATGGTGTGCCAGTCTAGACCCTTTCCTGTGCACCTACCATCCTGCCAGCCCATAAGATCTATCCAGCAGCACTCAGCAAATGTCCAAACAATCAAAACTTTCACAGTTCCTAACCCACTTTCCAGAGATGTGGGCAGCCCTTTCCCTGGCTGGTCACTGACACACCATGGCCACCTTTGCCTGCCCAGAGACAACACTCTGGCCCAGCTGTGGTGTCTTTGTGGAGCAGGGACAGTGCACCTTAGAAGCTGCTGCAATTTTTGACCAGAACTGCAAAACAGGAGAAGGCTGGGAGTGGGCAAGGAGCCTGGGGAGGGAGAATAGAGGCTTCAGCCACGATGTCACACATGTACACCGTCCAGACAGTTCCTTTCCTGGGAGCAACAGGATGGTATTTTGGAGAGATTTTAGTGCCCAGGGAGAGCTACAAATTACCCACCACCAATAGGCAGCTTCTGGACAAGTGCAGCAACATCCAGCTTACCCAGTTTTCCCACATCTAATCAGGAGAAGCCAGGATATCTTGACATGAAACTTGTGCAGGGATGTAGATAGGTGGGGGCTGTTTCCAACTGTGTTAGGATCTAACTGTGGGTGATGGCAGCCTGAGAGTCTTTAATGGCCTCAGATGGGGAGAAAAAGTTTGCATTTCACTTTGTAGACTAGCAACTGAACAGGGCACTTAGAAAGACACTGCACATGTTTGCATATTTGTTTGCATGGCTACAACACATTATGCCCCTGGCCCCTGCAAGGTCAGCATTTACAGGGCACAGTGAACAGCATGACAGTCCCACAGTGATACCTGTCCTAGATGCAGTGCTTGCAGCCATCCGTTTTTGCCTTGGCAAAGTGAAGCCTGAAGGTGAGTCAAGAGACCTCCTAAGTTAGGGACAATTTTCAGCCTCTTACAGCAGGGTGGCACATCACCAAGGCACAAAAGCAATTTTTAATTGAAATCCTTCTTAATGGGGTTTATTGTGCTGTCCAGAAGGACGAACACTGGCGCAATTCTGCTGGCCTGTTTATGATAACTCAGAGTTTAAATAGAGAGGCAGCATTTCCTGCGTCAGCTCAGCGCTTCAAATCTCACCTGAATCCTGCATCATGTATGAGACATCTGCGCTGCACGCTGGTGGAACAAATCTGTCAGCAGAACGAACGTGCGGGGACAAATCTATCCCTGTTCCAACAGCAACGGTGTTAACCCAGGGGATCGTTTCTGGTCTGCCAGAGTCAAACGGGACTCAGAGCAAGTAGGTCCCTATATGCATCTTGGAAGAAAAATGAATGACTAAAATAGCATTAGTGGAAGCAGGACTGACTGTTCAGTGTGCTGAGATACACTGGCTTGGCCGTGGCAGTCACACTGCGCTTGGATTCAAATCACCACCAATCAGTTATGCCCTATACAAATCCATCCCTTTGTTAAAAAAAAAACAAAAACAACGAAAACAAACCTTCTTAAAACCTATCTTGTGTTATGCCTTCAGGGCAAATTTGCTTTTATGAGCATGAATAATTCATGCATGTTCATTTATTATTAATTAATATTCCATGAACATGCATGGTTTATTCACCCAAACAAAGCACTGCGCCCCAACACTCTCCCTGCAGCCTGGCATTAGCTATGCACCACAGCCCAGCTGACCAAGGTCTTCAACCAGTACCATTTATCACCTCTTTCTCCCCAGAATCCACCGAAAACATTTTGACCCTTCTTGCTGGCCACTGACTTTGTCCATTTCCAGGACTGGAACAGGGCAATTCAGCTCTACTGAGCTTAAATATTTGGGAGAAGTTGGAAATATGAGCAAGGGGGAGGCAAGAAGAGGAGTTTGATTTTTTTGGTGTGCTGTGCCAGACCATACCCACTTCCATTTCGGAGAAGCACTGCCAGACAGGCCAGGTCATCACAGGGTCACTGGTCAGCTGGACTGCTGGGGGGGACTTATTCCTCGTTCAGTGCCGTGTCACCAACAGCCACAGAGGCATTTCCCACATGGAACTGTCTTCTGTCAGATACTTCATTGTTTATGTGGCAGAGATGCCATGAGCCATATGCCCATGCCAACCACATTCTCCTGCTGTTGCAGGCATTTTGCTGAGAGCACACAGGGATCCCCAGCAAAGCCAAGAAACTAATGAAAGTCTCTTCCATTTCAGTATAGATCCTCATGTGCATTGACTCTGGCACCAGTCTGCACCACAGAGTGGCAGCTGGATTTTTCTCCTCAGTATCCATCCTCTGAAGAGCCCACAGTTTTTGGATTTTCTCCCAGTCCTGGATCTGCACCCCAACACATGAGCAAAGCCTGCAGAGCCAGCACAAATCATGATCCATCGCTGTCCAGAGGAACCCCAGCTGAGCCCCTTTAAGCCCGGTCTGATCTGACACTCGTAGCTCTCCGCAGCCATCACCATCTACAGACTGGCAATCCACATTTTTATGGGACAGGCAGAGCAGGACTAGCAAATGCTTCATAAAAAATATAACCCACAGATATCACCCACCACTGTCCTCATCACTGTCTCCACACCAGGTCCAGGAAGACTTCAGGTGTGAGCAGATTCACCTGGGTCAAATCAACACCTGGATTTCTTTGCCCTCCCAGACAGTGCCCACAAAATCCCCCACCAAGGGATGTTTAGCTCTTGAATCTTCACCTGATAGGAGCAACCCTGTCACAAAGCATTCCTGGATGCTCTGTTCATGTCCCAGGTCTCAAAACAACCACTTCACCTGCATCCTCTGTGTTGCAGCCGTAAGGGTGCAGGACCAAGAGCTGGATTTTCTTTATTTGGGCTAAACCATTGCAATCTCTTTATATGGTCCTATGTAAGTCCTGATCTCAAGCACAGGAATGCCAAGAGGAAATGGTAAAAAACTCCCTGTGTGCTGGACACTGGAACAGCTTCAAATCAAGAGTTAGCTGAAGCAAACAAGAGACACGATTTCAGCATTTATTAAAAGCAGAAGTACAGCATAAAACGAGGGAGAGAAGAAAGCTTTGCTTAGAGGAGATGCTCACTCAGCACAATGGGGCACCAACCAGAATGATGGACAGGCCCTCGGTGTTTCTGAAGGGGCACATGGAAGAAGAGAGAAATTAAAAACAACAATCTATTCAGTTTTATGTAGTGCTGGGTCCAAATCACATGTCTGAAGCCAGATAAACCCATCTTTGAGAGCCTGGAGCAGGGAGTGGAGACTGGGCATGAAGCACCTCATTTCCCTTGTTTCTCTGTAATGGTTTGAAAGAAAGAACTGGGTCCAAATTCCCCCAGTTGTGGCGTGTTTTAGACCTGGACATGAAGTGCTTGATTCCAGTAAATACCCCAGGTGCCCTCCTATTGCCTCAGATTGTTTTACCAATAGAGATAAGTTCAGAAACACTCTGACTGTTACAGACAATTTAACACACAGGGGCTGCTCAAGGAAAACTTAAAACTGTCATAATTCATCCTCCCCTTCCCCCGGTCCAGAAATGAAAGATTAAACCTAGGAAGATTTATTAAATTGACATTTTAATAGAATTTTTAGACTTTCTATGTTAATAGTTTAAATATAATTGGATTCCCTGAAAGGGAGGAATACAGGATGGAGCTGGTGTCCCCCAACAATAAGAATGTTTTAAACACTGGGGCATATCAGTAATGCATAATTTAGTCCTATTTGCATGGCCCTTAGAACTGGGAGTAGCGAAAACACAAATCTAATTAAGAGAGTGAAAGAAATGCCTCCACCAGCAAACTTCATCACAAGCTCCACTACCACACACCCACCCTCTGCAAGTTACAAACATGAAACAGATGGCAAGGAGGAGAAAAAAAAATAAAAGACATCACACATCAGCTCTTGGAGAGGAAGAGGGGGGAAAAAAAGAGAGAGAAAGCAGAAGGGATAGGATGGATAACCATGCTACTTGACGATGCAGCAATTAACTTGCTGAGGGTGGAATAATTCTTGCAGTGCCTCTCTGGTCGAAGCATTCTCCCAACTTAGCTAAGTAGATGTACTGAGTGCAGTGGAGAGTAAACCAGTTTCCATAAATCCCAGCAGGAGTCCGTTTCACTTTATAAGATTCATGTGAAAAATTGAAAATTCAGGTTTTTCCAAATGCATCCGTAATCAGCAGGCTGAGCCCCGCGGGTCTCCAGAGGTAACTGATCAGAGCACAAGTAGGGTTTCACAATCACACTGAGCTTCTCCACTGCATTTTTAAAGGTTAGACATTAATTCCTGATCAATACAAGGAACAGCAGGCTACCCCCTGCCCCTACTCCCAGAATTGTCTTACATTATTAACTGAGCCTTGGCTTTGTCTTGGAATTACTTAAAATCACAACTCAGAGCTGTAAAACACAGAGTCCCTCCAGATGCAGAGCAGAGGGGGGTGAGAAAGACCTTCCCCAGTACCTTCTTCCCCCATGCAGAGACAAATCCACCCTGTCCTAGGTCTGACAGTTGAAGTTAAGCAAGATTCATCATGCTTTGCATGACACATTCAAAAATAAACAGCAGCGTCTGAAGTTTCTCCAGGTCTAGTTGGACTCTGTAGAAACAGGTAATTCCAAATTAATCTTCATGATCGAGTCTCTCACCCTAACAATGTGCCACACTTATTTTTGCTGGGTTTCTCTGTGCCATCACCATTACAAATTTCATGGACATCAAGACATCTCGCTTTAGTGCTGAAAACGAACTCAGCATGTCCCAAGCACAAAGTTATCCAGCAGCATTAAAAATAAGGACAAAAAAGTAAAATCCAGGCTGCTCAACAGCTTTTGGTCATTGAAAATTTTCTGGTCGTCTCCAGACATGTATGTTGGGCTGTCATTTGCTTTCCATTCATGTGATAGGTGGTGGCTGCTGTTTTTGATGATGCAGTTTGACATGGACTAGGTCAGGGGCAGGATGCAAGCTGGTCCAGCAATCAGATTTAAAATCAGTTTTTGATTTTTGGCCATGCTGGTTCTTACCCTGTCTCTCTTTCCCTCTTGGTAACACTCCTGCAGCTTTGAAGGCTTCAGCTGCTAACTGTAAGAGGTTCCTGGATTTCAGGCAGCATTTTGGGGAGGTTTTGGAAACCTTCACCATTAGGCAGGTTCATTAGCATGCACTCATGGTTTCATATTTTTTACTGCCTCTCTGCAGGGCTCATTTATTCCACTGAAATCAAACACAAGAATTCCCCCAAGGCATCCTTGTCAGATGTGAAGTGACTGGGCTGCACGACACACTCTTTCCAGGTACTGTAGCAGGTACAGGGAGGCTTACAATGGTTTTTGGTGTTGTATCAATTCATTATCAAAGGGAAATTGATGAATATCCACTT
Source organism: Pomatostomus ruficeps (assembly GCA_013400735.1). Classification (NCBI taxonomy): domain Eukaryota; kingdom Metazoa; phylum Chordata; class Aves; order Passeriformes; family Timaliidae; genus Pomatostomus; species Pomatostomus ruficeps. Next base: position 249,884 of record VYZT01054840.1, read on the forward strand.
TTGCTGAGTTAGAATCTCCTGATGGCTAATGAGCGTGAATAAAACGTTATGCAAATTAGTGGCTGAGAAGGGAATTCAGAACTGAACTTGAATATGAAATAGGTCATTAGTATAACACGTCTTTAACATCTGTTGATTGTTTCTAATGTTACATTTGTGGCAAAACTGCCTGTGTTGAGATTTAGTGAGAAGAACTTAAGCTGACCCTGCAGTCGTGCACGCACCCTCTGAACTTTGTGCCACGCTTGGTGTCAGGAAGCAGGAGAGATTCTAGGCAAACAAACAGGTCCCCACTCCCAGAGAAGAAACAGAGTTTATGGCCTGTATTGCTGTCTGCTCACCTGCTCAGGACACCTCTGTATTATGTGTGCCTAGGTGGCTGCGCACAGTGTCTCATAAAATATGAATACTTCTAGAGATGACGGTGCTTAATGTGCATTTACTGTATGAACAGTTATAGGTTTCTGTTATTATTTATAAGTCTACAGTGTGAGAAGCTTTTCTTTAATGCTCAAGAAGTGACAGTTTCCCTCTTGCCAAGGACAGGCAGAGAAGGAGACATCAAGAGAAAGGCAAACAGCAAACACTATGTGTAGGCAAGGCAAGCTAGATTTTCTCTAAGCCACACAGTCCATCTGGGTGTTTAAAAGGAATTAAAATTGGAATGGATTTGAGCTTTGTGGGCTTGGTAGTGTAAGGTGCAGTTTGTGTCTTGTCCTTTTAGTACAATCCAATCTGTCTGGGCTGCTGCTTATGGGCTTGTTTAGGGCTTGGGGTTTTCTTTCCAGGATGAAGAAGGAGTGATGAAAGCCCTCAGGTAGAACAGGAAAAACTGACTTTCTTTGAAGATAAGCTACCCCAAAGGGTATCCAACACATCACAGGAGAGGAGTGGCAAGTTAATGTTGAAGGCAGTGTGTCAATGGTCTTTAAAAGAGAAAAACTAACAATACGATGAAACCCCCCCCAAAACCGTATCAAAATAAAGGAATGTTTATTTGTGGGAAACAGGCACTGGGATGCACAGATGTACTCACATCCTTCACCTCCACTGGGGCAGGACAGAGACCTCCCAGGAGGTCTTGGTCTCAGTAGGAAATGGTGATCATCAAAGGGAGTTTTTAAATCTGGTTCTGCAAAGAAGAAACCTTCCAGTCTTGTGACATTCAAAGGCAAGCGGGAAGGAGGAACAAAAGGAAGAAGATCTCTTTCCTACCTTCCTCGTGCTCAATGGTTCTTGAGCTATCCATATGAAGTGGGGAAGGTGCAAGAGGAGAAAAACAACCCATGTGCAAAAAGCAGTAAACTGTGAGCAAGGCAATAATTGCAGGGTGTGGCACAGTGAGTTTCAAGCCATGGTATTGGCATGAGATTCAGTTTCTCCTCTCTGCGGTGACCACCAAACTCATCCCATCCCAGGTACTTCAGATGAGGATATTTCTCTCTGGCCAGAAATTCTGCCCTTCCAACATGAAGTTTCAGCTTCCACAAACTGCTTTTGACAATCCTGTCAGCAGTTTCTACACAAACTCTACATAGGACAGCAGCAGGAACCCCCATTCAAATGAAGTCCATCCTCAGGAGAGGGAGTGGTAAAAAAGATGGTTTGTTTCCCCATTACTGCTTTAAATCCAGCACTTCATTTGCAGCCCCTATTTATAAAAGAAAAAAGCAAACCAAGCCTCGAGGCAACAGATGATCAAAGCTGACACAAGTGGCCCACCCAAGCCATGGTCTGGAGTTTTGGTCAGCGGTAGAAGGAGAGGAAAATACAAAGGTCACATCCAGCTGAGGTGCATAACCAAGGAGAACACCATCAGGACAGCAGTCCAAGCAAAGAACAGACCATGCTTCTTCACAAACAAAGGCATGAAAGAGCAGGGAGACAGGGGTACTGTCTAAAATTTCAGTGAGGAGAGAAGATACAGCACAACACTTCTGTTGAAGGGTTCTGCCCACCCCAGCCAACCTCTGTGTAGTGTCTGCACTTGCTTCTTAGGTACAAAAAGTCATTCACTGCCTGATGCAGGAGCTTTGATCCAAGAGCCTGGTGTCTCAGGATGTGCCAAAGCCTGCTGCCTCACAAGACAGGGATGACAGAACATGCCCTTTATCAGAGCAAGCCAAGGCAAAAAAGTAGCAATGCAAGTACTCAGGGCTTAGAGTTCTCCACTCAGAGGATTCAAGGTGTAGAGATCCTCATCAACATCCAGGGTAGGGATTTCACAGACCTCCTTCCAGATCAGAGCCACCTCAATAAACAAGGGGCGAGGAAAGACAGTCGGAGTTTCCTGATCCAATGTGCACTGCAGCCGCCTGAACTGCAGCTCCAGAGCTGGTGTAAGGAATGACAAACCATGGTGGGGTAAAGAAACCTGGAAGCCATGCAGTTTAACCTCGGCTCAGGGTCTGGAGGTGCCTAAACGTCAGGTTATCAAGAGTCACCAGATTTACTGAATGAGGACCCACAGCCCTCACCCAGACCTGTGCAGGCCCCTGCATCCCCCATTCATTACCAGCTCGTAAGTGCTGAAATTCACCTGTGCAACTTCACCTCCCCTCTGCAAACCACAGTGGTGGGCTACTACATTTATTATCCCATCACAATTAACCACTTCTGATTAGTTCAACTAATTACTGGGTGCTAGCAATTACTCACTGACAGGCCTCCTCAGAGTCTTTAATAGCTGTTCCCACAAGAGCAAACAGGTGAAGGCCAGAAGAAAAAAGCAAAATAACTAAACAAGGGGGAAATGAGGGAAAGAATTAAGAAATCCCTGGACAGACCCAGGTCCTTTGAGATCCAGAGCAGCAAACAGCCCAGCTAATTAGCATGCCTGTTGCATTGCCAGCATGCATGGATATTTTCCCTCCAGCCCTTTTTCTTGCAGAAGCTCATGATTTGGGATTTGTCCACAATACAAGCACTAGACAAGATGTGTTTGCACATTGTCGTTTCAACACTGCAATGTCTCTCAAAAACACTAAATCATGTCTGGGTAATTTTGTTTAGAGGGTGAATTTTGGATCTTAAGCCACCAAGTGGAGGCATTTTCTTTGTAGCTGACTGAAGACCCCTGACAACAGGAGGATTAGGGGAGAATGGAAAATATGAGAGAAGGGTAGCCTTAACTGATTGGGAACACTCTTCTTGTATGGATAACAAAGGAAAAAAATCCTTAGGAGGATGCTCTACATGTAGTAATAGCAACTGTATGTTTTCTGTTTCAGACCCTGACAACAGAACTGAACAGGAAATAAGTTGTTAATGACACTCATAGAAGCAGTCTTTATCTGTATTAAATTCTACGGTCTGCAGAAAAAACCACTGTTTTGTGTCTGATGCTTAGAGAATACTCTTACTCCTATTGTCATTGAATTTTATGAGGTTTCCATAAACAAGAGAGCATCCAAATAGTGTCTTTGTTTCCAGGTGCTGCATCCTTCACCCCCATGGCTTCAACACCTGGAAGGTGTCTGCTTCCAGACATCCTACTCCAAACCCTTTTGAATTTAATAATACTGACCTGACAAGTTTTAAGGGAGGATTTCAATGGGTCCATAAAGCCAACTTGTGTTGACTTCCAGGTGGCTTTTTAACCAGAAACCAGTCAGCCACAGACAACATGACCACAGATCCTGAAGTATCTCAGCATCGCAGAGACAGTCTCCAAGCACAGCTGAGATCTTATCGGGAGGACTGTAATCCTGGGGAAGCTGCTGGAGAACAGAGATTAAGCAGCTTGACAACAATAAGCCTGATTCAGTGCCTTCTCCCTCCCTTGCTCAAAACGTGATTTTCCAAAATGGTGAATGATTGTTTTCCAAGTAACGGTTTTGCACTAGAAACACTCACTATTTCCCAAATTGTCCCTTCAATGTGGAAAGACTGCAGTGAACACAGAGGAGTGTATCCAACACTTTGAGCCTTGCTGTGCCACAGGGGATGATGGAAGGACTGGGCATGCTTGTGTAGAGACCAGTGGAAAATATGATCTCCACAGTGGAAAAGTTTCCTGAGCACAGCACCTTATCCCTGGGGTGTCAGGTACCTGTGTGGGGTGGGCTGAATCTCCCTCAGAGGGCACAGATACAGACAGGATCGTCTGCAGACCACAGATGGAAGAACCTATCCCACACGTGCATGAAATGATTACCCAAGTACATTCGCTGCTTGAGCAGGAAAGGACAGTGAGCATGGTCACTCTCCCACCCTGACAAACAGCATCATGCAGGTCCTTTCCCCTTCCGAAGAAAAACAAGGCAGGGAAGAGGAGGAGGGCACAGCTAAAGCTAAATTGTGCCATAAAACCTTTTTCTACAACAAACCGATTAACATCTGACTCTCCTATAGAACTCGAACAATGCTAAAGGCTGCAAAACGCTGTCTGAAAAGGCAATGCAAAACAATGGTCACACAAAGAGCCCTCGCCGAGGCAGGAAGGGCCCCCGGACAGCCCCTGCCCAGCCTCTGCCCCGCCGTGGAGTGCTTTCATGCTCATGCCGAAAAGATGCAGGAAAGGTGTTTTGTTTCAAAGTGAAATCTTTCTGAAGGAAGTGTGCTCTGCAGAAAGGCAGGGCAGGCTATGGCATCCCCTTGTACAGGAATCACAGGAGCCCTTTGCTCAGAAACCCACCCCAGGTTCTGCTTTCTGCCCTCAGGGCACTCTCTGCTCTCCTGCTCAGTTCAGCCGGGAATTCCCTCCTGTTCTGCTTGTGTGGAGGTGTGAAGCACATGAGGATGTGTGCAGCTGGCCACACAGCTGAGCTGTATCTCTAGTTCTGCTCCATGTCTGCAGCTACATGCAAGGTTTGCAGCTTCCATTCTTCTACAGCTCTAGATGAGTTTTCCAGACCTCAAGAAATTATCATGTGAACTGCGTAAGAAAAGACTAAGTTTTAACTCATGTTTTTGCTAATAAATTCAGTGCTGTAAATCAGCTGAAGTTCAAGCAGCCATGAATATCTGTAAGGTTAGATTTGATACTTCTAGTCAGCAATACTTTTTCCTGCAGACACATGTGCACATAACACTGTTTTTTTCTTTAGAAGTCTTCATACATTTTCTTCACCTTTTTGTTCTTTTCTGCTTGCTTTCTATGGTCGAATCAGACCATGGCAGGCTCTTGGAGATCTCAAAAACAACATCTTCCAGGGCTGATCCCTTCATGGATCTGGCAGCAGAGGCAGAGTTGCAACTGGCCTCCAAAATTTGGGGACCCAAAGGGAAAGCAACAGGAGCTGATGCACTGGCACCTGGGGGTCCTGGCAGACAACAAACTGTCCATGAGCCAGCAGTGCCCTTGGGGCCAAGGCCGATGGAACCTTGCCATGCCTTAGAAAAAGCACTGTCAGCAGGTCGAGGGAGGTGGTCCTGTCTCTCTGCTCAGGGAGGGTGGGTGCCAAAAAGATGGACCAGGCTTTTCTTGGTGGTGCCAGCAATAGGAAAAGAGCCAATGGGCAGAAACTGATACTGAGAAAGCTCCACCTGAACATGAGGAAAAACTTCTTTACTGTGCAGTGACCAAGCACTGGAACAGATTGAACAGAGAGAGTGTGGAGGCTTCCTCACTGGGGATATTCCAGACCCATCTGGACACATCTGTGCCATGCACTCTGGGATGACCCTGCTTGAGCTGAGACATTGGACCAGATAACCGCTGTGGTCCTTCCAACCTGACCCATTCTGTGATTTCGTGATTCTGCAGTCTTGTCCACTCTCCAAAGTACAACAGGTTTTGGTGTTCCAGGCTCAAAGATGGGAGACAATGGGACTTGATGATCTTCAAGATCTTTTCCAACCTTAATGATTCTGATTCTATGAGCAGGGCTGGCATCCAGGAACGGTGAGCCATGGCCTGGAAAAGGTGGGTACAGGAATTTCCAGAGAGGCTGCTGTCAGAAAATCTACATCAGGAAGGAGCCTCTAGGGAGGGCAAGTGTCAGACCAGCTCATCAGTCAATAGGGAACAGCTGACAAAGAAAAGGTTCCTACCACGTCTTACAGGGGCTTTGTTTTTCACTTGCAAGAAGAAATTCTGGCTCTCCCACATTCACAAGGAGGCACTTCCTGCAAAGCATCCTCCGCACCCCACCAGGCAGCAAAACAACAGTGCTCAGGTCTGACCAGCCACACCAGGGCCACCACAACCAACCACCGGCTGTCGTGGGCAGGTCAAGCAGTGCTGGACAGGGCCCACGTCTGGGGCTGTGAGCCTGCAGGAGATGGGGCTTTGTTCAGAAGGGAGATGTGCCCAAGGGAAGCCCCACTGCTCCTCTGCACCAGCCCTGAGGAACAGGTGGCCACGGTGTGAATATCCGTGCTGGTCTGGGATGTTTCATATCAAACTGAGAGGGAATTAAGGTGCTTGGGTCTGTGACTGCTTTACATTAATTGTGGATGGTATGAAAATGTAACCCACTGGTTTTGCCTTTATGAGCAATACTTGGCTTGTTCTGTGCCCAAGCTTGTCTCCTGTGCAGTGTATTTCTTGTGCTGATAAATATTTATGCTCCGTGATTTTGATTTATACAAGGGGCTTAAATATTGTAAAGCTGGATATAACCAGCATAAAACAACATAAACCAAAGCACCAGTATCCAGAATGGGGTGGACTAAAAAGGGATGGCTCCTGCAGCAGCCAAATTTTACCCCAGAAATGACCTCTTCCCCTCCCAGGAGCGGCACAAATTGGCAGCATCCCCCTCTCTGCTTTACAATTGAGATTCCCAACCTGTGTGTATCAAACAGGAGAGGTGTTTGCAGTATTGCCAAGGTTACTAGAGTGAAAACATTGCAAATAGCATTTGCATGATTGTACTTTCAAATCCTAACTTGTAGCAACAGTGCATTTTAAATGAAGGGGATTTATAACTCAAACCAGAACACTAATCATATTCTGGAGTAATAGGATTTATTTGTTGGTTGTTTGGTGGTTGTGGGGTTTTTTTAAGCTTGGAGACAACAAGCTATGTTCATGAAAAGGGAGATGGCTGGGCTTAAACCCTTCTCCAACAACATTTTGAAAGGATTAGGAAAGAAACATGAATGTGCTCCATTTTCAATATGCGGTTCAGAGCCTGTGTAGTCTTTAATGCTTCTCTGCTATGAGAACATCCTAAATTGCTAAAGAAGTTCAGACAATTGCCATTTTAAATGTAAAACTCAGATCAGTACAAAAAAAGAAGAAGGCGTCTGAGGATCAAGAATGGATGTTTAACAGCACCCAGATGTTCTCCAGCTATGAAATTCCTTACCCAAAGCACACTGGGCACATTCTGAAGCAATGCTCCGTCCTCCACCAAGGCTAGGATTTACAGCCCAATATCAGGACAAGCTAAAGCTGGAAGCAGCTGGCATGTTCCCCACAAGACTGGATTTCTGGGACAGGCTGCTAAGGTTCTGGAGCACCTGACTTAAAGTCATGCAATATTTATGGGAGAAAGAGCTCATTTAGGCTGTAGTTTAGGAGGTGTACTAAATCTCATGGCCCATATCCTTGCATGGAATAAGTGGATTAAGTCAATGTACACCACACAAAGAGCTTGATTTTAATCTCCATGCCCTGCACACACCAGACTTACGGGAACAAAGGTGCTCCAGGAGGGTTTGATGATTCCCAGAAATAGCTCCCAAAAAATTCCCTGGATTTTTGACAAAAAGGAACTTTTCCAGACATTTCTGAAGTATCTCTGTAAAACACTTGTTAAAGCCACCTTACAGGGCTTGTTTTAATATAAAAATTCTGAGTGCCGGGCTGTTAAGGTATCCTGTCAGACATGGAAAAACAGGAGTGCTCAGGTGGTCTGTTTCTGCAGCCATCTGAAGAGATAATAAACCTCATCTGACCACTGAGAAGTTCATATAACACACACTAACCTCGTCGCTTAAATTGCATGATCATACACTTGCTGGTAATTGATTTTAGACTAGTCAAATGGTGTCAGTTTAGGCAGCTAAAACCACCACCTAAAATCTCCAGTTGTGCTTGGAAATTCTGGTCTTCAGTATATTCATGCACACACTGATTTTATACAGTGTGTATATATATATGTATAATTTCGCACACACACATACATACATCTATAAATGAAAAAATTAATCTGAAATATGTCGCCCCGCAATCTGTCAAATAAAGCTGATATAATAAATATGTCACTTTATTTAACAACTGATGCTGAAGAGAACTAGGCAGAATGAAAGAAATGAAGACAGGGCTTAGTAAAAACACTGAGGAAGGCAGAAATTAAAGCAATCAATCACATTCTCATGGAATGTCTACACCACTTGGAATAATATTTTATTGTCTGCTATTGATTGGATGCCACTGAACAAAATTACAAACAATGAATCTGGTGTTATAAACAAGAATCACAATAAGAATAACTTATTTCAAAGCCTTGGCCATACACTTTGAAGACTGCAGAGTTCTGGACATCTGCTTCCTGTACCCCCATAACCTAAGAGACATCCCTGCTCACTGACAATGGGGAGGCCAGGCTGCAACAGTGCTGAAATAAAGGAACACTCCCGTTTTGCCCTCCTTTGCATTTTAAGCATGAACATTTAAAGCTTGCAAAATTTGGTAGGATTGGAGGACTCCACCACTAGGTAGGGGTTCACAAGAGAAGTGACACTATTTTTTTCAGTGAGATCTCAGTTCAGGAAAGAGGAGGAGAATACCTTGCATTTGATTCTGATGAAGTCATAAGAAAAATTAAAGAAATTATGCTGAATCAGAGAGCAAAGTTGTGGTACTCAGCAGCCAGACCCAGGCAACGTTTTGGAAAATGAATGAAAATTTCTATGAGCCCTCCATCAGCCACCAGCCCCGAGTCTCTTGGCAGGTTCTTTGCCCTTGCTCCAGTGGGACGCTGCCACTCTGATCCATGCAGGGACAAAGGACATGGGTCAGGACACAAGCTGAGCCTGATGGAGAGAACACAGGACAAGTGACATCCTCTGGCTGTTCACTAAGCCACAAGTTACTCATCAAACACCTTCACTAACAGCACCAGGACAGCCTGGGAAGAAAGTTGCTGTTTATGCTGAGCCCTGGTCTGAAAGATTCACCTCCAGAGAGGATGAGCTGCCACAATATTTTACAGCAGTGAGGAGTAGGGCCCACAGCTGCTTCCCAAACCCCTCTGAGCTTGGCTTGTTGTAAAGAGCGATGAAAATGTGGCAGGGGGGTTTGAGCAGCTGGGGGAAAGTCCTTCTTTCTCACCCCTCTGAAGCTCAGAGGATGATAAAACAGCATTACTAAAACCTCTAGAAAAATTAAATGAGATGTTTAGATAAGCCAGTCATTCCTGATAGTATCCATCTAAAGTAAAAGTGGGCAAACATGAATGCAAAGTGCTGGATGAAGGAGCAAGCAGAGAGGATGGGATAGAAGGCGCATTTCTCCTTCCTGCATTGTTCTATGATGCCACTGGGTTGTCACACATTAGCCATTTACAGATACATGCAAATGGCATGAAAACACTGGGCAAAATCCAACCAAGGTGCAAATTCACTGAGTTCCAGCAGATCTACACTGGGTTCTAATTAGGCTTATTATGTATAACTGAATATAATTCTAATTGATGGCTTTGTTTACACCCCACATCATTTCTGCTCTAATTTACCCACGTGGGGTGAGAAAGAGATAACACGCGGGTCTGGCTCCAATGGTGATAGCAACAGGAGGAAGAGGGAAAGCCATCCCTGGAACTGTGCACAATGGCCAGGAGGGGAGTTGAAGGTATTCACCATTGAAGAAACATTTATCCTGCTGGTATTCAGGAATCAGGTTGTGTCTAATTTACTTTTGTGCAACTTTACCTACCCAATAGTTTGCCACCCACTCCTGCAATATCCAAGCTCTATTACTAGAGGTTTTGTGGAGTGGGAGTCCTTATGGGCATTTGGGGAGTAAAAGCTCTGCTTGGAATGTGAGGAAGAGTGTGTTTGTGCATGGGTGGGATTGCAGTTCAAGGGATTTGAAGTTAATTCTTATTTTCTCCCATCTGTCTCATATACTTCCCCTTCCTTTATAGACTCTACATGTCTCAAATTAGGAGTGAATCTCAAGCCTACAATGATCAGTAATGCCAACCCCACCTTTCTGGGAAGGAGAGGTTGTTCCAAGGGGCTTCCAGTTAATGTGGATGAGAACTGTGTACACCAAACGTACCCATCAACCAGTTTGGAAGGAAAAGCTGCTGTCATTGTGAATTACAGTCACTTCAGAAAGCTTGGCCTAAACCTCCACCAGGGTGAGATTGTCCTTGAAAGACTGTGACTGCTCAATAGTGTCCATGGGCAGATCCATGGATCTTGGTTAATTGATCCTGTGGATGCTTTGGGCCCAGAAAGATCATGTCCCCAGGCTGCAGAAGAGCTATGGAGGCAAAGGAACACATGGTTGAAAGATAAGATACAAAGTGGTTAGTGGTGGCTCACTCCCAAACCTGCAGAGATTTGCCCCAGATCTGGGTCTGGACAGCGTCTTGATTGATGCCTTTGATGAAAGGTGGAGAGCTTGCTTGTAAAATGCCTGGTGGGATCAAGTCCTAAAGGGTTGCAAATGTTCAAGAGGACAGGAGCAGAATTCAGACAGGCCTCAGCCTGAAATGAATCTGAAAGCAGGAAATCCAGAGGAATGAGTTCAACCTCCCACCCTCAGGAGGGACATCTCCAGAGCACAGGTACAACAAGAGGTGCAGGTTTATGCCCTGGAGGACAGGGAAAAGGACCACAAAGAGCCAGCAATGACAGCAGCACCCCATCAGAGCTGTGGGATGTACTGACCAGAGGGGATCCTCAGGGAAGCACATGAACCTGCCATGGCATAACAGGGGAACCCCCAGCTCTCCCGCTGTGGAGCTGAGGGAAGCTCCCCTTATCCCAGCCTCTGGGCTCCCTATCCAAGACCAGGAATGTTTCCTCCTGTCAGGTCATTGCACACCCGACAACCAGACCAATTTTCTGAACTTCAAGATGCAGCTCTGGCTTTGGGACCAAGCCCAGCTGTGCAGAGGAACACACCACAAGTCTGTGGCAGGGTTTTCGGGGTGGCCAGTGCTCTGCACTCAGCAGCAATGCTGTGTGCACACAATGAGCGTTTAGGGGGTGGAAGGAGCCTTCAAGATGCACAAAGCCAAATCTGTCCAAGTGTGAGCGAGGGAAGGCAGCAGGGTGGAGAAAAGCCATCTGGCACCCTCTAGTGTGACGCTCTGAGAAAAGCTCGTCCCTCCGCACCCAGCGCTGCTCCTCAGCAGCCTCTTTCCTCACCCCCACACCGACCACCCGTGCCCGCAGGCTCCGTCTCATCAACACCCTTTAATTACCATCCACTGTAGCAAGACACGAAACTCATTAGTGCGAGCGGCATCTCCTCGTGATGAGCCTGTCGTGTCCCAAGACATCCAGCGCGTGTGAGCCCGATCGGAGGGAGATGCACAGCCCAGCAAGGCTTTAAAAGAGATTTTCAAAGCTTTGGGGACCTGGCACAGCTGAGAGTGAAGAAGTGCCAATGCCAGGACATCAGGGCCACCATCACTCGCAGCACCACCTGTGCAGGGTTGGGCAGGAAAGCAGACGTGTCCCAGGGCACACGCTGGGAAATTGGACATGCTGCTGTTGGACAGCATGAAGCTGGGAGAGAGCAGATTCAGCTATGTGACATCTGGGGTGGGACATTTGTATTGAGAGAGTCTAAATTAAAAAAACAAAAATGCCAACGACAGGCCAGGGTGTCCCAGCCCAGCCTGTACCCAGCAGTGTAGGCACAGCTACAGCCACCCAAGCACATTTCACTTTTTACGATTTGGCTCTCAAGTCACTGGAAGAAAAACAACTTTCTTCCGTTCCTAATCACCTTCACCGTCCTGCAGTGAACTTTGGGTAATGTATGCTGTGTCATCGGAGCAGCGCTGCTCCATGAATGGCAAACAGGCACCCATATATTTCTCAGGATGACAGTTCCCAACCGAGGAACCAACACAGAGCACAGGCAAGAGGAGATAAAATGCCCCAGCCCAGAGAGCACCATCCCCTCCCAGGCACTGGGACCACCTCCACACACACTACTGAACAAAACGTCCTTCTCTCCCAGGGCTTTGAAAGGGAAAGGATTTTGGAGTCAGGCCACATGGCAATGGGACAGTGGTTGGTGGCCTGACCTTCAGCACCTGGGATGGTGTAGGTGGGATGGCTGTCCCGGGAGCAACTGGCAGACATGAGAGGCAGCACAGGGCCAAGTCTCAAAAGGCCACGTGAGTGGTACAGCAACTGCATCAATGTGAGTGGTACAGCAACTGCATTAATACCTCTAAGATCATCAAGCCTGAAGAGCTGCATCTAACCAACCTTCATGCCAGTGATGGTCACCCCTGCCTGACACACCACTGCTGGCATTTTTACGTGTTGGAGTTTTCTGTCTGCATAGAGTTTTATGTTTTGTTGAGGGCCAGCTTGTCACCTCAAAACAATCCTCTATCCTCATCCCTCACAGAACCCTTTAGGCTGGAAAATACCTCTAAGATCATCAAGCCTAAACCTTAGCCCAGCACTGCCAATTCCACTCAGTGTCGCAGCTACACATCTTTTAAATCCCTCCAGGGATGGTGACCCCACCACTGCCCTGGGCAGCCTGTTCCAGTACTTGACAGCTCTTTCAGTGAAGAATTTTTCCTAATATTCAATCTAAACCTCCCCTGGCACAACTTGGGGCCATTTCTTCTGGTCCCCTCAAAGAGACCAACCCTCACCTCTCTACAAATTCATGCTTTTCCTTGTCCTGTTAGTCCAACATCAAAGGACTCTACTTGGGTAGGGGAAACCCAGAGCCAAGTGTCTTCTGCATCACTTCTTGCATCCTCACTGCCCTCCTCCGTGTCCTGTGCTCCTCTGAACCAGGAGGATATTTCCCATGAAAACCAGCTGCCAGTAATATGAGCCATGGATCTGGCTCAGCTCTGGGTAAAGTTGGATCCAATTTTACAAAATCCATCTCACAAGCAAGTTCATCTCCTATAAATAAACACAAAACCTGGAATGTTTGCCTGGCCCCTGAAACAAAAGGAATTTTGCTACACAGCTTAAATTTTTATTGCTAGTTAGTGTAAGAGAGGCAGAAACACAAAAACACAGGCTGAGCCAGGATCTGTTCAAGCTCTCACAGGCAGATCAGCCAGTGTATCCCCTTAATAACCTTTAACATGCCTCTTGCCTGTCATGCTAAATTGCATGGCCATTTTATGATGTGGACATGTTCACAGAGACCATCCGTGGGACAGGCTGATCTCAGCAGATCAATATATTCAAAAAAGAGTGACTCTTTTCCCCTTAGAGATGTAAGATTTCTTCTTAAAATCAAATACTATTTTCAAACCAGAGACTCACCAAAAGTGAGTATACTGAATTCAGCGAGCTAAAAGTATCAGAGGTGACTTGAGCCATGTTCAAGGCTTCGAAGTTATGACCAGGTCACCAGCCCCCATCAGAAGCAGCAACTCTCTTTGGAGGCAGGGCAGGAGGATAAGCATTAAAACAACTCCCTTACACCAGCCCTTCCACTTGCATGCCACAGCTCCCTTGACATGTGTGCTGCTTGAATCTCTCTAGGAAACCACAGTAAATACAGTCATGACATAGAAACTTGACAGAAGCAGTGCTTCAGAGGGCATCGCTTTGAAAACAGGTCCTGGTTGCCCTGTATCCTGCTTGCCTCAGCAAGCACCTAAAGAAGAGTAGCAAACAGACAACTCAGTGTGTGAAATTGGATTTTATTTTCTAGTTATGCACTTAGAGAGGTCACAAAAGGAAGACAAACTGGGTCCAAACCTGATACTTGATCTACGTTAGTGCAACGTCACAGTGATCCACACCCACAGCTGTTCAGTGCTGCTGCAGTAGGAAAATGAATACAATGATACCCAGAGCAAATGGGACATCTTTCATCTTCCCTCTGACCTCCTCAAAAGTTTTGAATGAGAGCCATTAAATGAAAGCTGGAGGGCAGACCATTGCTCAGGGTTTACTGACGCATCTCCCTCATGGTCAGTGAAACTGTAGCTGGCGAGGGCTTGGCCACAGGATATCAGGAAGGTTTGGACAGGGACTGTGCTGGTGCAAGGAGAGTGAAATCAGTGATGATGGGAAAAACAACCTGAGCTGTTGTGAAATGGAGGAGCTGAAACCAGTGAATGGAATGGAAAGATGAGGGAAAAAAGAAAGGGAA
>VYZT01054842.1:0-28767 GCA_013400735.1 Pomatostomus ruficeps
GCCAGGATCAAAACCGCGACAGAGGTGCTGTCTGCCTCCAGGTCTTATAAATTACATGGAAAAGGAAGAGCTTGGCTCAGAGCCACCAAGTATCCTCAACTAGTTCTTGTGTCTTGTGCCAATAGAATGATGCTTCCTAAATATACAAATACAAAAGGATCAGGTTGCCATGTGGGAATTGGGAGGTTTGCAAACATTACACAAGTAATCAGCTAGCAGTGATGTTTCTCAGAACAAGTCACAGGCAATTAAACCAAGCCTACATTAATCACATTTCAAACACAAGGTATTACTTCAGTTGGAGCCAGATACATTTAAAAACTCAGGCACTGAAAAAAAAAAGAAAATTGGGGAAAAAGGATGAAGTATTTGGCAATTGACAATATGTATTATTATTTAAGTTCCCTTGATATTATGGCCAGATTATCTTCTATCTCCACAGACTCCATTCCACAGTTATGACTCTTGTATTAGTAAGAGTCACACAGGCATCGCACAAAGGCAGCATTGATTTGTTATTCTGTAACTCTGGATAACCAGGGGGAATTTTATTTTGAAAAGATCCAGCCAGAGCGCTTTTTTTTTTCCAGCTGCCTATTAAATGAGTATGTAGCCAGGAAAATGGGACACAGAAAATGTAAGATGGATGTGACCCGCACACATGTTTTTCTCACAAAAAAACAAGTACAGTGCATGTTTAACAAAAGGGAGTAGCTTCAGGGTTACATTATGTAATGGGGCTGAATGCAAACTCTTGAATATACAGCACTTCAGGGAGGCACATTAGGAAAGATACAAAAAGGGAAGTATTTTCTTCATGGGAGGAAGGAGAAAATTTCTTGAAACATGACCTGAGAGTCCCTCCTGGATGCCACCACATCTGATTTGGCTCTGCAAACTAGCCCATGTGAGCTTCAGATGAGGTGGTCTGTAGATTAAGGAGCTATACTAGCTGCTTTAGCTTCCCTCCACATGCCATTGATGTTGGTTGGACATCACTGAATGAAAAGCAAACATGCAAGAAGCTCAGCGACTAACAGATGTATTCAAGGCCAAAAAATACTCATGTACCAAATCAATGACAAATTACTGCAACAGCAGCTGTTTCAAAAAGCAGGTTTTGTTTTATATGGCCAGGTTTTGAATGAACAGAAATTGTTCCACAGAATACTGTCAGAATAGAAATCAAATGCAAATTTATCTGTGTGAAACCTGGACATGTATTTTTACGTGCACACATCCACACACATATGCAGCCTGAATAGTTCATTCCCCTCCTCTGACACAATCAGGGATGCCTTCAAGAGGAAAATGAGCCCAGGCATGCTCCTAACCCAATCTGCCTGTGCCACCCCTATTTCAACTACATATTGTATCATGTAATGGCTTGAAAAGCTTTTTATTTCTGTGACTTTTTCCTTCCTTTACATCCTCACAATGCTATTCAGTTTCTTTTAGTAACACAGCAGATCAAACCCGAAATTCTGCCATTTAGTGCTCAGTACCAAGGACTGAAGTAATTAAGCTAGGGGAACAGTCCCCCCAAAATTTTAGTTCTCATTTAGTTTTCCCGCATTGGCTTAAGACTTAAACCAAGACCTAAGATCCTTTCAGCAAAATATCAATATGGAATCACTGCAGTCATTTGCAATTACTTGATGGCAGCTTATTTACATTCTCATCTCATGAACAGATACTTGTATTTTAAGCAGCAGTTATCCAGAAGGCTTTTCACAATTAACATACAGGTTGTCAGTTTCAAGGTTATTCGAACCAGCTGCAGTATCTGCTTCCAAAATTAAACCTGCACAACTACAGTGGGCTCTTTAAAGAGTGTTTCTGAGTCTCCAAATCCCACCTCATGTCTCCTGAGCTGTGGCACTCCCTCCCTCCCAGCAGTATTTGTTTTACCTTTCATATGTCCACATGGCCTTGATCACTTGCATCCTTCCTGAGCTTCTCTGTGGAAACATGTAAAGGCTGAAAAATCAAGCTATAAGCATTGGGTGTAAGGTTTGCTAAAATGGATTATTTCATTATTAGCTAGACTGCTGAAAAACCTTAGACAGGAAGCAAGGATTTGCAGCCAGGCTTCAGAGATGAAGTGTTCTGTCATAATGTGGGAAACTCTTTTGCCCTAGTGCTACCCTATTTTGTTCTCCCCTCCAAAAGCTCTTCTGACATTTCACAGGCACCAGAGGGCACATTTCCATTAACACACTCAACCAGAAGCGAAGGATTCAGCACTCCATCCTCCACGCAGCCCCACAGGCAGCAGCTGGCACAGCAGACAGGTGTTCCTGAAACTGCTCCTGCAGGACACACAGTGCTACAGGAGGAGCGTTTCTGAGGTCAACAAAGGGAACAGGACTTCAGTTTGTCAAGGCGACACAGCACACACACCCCACCAATACCCCTGCAGTTCAACAGTCTTCAAAGTGACAACAAAGCTTCATTTTAGCTGACACCAAAAACCTGGTTTTACTATGCCCTTTAAACCCAAGGCAACTGGAGTAATTCTATAAAGAGCAGGTGTAAGAAACTGCTCCAGAGAACGGGGAAAGAAGAACCCACACCATTAGCTGTCTGGTATTTATTACTTTTTAATACAGAGAACTCACAACAAAATATTCTCTAACAACACACGTAAATGATATCGTAACCAATTATTTTAATTTCATCAACATTCATTTGCTATGTACATATTCTTCCATCTGCAAAAGTGCAATCCAAAAATGTCTCAACAAGAAACCTTTATGGACAAGTATACTTCTGAAGGGTTTTCTCATCAGTGGCCTTACAACATGTTTGTCCTTGGTTACTTGGTACAGCAAAATGAGGAATACATGGGAGGGAGGAAAAAAAGGAAAAAATAATTAAATTGGGCTAGATTACTCCCTTGCAGGAATATTCCTTTTTTTTCCAATTAAACTCATTATGAATAGACTGCTCATTACTGGAGATGTTAATGTAAATAGACTATAGGATAGTCTATGGTCTGGCTATAAAACACTAGTTTTAATGACTCTGCAGCATTAGACAGAACAACAATTCTTCATGTTGGTAGATGTCAAATTACACATCAGCATGTAAAAGATGTCCATTTTGTTAGTTATGGTTATCAAAATTTATTTATAGACATCTTACTGATGGATGAAATAATTTTTAAACATCCAAAATATGAAGTCTACCTAAATGCAAGCCTCTCCTATGGAAAGGAGAGTTAACTACTGGAAAGAAAAGCATTTGCACATGCAACTCCTATTACTATCACAAGGAGTATCGTGCACTTGAGTAGAATGAACCTCTAAATGCAGAGGACTGCATTCTCATTACAAAACATAGTTCAGGCAGATTTAATCTGACTGTGGGCCAGCTTAAAAAGAACACACAGCATCATAAAAATGAAAGGTAATGAAGAATAAACTAGCCAAATAAGCAAAGCAAGCAGGTCCCTAGCTAGGGAAGTAATTTCACTTACGATGCACTTGTAAGCTCTTGACTACTTCCAGTGCTTGTCAAGACAGAAAGTAGAGCAACTGTGGTCTAGTTTAACCTCCGAAGTAGCCACTAGGTCCCACAGAAATTACATGTGCACTTCTGCTAAGCCCAGGAAAACTCTAATGGCCAAAGGCGAGGGCTGACAGCTCAACTGGAATCTGCATGTTACAGAAAATACTGCATTTGCAGTAAACCAAGAGCAGCTTTCAGTACCAACAAGAAGCACAGAAAACCTCTGCAACTTAGGGATAATTTAAATTGGAGTGAAAGTTCAGAGGAATCTTTCTGTAGCTCAGCTGGTTTCCACTGAGGATCATTTTCACAGTGCTATGTGTGCTGCTAGCCTCCAGTTGAGATGTGTTTTACAAGAAAATAGTCATTTCCTCAAGCAGCAGATAAGACTCACTTAACAGCAGAATTAAAAGGAAAAGCTGGCAAAGAACTAAGTTGTTTTCTTGGATAGATTTGTATGTAACTCCTTGTCAGGGCTAAGACTTTAAATATGATTTCCCCTTCCCTTTCCCCTTTCTCAGTCTGCTTCATTCCTGGTTTTGACTTGGATGTATTGTACAATCCCTCATACACTTGTTTTTAAAGCTGGCCATATTCCCTTTATTCCACATCTACTCATTTTTGATTGTCACACACAATGAGAGGTCTGGAGAGGCATCCAAGAACTTAAAGGGCAGAATCATAAATTAAGCTACTCTAAGGCAAGCAAGCGAACAAGTATCTAGGACAACTCCAGACCTCACTTCATGCATTGTACAGCAACACCTCCCCTCACCACTGCACAAGAAAGTCGGCACACAATGCCATGTATCCTGTGTGGGAACTAACACCTTAGACTCATGACATGTGACTGGCACTCAAGACCGAACCTGCAGTAAGAGATGTATGCTTTAATTGTTCTCATTATAGGAGCTTTGTCCTTGCTGTGTGATCTCAGGCTGCTGGGACAGTCGCTGTTGTCTGCCTGGTCTGGTTCTCATGCTACTGCCAGGCAACACAACTCCAACCCCGTCAGCCATCCAGCAGGTTGCTCAACGCACCATCAACGCTGAAGGGCTCATCCTTCTGGAGAAGTTAATTCAAATTATAATTTGATTGCTCTCCGCAAGGGAAGTCTACACTGCACAGCTAATTAGGTTTTATCTGCTAGAAACCTTCTTCCTGCCCAGGTATGCTCAGGCCAGGTCCTGCTTCTATGGACAATGGTCACCGTGCTGGTCCCACTGTAACTGGGCTTGGTGTAATCTGTGGTAGCCACGAACAACAGCGTTAGAAGTCTCTCGAAGTCCTCATAATTCTCCCAGCAGAAGAAACAGGTTTTCCCAAAACTGTTGCAAACGGCACAACTGCACAAAACCCCATAAATGTGCTCCAGACCCAAAACCAAGTCCAGGAACAAGGACAGAAGGAGAGGAGCACCAGTGGTGAAGGATCCCACAGCCTGCTAGCACAGCTGTTCAGACCAGCGCTGGACCACGTGAGCTGCGTGGCATCTAAGGACATTGCCACCCAAACTAGCAGTAGGTCACCTGTGCCCACATCAGCGCTCTGTGCAGCTTGAGTATTACTTGAAGTGTAGCTAATGCTAAAAGGAGCTAATTCTGCAGTAAAGACAGCCAGGAAATGAAACTCTGAACTTGGCATTTTTACACACAAAGAAACATGGATATTCAGTTTGAGTTTTATGTGCACAATAATTTCTTAATTCAGCAGAAAGTGTAATTGTCAGTCCAACATAGGAAAAAACACTATTTTGGCTTCTGACTTTTTTGTTTTCTTTTCCAGGGTGGCAGACTATCAGGGCCATTTTGAAGACCGTGATTTCAACAGATACATGCTAAAAAGATTCTAATTTGGAAAAACAAAAACTTCAGAAAAAAACCAAAAAAATAATCCCACCATGTAAACAGAAACAAAACCCACACTTCTCAAGTGGACAAATACTTCATAAATACACTATCAAGAAAAGTAAAAAAACCAAACGTCCCCTAAATCTCAACTGATTTGAGAAACCAAGCAAAAGATTAATGACCTATTTTAAAAATTTTATTTAAGGAAGGGAGAAATGGGAATCAAGAAACAACAACTGCAGAGTCTACAGGGCAAGCTCTCAGATACAAATTCACTGCTTAATGCAGTCTATTATGTACAGCACAGAGGCATGTAGAAAATAAATATGCTAAGTTTGCTTTCTTGAAACATCTCCATGTTTTTAAACCCTAGACTGAACACAATTTTGAAAGATGGAGGTGCAGCAATTAATTGTTTTAAAAACTGATGACATGTTTTGTACTTCTCAGCTCTTACAGCTCTGAGGGCCCAGATCCCACTTCATAGTTCTCCTGCCACACCAGTCACACCAGCCTGCAGCAGGCAGCGAAACCTCAGCCCCAGCAGGCACATACAAACATCCCCGTTCAGCTCAGCCAGTTCCTTCCCTAAATGTCTGTGAAAAAAACACCTTTATTTAAAGCATTTTAAGATCTCCAGCTTGTTTTGGTATGAGCAGATGACCCAGCTGGGTACATGACTGTTGGAAGCAGCACTATTGCCTGCACTATAACTCAGTGAGGACAACGCACGTCAAACACACATGGCAGGAAGACGCGTTGCCAAAAGAATTCATTCAGGATTGCATTTTCTGGCACGCATTTACATTCACTTGTCATGATACCTTAGTTTACCCCGCTCGTGGGAAATCTGAGAGAAAGCCTGCTGAGGGGACTGGCAACACAGGGCCAGCTCCTGCACCCCTGGGAACCAATGTAAAAAGGCTGAACTAATTCAATGGTAAGAGAATCATTCCTTTCCAAGGATTTCCCACTTCCACCAAGCTGGAGGAACAACCCTACACAACTACCCATTTTCCAAGTGGATATATTTCTCTGTCCTGTATGTCTCCCCACATCCATCCTATAAACTGTATTACAATTATACAAAAAATAAACCCAAATCATTTTTAGCTGAACTTTACCCCACACATGGGATATACTGAAAGGCCATTAAATTGGCTTGCCTCCAGCCTTCACAGAGATGTCAGGAGGATTCTGGTTTTAACAACATGTATATATACATATTAATATGTACATTGACAAAGAAGCTGCTCTTTCAGTTAGAAATTAGATTTCATCACAGAATGAATCCTATAAAAAGATATGTAATAAAGTTGAAAAACCCATAAAATAGCTATTACTAAAGCAAAGCTTTCGTCAATAAGCCTCCAAAACTTTAAATGAAGAAAATGGCTTCACGAAGTGGTAGTCTAGATTTCCACAGTGAGGACACTGCTGGACGTTGCTGTATTCAGAGAAATACTGCATGCCAATCCGCACATCTATTACTGGCTTCCCACAGTGCTTACAGTTCAGTCGAGCCTGCAGAAAACAAACAAACAAACCTTTTTGAAATAACCACACTCCCCTCAGCTCCTCACCTCTGGAAAAGAAGGTGCCAGAGGCAGTTCTCTGTCCTCCCCCGCAGGAGAAGGGGTCGATCAGGAAACTGGCAGTAATTGGATGTGCTGGTAAGGACATTCTTCACCTGGCCTGGGAACTCACAGGCACACACTATGCCTTTCACATTAAAAACCACCACCAAATTCTGGGGAGAGGGTCACCTCCCACTCTGACTGATGGAAGGTAGAGAATATCAAGGTTTATTAATGTAAATTACTGTTTTGTGCTACTTAGTCTCTGACTCAACTCCTCAATCCCCAGCACAAGAAGTGCTGTCTCAAGAAATCATTAATGAAGCCCCGAAGCAAAGAGAGAAATTTTATATTTGTGCCATGCAATTCAACCATTCAGATTGACATTTGAACATCATCTGTCTATGAAATATATCAGCATTTTAATCTTTTGGCTTAACAAATGTATAACTCGATCTATTTTATCAGCACAACATAGTATTATGTCACTTTAAGTATCTATTTAAACATTTATAATACATATCAGGTTATACAAACTAAACATCACTTCAACACACCACCTACTCTACAAAATCCAACTGAGAAAGAAGCAACATTAACTGGGTGGATATGAGAAATAATTCAAGGTCATAGGTGAGGACGGACAAAGCTATTAATATTCAGTTGTTACAAAAAAGTGAATCTTCAGAAGAAATCTAGCTGAGAAACACAGCCCATCTGATACAAAGAAAGCAACAGGCAGCATGAAAGCTCAGCAAGCCCTCTGGAATACTCAAGAGAAGCAGAAGGGATTTGAGACTGTAAAGGAGTTAAACAGTAAAGGTGGCAAATGAGCAGCGAGGGCCTGAGCTGCACCATAGTTTAACCTCACAGCCCAGCACGCTAATGAAAGATTCACCTCTCCACTGAAAAAAACAAAAAGTATTGTCTAGGCCATCCTGATTAAAGGGATTTTCCAGGATGAGGAGAGGAGAAAATTATTAAAGTACTATCCTTGTTGAGACCAGACTCAAAAAGAAACAGATCCACAGCTTCACTGCCATCTGGTCTGCTTGAAAAGAAGAAATTTTAAGAAATAAAATCTACTAGGTTATGAATTTTTATGAATTCTTAACCAAAGTGTTTTCTCCTTTGCTACTGTCCAGCACATCAGCTAAGTGTTAGTAATCTGACAGCGGCTGCAGTTCACTACTTTACATGCAAATTCGTGATGTAGAATTAAGTATTTTGAAACAAGGCATGAAATTATTCAAAATAAAACCAGAAAGACAATTTGCCATTATATTATATACCATATTTAACTGTCATTTCACTGTATGCACAGAATCATCTGTAACAATCCTGGTGAAACAATAATGCTTATTATCTGGCAAGCACAGTCACTGCAGCTAATGATTTTATAGTCAGTATTTTATACCATGTACTGTCACACTGTCCATTAATCATGTAATTAAGGCTCTTGTATAATGAGCTCTTAAATCTTGTCTTGTACATTCATCAGAAGCAATTCAGATTTAAAGTTGCTGACTTTTACAAAGGTAGCAAGTCAGTATCAGTGCTTTATCTTTAGAAGTTCCTATTCTTAAAAAAAAAGTTACAACCTCAAGGGACACTGAATTTGGAGGTAATATATCTGTCTGTAGCTATAATTGGTATCAACATCACCTTAACCAGCAGCAGCAATAACACTTGTCTTTTGAGCATCACATTTTGGTAAATACATTAAATTTAAAATAAACTGCCATTCTGCATATTGACAAAATGTTATTTCAGATCACTTTGAAGTATGCACTTTACCATTAATTGATCCCAGTGTGAACGGGTGCATGCATCTCTGCAAGGCTCCTGCCCTGACCTACTATCACCACCTGTGTGTCCCAGCATCTGGAGCAGAGCACTGAGTCATTCCCAGACAAATGTTCTTTTCAGAGCTGTCTACTCCTATCTGCACAGCAGAAGTGCTCTGTCCATCAAATGGACAATTAATTCTCTTGAATGCCAACAATCCTTCTGTCTCAGGCACACATCTACTCTGGAGTAGCCCCAGGCCTTGGATCTATCTTCCTCTCTCAAGGCACAGATTGGATATTTAATGAACACAAAGTTGCTTCACGCTGTGGTGGGTGAGTACCATCACCAGGGGCAGCCACACCAAAGATTAAGGAGAGCTGAATAATCTCCAAGCACAAAGACACTTTGGACCTTTCTGTTCCCTTGGCGCCTTTTTGCTACAATTATGATAAAACACAATTTATGAACTAAAAAACCCTGAAAACATGAAACATCTACTCAAAATGTGGAACTGTACCTCACACTAGTGATTCTAGTGATCAAGCATCAGATTTAATTACCAATGCATTTAAAGGGGCTTTATTTAAAAACATAAATGTGTTAACCACTGACCACTGCAATGACTTTAGTCTAGCTAAACATTGTACCTCTTAGGACAAAGGGACAAAGAGCCATCAACCCTCTTGTATTGCACTCATAGGTACAGGCTGGAAAACGAGGATGGAAGGAGGAAAGGGAAAAGAGATATGCAACCTTGAGCTTATCTAATGAGTTGGAATTTCACCTTATGAGTCTTACTTGTATGTGGTACTAACCTGACAACAGGGAGATGCTGCCAGAATATCATAGGTGTACATAGTTCCCAGCTGATGCCAGCTTCCATCCCATCGGGACTTGCACTTAATGCAGATAATTTTGTGAACCCCTTCTAAGCAGTCTACACAAACAGCATAGAGGTGCATAAGCCTTCCTGTGGACAGAAAAGACACATCTTAAGGAGACTAGAAGAAAAGATTAAAACAGACATTTTCTGCAATGTGCTATCTGACCTTTAGTGATACAAATCACACCTTAATTTTTTTTCTTTATAAAGAGTGAATGATAAAGGAAAAAAATGCTTCTCTGTTGGAAATACACAGGGCTTGACTGAAGCTATGCAGAACTCAGGAATTAGTCATCACCCTGCCCACTCTCCCTTACATCATTTGCTGGTAGATCTTAGCAAAACATTTTATAAAAGGAGTTGCTAAACCTCCAAGAGGAGATGCCGGGTTAAGCTGTAAGATCAGCTGTTGTGTTTCCAAAACCAGAATTTTGCCCTAGCTTCATCCCCACCTGACATAAAAGTGGAGAAGCGCTGCAGCTTATTAGCAAACTTGGTACTGGTTCATTTAACAACTTGTCAGTATCTTCTAGCAAAGAGGGAACCAAGGACCTAATATTCCCCACAGAAAGAAAACAAGAGTCAGAAGAGCAAATTCTTTTCATGTCCTTTCTTCTGACTATTCAGTAACAAGTGTATTTAAAATCATTATACACTGCACATACAAAGATTTTAACATGCCATTCAGAACTATGACTATATTGAGCTCTGTCATGACTTCAGGCTCTGTATGCACAAGGATTTTCAAAACCCAAATTACATTTATTTTCATAAAAATCAAGTGGCTCAAACTTGGAAATCAAATACTTTCACTACATACATGTGATTAAACTCACCAATGAAAAATCTGAGACCAACTTTCACCAAAAAATAAAAAAGCCCTACACAAATTATAGACCTAGCACCTAGATTATGCCCGACTTGTAGTGACTAAATTGATTTGCAGTTTAATAGGTGGCTATTAAAAGTCGCCTGACACCGAGTTCTAACACTAACACACCAGATTTTGCACTGCTATGTATGACAGAGCTATTCAGAAGTGCAAGTACAGATCAGCAACAAAACAGGACTGTGTACAACATGTCTTCACCTTGGATTGCAATTTGTGTTCTTTAGTATCAAAGCACTGAACACATCATAAACTGTAATTCAACAGACACACTTCTTGTAATGCTTCTAGAAAAATGGGAAAAAATATTAATAATTTATGATTAGTCCATACCAGACACTTCTGAAATCAATAGTTTGTGGTTTTACTTGTTTTGGTTTTTAAGCCAGCTATTTTAGAAAAACAAGAAAAAACAGACTCTTCTTGAAATATACATACAAAATAAACTTGCTAGTATGAGTTGGTAAAAATTGAGTTATTCTACACTTGCATGTTCAGCTTTAGAAAATGTGATGGGATGAAAACTAAAGTAAAAATATAATAAATTCTGTTCCTAAAGTGAACATTTGAGATTTGTGATGTTCAAACAACTCTACGCAGAGAAGTTGTGTCATGCAGGAAGATACGTAACTTTCCCCATCCGAAGTTCTGCACTGTTCCTGCACTTTAAAATACTACATTCCCCCACCACTTAATTTTCAGGATACTTTTTATATAGGAAATGAGGCACCTGGTATCTTAAACATGCCTGAAGTAAAAGAAGTGATTTTCTGTACTGAAAAGAAAATAACAGCCTGGAACAGCACCTTACAGCTTAATTTCATTTCAAAGAGTACTTCTGGTAATAAACCATTTTACCTAGGACAAGGAAGCAAAAATTTTAACAATTAATTATTCACAGCAACTTGTCTGAACAAGTTTTTCAGGTATATCATCCAACAGTTAAGCAATTAAGTTAAAAAAATAATTTCACAGAGTTTCATTCTTAGTGGCAAATGTTAACAAATGATGAGTTTCACTATTACTAAATCAGCTTTTTGTACTGATAAAATCACAAGTACATTGTGCGATTCCCCACCAAAGCAAATAAACATAGTTATCTCACATACATATATTCTGCTTATCCTGGAACTTTTCTGGCTTGTATATTTGCCTATCACTTTTTCTCCTTAAAGTACATTAGGCAAGACAGAAACAATAATGTTAGCATGAATACAGTTTAGTGACTTACTGCACAGTGATTTAAGGAAAGAAAAAAAATAAAATACAAAGTTTACTAAGCAAAGGTATGTTACATAACATATATTATGACCATGCATGGGATACAGTGTATTTTATTGAAAGGTGAGAAACTTTGATGTTAAAATACCTCCGGTTAATCCCTTATCAACACACTTTTCAAAATATAATTCTATGCTTTTGACCACCAGACTAGGAATACTTTGTCTGACTTACTTCAGCCATGCTGGCTGCCAGCAGGCTGCAGGACAGGCACATCTAGCCATGTACCACCCTGAACACTTAAGTATGGGCCACAGCTTTCAGGGAGAGCTCAAGCTCATGCTGGCCCACATCATTTGTTTCTCTAGGAGGAAAAAGGAAACACATGCCTTGGTCTCAACTCATCTGAGAGCTAGGACACAATCAAGACATAGCTCGAGCACGTGCAAGTTTGGAAGTCTAAAACCTTTACTACTACACTGCTGCTTTAACACACTGTATTAAAAGCTTACTCTTACTACATCCAACCTCTCCAGGCCTGTGTTAACATAGGCCAGACTACAGACTTTTCCATGTTTAAAAAAATAATAGTTTGCTATAAAACAAAACTGATACTCTCTACTATGAAAACAGATGAGAGGCACCTCACCCTCATCAGTGGTACAAATACAACTTTCACCCAGGCTGCAGCACAGCACACTTAAATTTAAAAGGTTGTTTAAAAGGTTGATGTGTATCTTGGAGTAAAGCTCAGAAGAGATAAACGAGTAAGCACATGCTCCACAACAGATTGACTGGAAAACCTTCTCATGGTCTACCTAGAAATCAGATGAGACCTTGTTTAGCTGTAAGCCCAAACACAAGGCATGGATCATTCTATACAGCATCTTTTTGTAATTCCTTCTAAATGTTTCAATCTGACCCATGAGAGTATTTTGGACATTACTTCAAGCTTTACAGAACTGCTTAAAAATGCAGAATCAGGATGAAAATCTGTAGTGGAAGGGACAGGGCACAGAAGGCAGTTCCATCATTTAATGAAACCTAGCATGACTGACAGACAACCTGTACCTTGAAGGTGACAGGGAACATCATATTCAATCTCATCATGTCTCGATGGGCTAAGGAACAGGGTCCCGTCCACCAGCGGAAACTGTTCAAACACTGGCAGCGCCCTGTGGCACAGAGCACAGTTTACAACGTTCCTGTGGCTGGCACTGAGAGCAGCAAGGATGAACTTCCGAAGGTCCTCCCCTTGGCCCACCTGGGCATCGTCTTCCATCCGCACATGGAAAGTATTCAATTTATGCCTGGGGATGTGGGTGAGCAGCTCAGACAGATCGAGCCTTCTCAGAAACTGCACAGGGGTATCAAAGTGTCCTGATCTATGTGCTTGCAAGCCAGCTGCCCCGTAATCAAAATGTGCATTCCTGAACAAGCCCCCACTAGCCATGTTCTTCTTATGGGGCTCCAGATGAATGGCATTCTTCAGAAACTCCCCCAGGTACCGCGAGGAACGAGGGCCACTGAAGTGTGTGGGGGCCAAGATAGAGTAGCCAGTGGGTGGAGACTGGCCTGGAGAGACACAAGGTGAGCGAACAGGGTAGCTGCCACCCATGACACCTTTCTCTTGGGAGTTCTGCCTGTCCATTGAGTGCCTTCGCTGGAGGTCATTACTTAAGCCTTTCTGTGGCTTGTTGGCTGGCCTGCCTTTTTTGGCCTCCTCTGCTGACTCTGTCATGGACCTTCCTGTACTCTTCTCCAGCACTGATTTCTTCTTCTTGTCATCCTGCATTCGCTTCACCTGGTACCAGTCTGTGTCCTTCTTTAAATGACCCTGCCCACACCGACAGGAGCAAAACCGAAAAGCCAGGTCATATCCCTTCTTGGTCCACATGTTTTGGCGACACTGCTTTTCGTTCCAGCTCCTGGCTCTGCCAATGCAATTGAACTGGACGAGGATGCTGCTTTCCCACTCGTAGAAACACTGAAGGTGCATCCAAGTGCTGTACGGACAATGCTCGTTGTTGCATATAACCTTCTGGTAGTCATCCTTCTCCAGGTCCACTGGCCTTCCAAAGCTACAAATCAGTGGAGTAGCACAAGGGGCTTCTGTGGAAGGTAAAACAGATACATTAATAACTTAATGACCCATTTATTGCAGTACTTTCTTTAAACACTGCAACAAACACACGCAACCTCTTACTAACAACCTGTATTACTAAAGGGCCACAAGCACTAGCTCTGGGTCAGTGCAAAAAGCAGTATTTGCCAAAAAGAGATAAGTATGCGAAAAGAGATAAGGAAATGCATGAATAAAGAAACAAAATTACATTACAGTCTGTTTAATATTCAAAACCAAAGCACCTCAGAAGCATTATCCCTCCTCAAGTATTTGTGGACACCATT
Source organism: Pomatostomus ruficeps (assembly GCA_013400735.1). NCBI lineage: Eukaryota > Metazoa > Chordata > Aves > Passeriformes > Timaliidae > Pomatostomus > Pomatostomus ruficeps. The sequence continues at coordinate 14,134 of VYZT01054842.1, forward strand.
GCAAGGGCCTTAGGAAGCAAGGAAAAATCTTTGCGAATGCTTTTGGAGGGCTGCTTTGAAGCCTGAGAGGCAACATTGGGAGAACACACAGAGATGTCTGGAGTAAGCAATACAGCCCAGCTTCACAATCATGGGGAGAGGCAGGAACTGATCTTTTCTTTGGGACTGAGCAAGAGACAACAGCTAGGGAGAGAAGGAGGAAGCAGAGGACTTTGAAAAGCAAGACAAACAGCTTATATTCCTAGGACAGAAAGGACGGCCTGCATTACATTGCTTAGGCAAATACAGACTGTATCACCCCCACTGACCTTCTGGAGAGCTAAATTTCACAAACCAAATAGTTGTGCAGCACAGACAGGTTAAAAAATCCAAATGCAGCATGGTATTTTATGAGGAAAGTAGCAGCTTTGCTATATCCTTGAGCAAAGAACAGTTTACTTCAGTTATCTCCCAGCAACAATATCAGCTTCTATACCAAAAAATGCTCTACAATAGAATGTTCTGCGTTTATGAACCAATGACGTTTTCTTGTTCCTCACCAAAGTACCACAGACTACACATGTGACTCCCATTGCTGGCTGCTCTGTTGCAGCTGGGAGGCTCAAAAGGGATTGGAAATTTTCTACTGGAATTTCCGTAAGAACTTTTTAGATGCTTACTCAAGTACTACAAATATTTCTTCTCTGTATTTCTGTCTTCCTAATTCTTCCACTTCACCAGAAAGTACTACTCCAACAGGGCTGTCAGGCTGCCTTTTAACCTCTGTATGGCTGTTTACAAATATTAGTGGGCTTCTTTAGGGTCTTCCATGGTCAAGTGCTGCTTCACCTCTCTAAAACAAAGCAGTCAGCTTCCTGAAGTTCCCCAGTCTCAGCCAGAGCCCCAGGACTTATGGCAGAGGTGCACAGAGTCTTGAGGAGAGAGACTGTCATAACTGAGGTTTTTTTCTCTTAGGACTTTAAATTTCTATCTGATGAGCAGGTAAAAAAAACACCACTCTGCTGCACTGTTTTTAATCCCATTCTTATCACTGCTTGCAAAAATAACATAATTTGCAGTAGAATGAGAGGTTTTATGCTGCTACACGTACTTTGACTCCAACTCTCAGTAAGTGACTATCCATCATCACCTGTCCTAGAGCAGCAATACACAAATCAGATGCTCTACAACAACAGATCTTTGCCATGCTAGTGGATTTACCTCTTCTCAGCAAGTTTTTGGAAAAGGCTAGAAACAAACAAAATCTTCAAGGCTACCTTCAGTAAATTCGAGATTACTGTAGTCCTTAAAACTTAATTACACAGAAGAAACAGGCACAAATAGCACAAAAAAACTTTCCTGAGCCATTCCCTGGAAGATGCCACATCCTTCACTTCATTTCTCTGTCTCTGTTTCTAATGCCAGAAGTGGCACAATTGCAAGAATTCTTCTGCAATACCTCTCCTTCAGGGAGTGGCCTATAAATTGCAAGCAAAATACACTCCCAAAAGCTTTTCTTTAAAGAAGAAAAAGCCTATTTCCTTTCAAAATATGGACTTTTCCATCATTAAAAACAGATTACCAAACTGGAGAGAATGGAGATAAGAGAGGCTTTCCCTAGAGACTCTTTGGAAGTTCCCTCTATACACGTGACAAATAATATTGTTATTGGTTGTCTCACGACTCTTTTTGAAAAGCCCACTAAGAATGTGCAAGTGTTCAGATGTCTTCGAGAAGCACCAATTCTATTGGCTACCAGTGACTAATTTTTCTCCACTCTTTTACTGTGTACTATTGAGTATAATGTTGCTGGCCAAGAGCAGAAGGGAATGATAACTCACAACTGCTCTGAAACAAAATCTGATCAGTTGACCAGTTCAGAGAGTTTTCCCACCCATTCTCCCAGACTTCCATTCAAGTCACGGTACCACAGCAAGCATCTCTGCAAAGTTTTTCTTCATTGTCAGCCTTTCTTTCATCATATTTAAGGTCTGAAAGTATAGTTCACAATTATAGCACCCTTACGCAATTTACCTCAGAGAAGCCAGCTAAACTGAACCCATGAAAGGCAAATCGTCAGAAGTCATATGTGAGGAAAGGTACCAGAGGCACCAGTATGAAAACTTCTCACTTATGCACTTCCTGTATTCATCTATTTTGGTACACATTCCTTTCCACCATTACAAGAAGGCAGCAAAAAAAAGAACATGTCAAAAATCCACTTATCCACTCACTGGGTTTCAGAGAGTAAATGTTCTAACAGTTGCAGGTATAATTATAGCTGACAGCCAAGAAAGTACGACACAGACAAGTCTAGAATTGAATAAAGACACTCTACTTGTTCATCCATACTGGCATAGTTAACGGACTAAAAAAGAAAAGTGTTTCCTTGATTAGCCTTTGAACACATTTTTGAGTTTGTATGCACAAACATATGATTGATCTCTAGCCCCCTGAGGAGTTTACAGACTCCTCACTATGTGGACAAAAAATGAAACTAATAAAGTAAGTGACTGAAATACAAAAACCATCACTACAGCCCATGTATTCCACTGAATATGCCTGCAATTACTTAATTATGATCATGTCCTGGGTGTCTAGAGGATAAAACAAAGGTGACTTTCAACAAACATTTTTTTCCCCTTTTCCTAGTTGGTCAATGGAAGTAGTGTGGAATGAGATCTTCTCCAGCTTCTCCTGGATGCCAGATTACCTGAGGAACTTCCCACACAGCGTAAGTATGAGCAAGAAAAGGCAAAGCTGCAAGTTCTGGACAGCAATGTCTTCCTCAACATTTAAATTAACTAGATGACTATGAAGTTTCCACACATTCCCTCATCTGACCTTCTAATCTTCAGAGTGTGAACTGGCTGGTCACATAATAACCACAACAAAAGCAGGTCTATTACAGCTGGAAGACAGCAACAGAATTAACAAAAGCCTTCCCTCATGCAAAATACTCCAATGAACTGTTAAATGGTGGCACTGACATTGCTTTGGAAAATACCATTGCTAAGAGGAAAAGGTGGTCTCTACTCACCTCTTCTGGGGACTCATCTAACATTTCACTACTGCGAATACTAGCTGCATAGGCAATATTCCAGAGAACTAACAGGTCTCTCTGCCATGTTGCTGTGCTCCACAACCATGCTAGTCAAAACACGTGCTTTCACGGATACAGATTTGTTTCTATCAAGTCTGTTGGTTTGGAGAAGGCTTTAATTAAACTGCTGCAATATTTCCATAACAGAAACTGAGAAGCCCAGCACAGCTAATTTAAGCTGTCTCAGTAGAAAGTTCTACTGCTTCTGTAGTTTTCCTGCATTTAAGAAAGCACAAAGCTCCACTACCTGAAAAGCATACAAAAACCTCAAGCCAACATTTGGTTTTCAAATTCCAGCAGGTGTATCTATACAAAACAGACTGTGCAGGACCGAACATCCCTTGCAGACTTCTCGGTACCCATGTCTCCTGCCAAACATAACCATGCCACATGTTCCTGCATAAAGAATAAATGAGAAACAGAAAACAGCAATTTCTGTGCAATTTTCACAGTTCATGGCAACAGATATGCCTTAGGAGCAAAACTGACAGCATTCAGATCAGTATGGGAGCCACATTTTAGGTCATGTGAAGAGCTCTCCCCATCAATTCATACCCTTGAGTGGTCTGGATTATTTAATCACCATTTTATAAATGACACAGAGCACTTACTTCAGTATTACAAATTTTTAAAAATTCTTTTTATCAAGCCCTTGTACTTCCCATAATTAGAAATACATTTTGAGATAGTATTCAAAAAGCCAGAGCTAGAATAATTGTCCTAATGTTTTATGATGATAGTGTTAACAACCACTGTCAAGAGAGATTACAATGGGAAGTAAATAGGAATTACATGGCCAAACTGCTCATCCACACCTGCAGCCCCAATCTGGTTTGTCACCTAAATACAACTTGCTTCCAAGTAGCTAACAGCTCAACAGGTTTCTGGTTTCCAAAGCTATGAAACTGAACTTCAGGGAAAATGAAAGATTACATTCTCAGAGCAATATCCATTCTCCCAGCAGCCCCTTTCAAAAGAATGCCGAAAAAATTGTAAAAGAACTTCTATTTAACTCTCAGTTTCAAGAAGGGTTTCACAGCCTAAGAGAACCAAACAAGACAGTGTGCAGTTTTGTGTAGCAGAACAGCTTCAACGTAGGCTGCCAAGCTGCAACTACAAGTGCATGATGCTTCTTTCAAGACGTTACGTTTCCACATAAAGAAATAAATGTTTTCTCATATTCCTCTGTAGTGATTTGGAACAGTGATTCTAAAAATACTTGGAAGGAGCAGCACATAAATGTTTAACATAAACCAGAAATAACATACAATATTCCAAACACACATACATTTGTGCAAAGATAGCTCACTGTTTAAACAAGGTTGTGCTTTATGTTTGACAGAGTGTCGTGGTTTTGATCCTGGCTAAGTGCCAGGCACCCATGGCAGCCACTCACTCGTTCCCTCCCCTGCCACAGCTGGGCAGATGAGCGAAGGAGAGGGGAAAAAAAACAAGGGAATTAACTCAGAGGTCTATGAGTTGAGATAAGGAACCGGGAGAAAACGCTCCAAGGACAAACCAGGCTCAGCTTAAAAGTTGCAAAAGTGAAAATTTATTACTACCAGAGTTAGAAGGAGGATATGAGAAATAAACTAAACCTTTAAAAGACACCCTTCTTTCCACTCCCCACCCCTCCCTCCCTCCCACCAACAGTGCAAGGGGGGCAGGGTGTGGGCGTTCAGGTCAGTCCGTTTCCAAGATCTTCTTCCCCTGCTTAGGGAGAGGAGTTTTTTCCTCTGCTTTTGCCGTGGGGTCCCTCCCACGAAAGACAGTTCTCTGTGAACCTCTGTGGCGTGGTTTTTCTTGTCCACGGAATGCAGTCCTCCAAGGACAAACTGCTCCAGCATGGAAGCAGGGGGCCCCTCTCTCTCCAACCGGGTCTCCCACCTGGACTGCAGTTTCCTCCGACATCCACCCGCTTCAGCGTGGTCACCTCCTTCACAAACTGCGGGACTTTTATCTCAGTCTCTGTCTCTCACTGGGCTGCACCTGCTACGGCTTCTCTGGCATCTACGGCTCCTGCGGCTTCTTCCATGGCTGCTGCGGCTGCTGCGGCTTCCGACATCTCCCGCTCCAATGTTGGCACCTCACCCACGGACTGCGGGTGGCTCTGCATCCCTCATGGACCCCCATGGACTGCAGGGGGGACACCCTGCCTCACCATGGGCTCACCACGGCCTGCAGAGGAATCTCAGCTCCAGAGCCTGGGGCACCTCCTCTCCCTCCTTCTTCACTGACCTTGGTGCCTCCATGTTGTTTTCCCTCACATGTTCTCACATCCTCCTCCTTCTCTAACTAAAAGCAGCTGCGTGTGCATTTTGTTTTGATTTTTCCTTAAATATGTCATCACAGAGGCGTAACTAACCTTTCTAATTGGCCCAAACATGGCCAGTGACATGTCCATCATCTTCAGAGCCATCAGAGATTGGCTCTGCTGGAAATGGTGAAGAACTCCAGAAACTTCTCACAGGAGCCATCTTTATGGCCCCCTCCCCTCTACTAAAACCACAACACAGAGCCATTATAAAATTAACTTTTCTTTCAAAAAAGAGAATATGACAGAAGACAGCAAGGAAGCTGGATTGGGTTGTTTGGTTTTTTCTCAGTTTTTCTGTTCAGGTTTATAAACATCCATAAGAGTCAGGAATAGGAATAGAAACAGAACATCTGAGAAATACCTCCTTCAACAAAAAAAAAACCCCTCCCACATGAACTGGTTCTACCTTTTAATAAAAAAGAAAGGCATTATATGAAGACCATCCTTCCCATTTTATGACCTGAATGAAAGCAGAACAACAGCTGCTTGAGGAACTTCCCTCTGGTGAAGTGTATTGGGGAGAATGTTGTTTACTTCTGTTCACACACCCATCATAAAACCAAAGATGCAACCAGCAAGCCAAATGCAATGATTCCATGGCTTCAGTTTCGTGACTGCTCTCATTTGTTACAAGTCCTCAATGTGGATGCCTAAAGCAAAACTGGCTCTTTCCCTGCTGTGCTCCCACATTACCCATTGTGTTAAGCACCAGAGGTTTTCAGTCAGTGGACAGAAACAAATAATTATTTCCTATACTCGTCAGCATAGGTTTCAGCTCACTGCACAGATTTGCCATCTCTGGTAAAACTCAAGGGAGGTGTTAAACATGTGAGGCTGGGGGCAGAGGAGAGGGAAGTGCGGTGGCGGCTGGAAGAGACAGCCCTGCTGTCATCTTAAAACAACTGTCAGGCAACAGTAGGTTGGTATGGATCTGGAAAAAGAAATTATACCCAAAAAAAGGGTGAGGTCTTAGCACTGGATTGGTTGCAAGACATTTACTATGACTTGCTCTTGCTCTACCGCTACCCTAGCATCTCTTCATCTATGCCAAGGACATGCTAGTTTCCAGCCCATTACCTAAGCCAGAAGGGTTCCTGTGGGACACATACCTTGCAAACCAAGCACTTTAACCTCTACCCTGCTTTCCCATGAACACTGCTCTCTTCACAACCTTACACAGCCTGAGCCAAAGCTGAGCCAAAGCTGAGTCATTCCTGTGGAAGGCTACTCCCTACCAACCATCCGCATGAAGCTTCTGAATTTCCTCTGCCATCAGCATAGCTTTATTTTAATTGAAGTCATACAATATTACTGCACTAATACTGTAATGCAGCTGTGGAAAATAAACCACCACCACAACAACAAAACAGACAGAAAGTGAAAACTTAAATTAAGTGTCTGATGCATTTGCTTTGTTGAACCTTGTAATACAATCTAATATTCCAAAGATTACCAAAACATGACAAAATGGTATTGTCATACTCACAACTGGTTAAACAGTACAAATAAGGTGGCAATACAGGAATGATGGGCCACCTTCCTGAGAGTCTAAGTGCAGCAGAAGAAGGCAGTGAGAAAAAACATTTCAAAAGTTGATCCAAAAGGCAGGTTTGGATCTTCACTGCAGCAACAACAAAAAATAACAGCTGACGAACAGGAAGAGAAGTCTTTCAAAACAGCTCGACTCAGGGCTTATACTGGTAACACTCACTGATGATGACTGGTATCTCTTCAAAACTTCTTAAGCAATCTTTGCTGAATGATCAAGATGAAAGCTTCCAGGAGGATTCTCCAGGAGGGAAAAAAAAAAAAAAAAGACGGCAGTACCTGGTAAGCCACCCTTAATATAGGCTTCCTTCTGTGCCGTAAGACTCCCTCATGCTCCTGGAAAGAGAAGCCAAGGCCAGCAGTCCATTCTCAGTGAGCAACAGACAGAGCCACTGCCTTTGCAATGAGAAGTTGTCTGGAGTCAGTCTGGCTGATAGCTTTACATCTATTACGTACCTACACATTGACAATATGTGCCCACAGGTGCCAATCCGGCAGCTGCAGGCAATATCTACTCTCAGAAGGGACTTAAGGAGAACAAAGCCATAAGCAGCCCAGCTCCCTCACATGCTTTACCCCACGTGCAAGATGTCACTAATTCTATTAAATGAGTAGTAACACCAAGTGATCACCTTCCCCTAGAAAAGATTTCAGGTAATCTGGAGCTGCTAAACCCTGGTTTAGCTGAGAATTCAGGTGATGGGTTTCCCAGAGGGCTCAGTAGCTACTAGAACCACCTCCATGCACTTTACTTATGCTAACTTCACATGACCTCCAAGGCAATCTCAATCTCTTCACAATAAAAAAAAAAAAATTAAGACAAAAAAACACCTAGAAACCTCACAGCAGCAGGAAGACACCATGGAAATAATGAAGACTTAACTCATACCTGCCACATTAACACCTTCTAACTAACAGCACAGTCTGAGTTAATACCTGTTTATGAAATCAGCAACTAGCATGTGATACAGTTATCTGCAGCTCTCATTCAGCCACCCACTCCCAGCCCAACCATCACCTCACCAAAGTAAGGCAGCAAGTCAAGATTGAAACTACAAACTAAGGAAGATAAGCTCTTACATATGCACAATAATTTTGTGGTTTCTTTACACAGCCATCTGTGCTCCAAGCTGAACCTAGTGCCTACGCTGCTGAAACTCAACATGAGAATTCACATTATCTTGTAGAAGTTACAGTAATATGTACAATTATCACCTAGCCAATTTAGCCACTCTCTTTCCATTTGTGTTGTCCAAATACAGAAAATAACTCAATCACCAGCCTTGGCTTTTGCTTAGGATGTACAGACCCTCTCTGTGTACAAGAAATCTTGCCCTGGTTTGTGCTCTAACACCTGAATCCAACTGGAAATATCCCCAGAGAACAGGCCTAACCCTCTACCTGTATCAGCACCAGGACAACCATGCACCCCTGATACTCCCATGTGAACTCTAAATTGGTTTAACCAGGTCAGAAGACAACTGGTTCTCCATGCCATAAGCAATCATGCCCTAGCCAGGGAAACTCCTCACACTCCTCAGCATCAGGTGGATTTTTCTGATGACCTCAATCACAGTGAATGCAGAGATTAGTGACTATCTCAAGACTGGTGGGCCATAATGTGTTTTGAACATTGGCTGTTGCTTAGTCTGCACACGAACTGTCCCCACAGAAAAGCACTTCCACCATTAAATCCCATCACTTTAGCCTTCCAAGAGCTTTTAATAACAAACTGCTACAGAGAACTAGCCTTGGTGCTTCAAGAAACAGTCATTCTAATTAAAACTAAGGCAGATTCTACTGCACCTGCCCTAGCAAGTTTCCAGTGACAAACTCCAACTCATGCTGGAAATAGAGATAAATGCAGCAAGCAGTAGATGCCCTAATGCCAAGCACAGATGTGAACACTGCAGGCTGGGCTTGCTCAGACTGAGAGCCAGCTAGCCACCAGACCCTGTCCAAAAGCTCAAGAAGGCAAGAGAGAAAGGAAAACAGATTGAATCAAGTGGTATCAGCACTTCTTATGGTTTCAGATCTAGGGATATTTGTGTCATTGGTCTATCATTCTCAAGTTTCAGTGTGACAGACTATAATTCATGCTAAAGGCTAAAGAAGCTGGTAAAAACTCAGTGGGAAACAGGAGATGCAGTACCCAGCATCTCTGAAAGAGAGCAGCTCCTGAATGTGGAGCTGTTGGTTCCCACAGGCACCTCCCTCACGATGCCATGCTGGCTCCCAGCCCTGTCATGTACCATCTTTGGCGTCTGTGTGGCACACAGAGACCTCAATTGTACACTGCTCCCACAATGGGTATCGGCAGCACAGAAGTGGAGACAGGGAGTGCCAGGCATACTCAATAGCCAGGCTCCAATGGAAGCTACCTCCTCTTGCAGCAGGCATTCAAGACAGAACAACAGCAATATCCCTCTCAAGCCCAGGAAGGAGGACTGACAGACTCTGAGAGACAAAGACATAAAGGTTGAAGTGAATGCTCTCAAGATAAATGTCACCAAAGTCTACCAGGAAATGCCAGTGCTCCACTAGAAATCCCATAAGCTTTCAAAATGGAATTACCCACTCCAATGACTAGATTACTGCTTCAAGAGGCCTCTTTGAAATTATTTGAATTTCTATCAAAACAGTTTAAAGGAAGCCCATGCCCTACTAATCCTGTTATAATTTAGACACCTTGAAGATTAGCTGTAGTATTTTACTCTGAGCTGAATGCAAGGTTTTGTTCTTTTTCCCTCACACATGCTGCAGGAAGAAAAGCAGAGAAGGATGGACCTCTGCCAGCCATGACAGTACTTTAGCATCAAAGGATGTCTCAAGATGCAAGGCTGCAAGCAAGGCTGAAGAAAACTTACAAATGTCTCCAAGGACTAGAAATCATTTTGTCACTACTTGTTATATCACTGGGAGTAAGATATGGGATGAGTACAGACAAAGCAAAGCAATCAGTTCAAAAACTGTATTTCTTTGTATGAAACAGAGCAAACATCAAGCCTAAACCTTACTCATGAAAGCACTACACTTGAGCAATAACTAATCACGTGAACACAGAATGCTGTCAGGGCACCAATAACCATTTTGATAGCAAATAACTTAAAGATCCCAAACTTAAATGGGTGTGTACTTGCTTGCATGAAAGAATAATATTTATTCTACTCAGTAACACCATGAACATGATTCCATTTGCAAAGATTTGCAGAACATGAACTGCATTTGCTACCAAAGCATGTAATTGCACAGTTTAAAAAATCCTAAAACTAACATGCAAGTCCTTTTGAACCTGATTTGCATTGATAGAGACAGTGAAATTTGCATTCAACTGATTTCTGCAGTGGTAGTATGAGGCAAAATGATTTCCCCTTAGTAAATTTATAGGTATTAATTTTTGTAGTCACTGCAACAGAATAGAAACTTAATTTTCCAGGTAGTCTCACCGATACCAATGGGACTCGCTCGGGCTAAATAATCAGAAGGTGCCAATACTGAACATCACTAGAGTGCCAAACTGGAACAGGATGTTATATGCAGCAGGGAACATTTAACAGCAAATATTAATCCAGGCTTAAATACTACAACAATTCGTTCTCTGAAAACACGTTCTTAAATTAAACATTGCATTGATGAATTTTCATCCCTCTTTAACTATCCCACATCCAGGATATAAGTATTTTTTTTTTTAGTAAATCTTAATTGTTGGCCAGTCACAGTGTTCAACACATTAGTCGTTGTTGTGCTTACTGATTTCCCTCTCCATACATTTTTCCTACATTAGCATTGTTATGTGAAAGTAAATCAGTCTTACAAATTTGTGAAACACAGGTGAAGTGTTCAAAAGCAGACAAATCTGACTGCCGGCACCTCCAGCTGCCAACTCTCCAACTCTGCGACTTCTGCAGTTTAAGGGCTTACCTGTGGTGGGGGGGGAATATCATCTTAGAACAGGTGTCCAAGTACATTTTAGGAAAGTGATTTAGAGACAGTTATACTGTGGGTTTTTTTAGTTTAATTTGGCTGGATTTAATGGATTCCATGTTAAAGGGAAAACATGCAGCTACGGAGACCCAGCTTTTTCTTTTCTCTAGTCTTCTCACAGCAGCAGTGCTGGAGAGAACAGTGATAACAAGAAGATGAAGCAGCAAGATGTTAAGCTAGAGACCACCAAGCCAACGAAGAGAACTTGGCTCTACTGGACAATGAGATGAATGGAAACAAGGCAAAGAAAATGGATAGAATAAAGAATTGTAGGGTCAGAAAAAACTCTGTGTCGAGACTAGAGCAAGACGTTTAGAGGATAAAGGGATAAAACAGCTGCAGCAGAGAGTCTGAAAGGGTCCAGCCTCAGCATGGCAGGGACAGAATAGGAATTTGCTCCTAAGAGCCTCAGATCAGAAAGTAAACACCGTGGATTTTGTTCTTCTGATGATCAGGGCAAAGTATCCACAAAATGTTACACTAGTTTATGTCAGCAGATGAAGGTAACCAACTACTGCCATCAGGAATACTGCCGTCAATGGGGTGAGTGCACAATCCCATGTAGTTGCTGGTATAATTTTACATGATGACAGCTCAGATTTTATGAAAAATAACCGAGAAGACTAGCTAGAAAAATTAATTATTTTTTTTAGAAACATCATTTAATCACTCTGAAGACAGTTAATCTAAGAAATGAGGCTTTCTGTGACATCACATCTCAGTTTCCATGTGCACTGTGATACTGTTAAACTAGTCCACTCACACCTCATATCCCCCTCTCAATGACCTGCGCATCACTTAGTGCAGAAAATAGATGCACTTTAGTCAAGAAAGATTAATTTATCATATGATCTGATGGAAGAGATAGGAATGGAGGACATAGCTAAAGAATGTGAATCCCCCTTGTAGGTATTCTCATCCTAATACCTGCTGAGAAATTCAAAGTGCAAGGTGAGAAAAGCCATCACATCTGGTCAGTGGTTACGCTCTCTGCCTTTCCAATTCCCCTGTGGGAGTCTAGAACCCTTCAAGCACAGTTTGAGCTCTGAACATGCAAAAACTGAAACACCACCAAAAAAACCCATGAACAAATGCCCTCTTGGGGCAAGAGAAAAGTCTGCGGACATTTCTCAGTCATCATGCCAAAAACTGACTGATAGTTTAAAGGAAAAATTGTTTAGGGATTGAGTTAAAATTTATCAAAATGTAAAAGTGAACAAGAACTTTCCACCATAAAGGGATGCTGTAATGGCAGTTCCCTATCACATGGCACAGATAGTCAGGGCTGCACAAAGAAGCCCAGGGGAAATTAAAAATTCTATTCCATTATGCCACATGGATGAGGGGCAGAAACAATACATGGACCACATAATGAACTGTGAAGACTTAAAAAAACCCCGTATCTGAATCACTATTTCTTCCTGACTGAAGCAGGGTCCTGATGTGACTGTGTAATTAGACCATCATACTGACATCATGATTCAAAGCCAAGGAGGTCTGAACAGACATTTCAATTGTTAAATCTGCTGTTTTCATCTCTGCATACTTCTATCTTGTCACATTAATGAAAGAAAACAGGTTATGTCATTATGATCATCCACTGCTTTTCCAGGGTACAGGTAGAGTGGGAGAGCAATGGTACCAGACACACACAAATTCCACTACAGCAGCATATAGTGACAGTGCAGAAGAGAGGAGAAGAGCGAGCCCAGGGTCTCACAGGATCAGCGAACCTGGGCAGCACAAGTCACAGCATGCAGCAGCACAGTCCAAAAAGCAGCACAGTTGAGAGTCTCCCTGCACCCAGCAGACTTAATCCACAAGCCAGATAGTCTCCCATGAGCAGTCGAGACTTGATGGTGTACGGCAGAACTCTATTAACCCCACCACTCACTGCAGCAGGCCAAATCCTCCATAAACTGCTCAGTGATCACACAACCCTCAAGTCTACAGCCTCTTACAGATGTCTGGAGTCCAGTAATGGGATAGTTGCCTCCAGGGCTGCGGCTACACTACAGAGCTTCGTTTCAGATTCACCAGGTTTGAAGACTTGAAGGAATCCATTATCACTGTCTAAACCTTTCCCTGCACAAGAGCCAGATTCCCAATTCTGCAGCACAACCTGAACCAAAACTGTTGAAAGCTTTGCACTTACCAGTGACAACAGGATTTATGAAACTTACAGCTCGGGATTATCTGATGAGCAGTAGTCAGTGTAAAATAAAGCTACCAAGCACATCTACCCCTGCAGCCTTTATGATTATCTGAAAAGAAAGGTATGACAAGATTAAATGATCCTGTCAAGGCAAAGATCAGGTGTGCAGACCAGGCACCATACAACAAATGTTGAAGCCAAGGTTGTACCTCTGTTGTGAGGGGGTTAAAAAAGGGTAAGTGAGGGATTTGGTGAAAGAGTCAAGGGATGTTTCTGACAACTGAAGTCATATGGAAGCAGGGGGAGACAGACAATAAAGGAGCACCTCATATCAGATCTCAGAAAGGCAGCCTCAGCTTCTGAGGAAGCCAGCCAGCACAGGAGAAGGATACGTCAGGCATGTGGGACACAGCCTTACAGCTGAAGAAGACTGACAGCCTGTCCACCTAGTGAGCTACAGCACTAGCAGTGTTCACTGGCATCACCTGCTGCGGCATCTGCAGATGGAACACCACCTCATCCTCACACACAAAACAGCCACACCAGAAACGCACCACTGCTGCCACTTGTGCTTGAGCAAAAAACAAAAAAAATCAAAACTCTGTTTCTCCCCATCCAAAGAAAAGCCAACATGTAAGACACCATCTGCAAAGTGGATGTTGGATGTATTATATTACCATACTGAAATCATGATAAAAATACTCTAGAAATTCTCTAACTCCTGTTAAGCGCTTTCTTTTTTTTCCCCTTGATCACTCACTTGAAGCAAATAGTAAAGAAAAAACCCAAAACAAACCCAAAAAGAAAATTCTAATAATTCCCCATGATTCTCTGGAGTAATGCTCTTACAAAAGCAGTCTGGCAAAGACCTTATGAGCTAAAGTAATTCCTAATTAATTGATAATATTTCCAAGGAAAAGTTTCCATTAAATAATACATGGGAATCAGACATCTTGAAAACCAAACTAAGGCACTTGAAACTGCCTTTCTAACAGCAGCAGGCAAAACTACCGCCACAAAGCATAATAGCAGTTGTAGCCACCCTCCCACTTTTTGAAAAGCATGGAGAGCAAAAAGCTGAAATCCAACTTGGGAGAGGAAAAAAGTGAAGAGTGGGGACTCTGCATGGCAGTTTGTAAACCTAGCAGCAGACCTAAGAGGTGGGGTTTTTTGCCTTAGCAAAACTGCAATAAAATCTTTGTCCGCCACATCCTTTTGCAGCAAAACAAACATGAACAGCAATGCAAGACACCGCCTTACCTAAACCGCACCGAACCAAAATCCAACCCACCGACCAAAGGCAGCATAAAATGGTTGATGCGAAGTGAGCACGTTTCCCTGACAAACCCAACTGTTGTACAACGGCAAACAAAACTGACCGAAAAGAAGGCCTCCATTTTTAATCGCGACGGAATAAAGTGGGCATTTTTCAACTGAGCTCCGAAGCAGCCGCGGCACGACCGCTGCCGGCGAGTGCTGCGCCTCCCGCCCGCCGGGACTGCGCTGTGCCGGGGCCGCCCGCAGCCACAGCACACGGTGTCGCGGGGC
>VYZT01054842.1:36786-47773 GCA_013400735.1 Pomatostomus ruficeps
GAGAGGAGAGGAGAGGAGAGGAGAGGAGAGGAGTTCATAATGAACTGGTGGCACAGAAAAGATGAGAAAATTTGCCTGCTAAATGTCATGAGGCCTCTGAAGCCTGGACTGAGGATCCAGGTCCCAGTCATTTGCTTTCAGAAGCATGAAATACATCATTTCCCATTTAAAAAGCAAACAAGACTGTCTGGGTTTCCAGAGAAATTCTGGTTCTGGTTTCAAGTTCTACTGTTCACCAAAACATTAACTTCAAGGTTTTTAAAAATGGCTTTGAACAAGATGTGTTGTAGCAAAGGAAGAGATATAATTTGCAGCTGTAACAGTGTAAAAAAAGAGAGAAATTTAACTCAGAAAATACTTTCTTAGCCTTGATAATGTCATTCACAGATCTCTTCCAACTAATTGTCTTTAATAATTTTCAACTAATTACTTTACTTTCAAACTTTTTTCATTATTGTTAAATAGAGACAAAACCTACTCATGGCTATGTCTGTTAGATTTTACTTAAATCGACTGGCTTTTCGTCCCCCTCATTCTCAGCTGAGTCTGTTGTATTATCAGTCACAATTCCACATCGAAGAATGTACTTTCTGCCTTTGAGATTTCTGCACACTTCCCTCCAGATGAGAGAAGAATTTGCCAGTACTTTGACCTTTCTCTTTCTACTAATCCAACTTGAATCAGTAGATGCCAAAGGCAGCCTAGTTATTTCATATTATTCCAGTTTTATCTGCCAATAGTGCATTGTTCTTTGTATAGACGCAGGTCTGAACAATAGCACATTTTATTCTTTTACAGCTGTCTTGGGTTCAAAGACAGGTATTTGCTAAAGAAGGCAGAAGCCTCCTTTAGAATAGGAAAAAATGTATCCCCCTTCCCTCTGAATTGGTAAAATTTTGAAATCAAGGGGCTTTCAGGCAATGGTATGAGAAAAGAGGAATAACAGTCCTTTACTAATATATATATATATGTATATATGATGGGACAGACAAAACAACAACAATGGTAACCACAACAAATAAGAACAGACAAACCCACGGACAGTCTCTTCCCGCTCTGTTGGAAATTCCCCTTTTGTGCAGTCACAGTCACAGCCGGCAGGGGCACTGTTGCTCCTGGTGCGCAGGGAGGGTGCGATGACTCCCCTGAGAAGGGAAAGGGGGGGCTCAGGGATCCCGAGTTTCCTTCCCTCAAGACACTGGAGCAGATGGTGGAGAGTTGGTAGAAACACGCAGCTGAAGACAGAAGCCCACGGTGGAGGAAGATTCTTCCTGGAACTCCAAGCAGTCTCTCTCCTTCTCCTCTGGGTGTCCAGAAGTGAAGAAGTACTCTCCAGCTGTGCTTGGCTCTTTTTAACTAGTCCCATTCCCCCAGTATCTCTGCCCCCCTCTGAGGGGGAATCTCATATACCAGGGTATCTTAGATAACGGCTAGCTAGCCGCACCCATCTCAGAGCCAACTCTTTGTCTTTCTTAATCACCCACCCATTCTCGCCTCCCAGAAACTAATTACTCACCCATTATCACTTCCCAGCAACAAGAATGGGGAAAAATTCCTAAGACAGAGAGGCAAACAACAAAAATATCCCAAACCAGGACAACAGGTCAACAGAATAGGACAAATGGGATGCTGTAAACACAGTACTGAAAACCATGAATAAATAAAACTGCAAGCTTGGAGAGGGGTCACTCAGAAACAGCTTCAATTCCAATAGACTCTGTATTAGTGACTCAGAATTATGTACATAGCCAATTAGACCATCAGTTCATGCTGAGATACAGGGATGGGGACTGCTGGGTATTTTTTGTGAATATTGACTCTCCTTACAGGAGATCTGCCTTCTCTTCCCAGCAATTCCACACATTTATGGTATGGTGGTGAGCAAATCATCCTCTCTAGTTTAAAATATCATGTTCTTTAGAATAAGGGGCATGATATGACTGTTCTTTGTAAAATTCCTTGAAATCTAGGCTAAAATCAAGCCTTACACTGAAAAATCAATGGCATTATGCATTTACAGAGCAATTTCTCAGAATGCTCTCCGGAAATTACACAAAAATGTATATAGTAATTCAAGAGTGTTCTAGTTAGATGAAGCTGTCTGAAAAGACCTTATTCCCAGATCAAGGACAATTTTTTTTCTCTCTCTCTTTTTCATTGTCAGCTTTGGCCCAAATCATATCAAACTCAGAAATCATTAGTGTTTCCCGCAAATGGCAAGTTCCAAGGGAAAAAAAAATAATCAGAAATAACAAGGAAGGATGACTTCCAAGAGAAATTACGTTCCCAAGTGAATCCTGAATTATAGACAATGGGTGCCTTAGGCAGGGGGTAAAGAGGAAAAGAAAATTGGTTTTGTGGGATGCCTGAAGAGAACCTTGTGTGTTTAAATTAGTGTTTCTCTTCTTTTTGTGTTTTAACCTCAATGCCTAGCCAAAATTTAAGGTTCTGTAGTAATTTTCTGTTAGGAAGAGTAATGATAAGAGAGGCGGGTGTTTTTGACAGAGCTCCACTTGTTTACAAATAATGTACAAAACTTTGCTTCCTTGAACAAGGCAAAACCAGCAAGCTGGAGACAGCTTCTCAGAAGGGGGTCTGGCATGGCCAACCACCAGCGCTCGGAACAGCAAGATCCCAGGAGATTTTCCCAGCACCATCTCTCCTATGCTTATTCACACTGTAACTTATGCTAGGCTTCACCTCCTTCCGCTTGTGTCCCCCTGGGCTGCTTGCATGGAGACACAGTCCAGGCAGTGGGTGCTGCAAGCTGACGCCTCTCTCAAAGCCCCCACTGCTGGGCACAACATTTAATTAAAAGAGGCCACCTCAGATAATTTCAGTGAAAAACTGAAAAAAAAAGCCTGCATGGCAATCTGAAAACTCAAAAAGGAGAAGATGAGAGAATGCCCAGTGTACTTGCTTTGTCACAGAAACATACCCTTAATATGAGGGTATTCATTACTCTGGGCCTGGCTGCTGCTTTGAACATCTGAGGTTTGTGATTTTCAGGAGCAGACTCCATTGGGTAACAATTCAGTACACTTCTGCCACAAGAAATATTTGGGATGACTTGGGCAGGTTGAGGATGAGTAAAAGTGATAAATAATACAAAGGTGGTACACAAATGCCATCAGCATCTCCACTTGGCACAGCCATCACCGTTCCTGTCACAGACTGAAAGGTCTTTCTTGCTGTAAGAAGTAGAAGGCTTTTTCAACTTCCAAAGGAAAAGTGTGTTGCATATCACAGAGTTTCACACCAGGAAACATGTATGAATTCACTGTAAATAATAATAATGAAATTGTAGTATATATGTAATTTCCAGCAGAAAAAAATCTGCTACCAGCCAGATAGGAGAAACTAGAAAAAAATGGAGACGTCTTTTTCATCCCCTAATTTGCCATCATTCCTTGATATCTCTGAGTAAGACTGGGAGCTCCGGAGCAGATCTTTAAGGCTCTTTCTCTCTTTTCTGTAGTACAGGCCTCTGTATTACAGAAAAGAAAAGCTAGTGTTGGAACCACAAGCTCTAGCAATTCTACTGAATCCATATGAAATTTATGGAGTATAGCTCCAGGCACACGATGAAAAGGGCGGAAAGTGTGAAGGTGATATTTAGTCTTTGGAAACACTGAGAAGAGATGAAGAGTCTTAGAAGAGCTGAGCATTTTTTTTCCTAAATTCCCTTACCTCTAATCTGAAAGAGTAGTTCTCTCAGGTATTGAGTTTAAATTTAGATTGCAGTGTTGTTTACTACTCTGTTACAGAAGTCAGATAGATTTAATGTCCAGACCTGTAAATCCTTTGCAGTGAAACAGGGGAAAAAAATGAAGTCACTGAATGAAGACCAGTTAATGGAAGTGTATGGATGAATGGCCTGTGGGGTGTTCCCATTGACTGCTGTGCTGATTTATATTGCTGTCATCACAAACTTTTTGTATTATTTCTCATTGCACTCAAAGAATATTGTTACAATTAGATTGAAATTTGTCTTCATGGGAGGTATTGCCGTGACTGAAGGACGAGGATGATGTTCCTGGGCAATCTGTAATGAGATTGGCCACTTATGCAGCTCACACTCACTGTATCTTCATCACCATGCACAGGGCCAGCCCAGAAGCTGGGGAATGGTTAACAACAGGATTTCAAAACACCCATACCTGCGCTAAACCTTCAGATAAAAGACAAACGACCACCTTTGTGTGGAACCAAGGAAGGGAAAATCCAGACACCTCCCTCCATGGTTCAGGAGGAGTTGAAAGAAAGCTGCACCTGCTGGAGTTCATGCTCATGCTGCTGAGGGGTGATGTGTGCACACATTGCAACTAATGACACTCTGTACATCAGACTGCAAAAACCAAGACAAATTAATCATCACTTCACCTTGCCAAGTAAGTAAACACTAAAACATTCATCTTGCATACAGGAAAAACGAGTCATCAAGCAGTCGCAGAAAGAGCTGGGGCCAGTGCCAGGACCAGGAAATGGCTATCCAAGCTCTCCAGTGAGCTAGCTTTCATCCTGCTCCCCTCAGGCAACACAAGTGATCTCCATTGCAGTTAAACTCAAGCTAGCTCCTCTGGAACAGGGTAAGGTGGCAGCCCACCTGTCATGGTATCCCTTGGACCCTCTCTTTCAGAAGCACATCTCACTTCTTAACTTTTGGCTACTTGTAACTTCTTGTTTGATGAGAATGAGGAACCCCATGCAGTAGTTCTAGGGGGTTCTGATTGCTTCTATAGTAGCAAAATAGCAGGCACAAAAAATAACAGTGACAAGCTTTGAAGATCAGCCAATGTTTCATTTCCAGGTAATTTTCAAAATTTCCTATGTGTACATCCAAAACACAGATGAAGACTAAAAGCTTTCCATTAAGAAATAAAACCAACAGCCTGGACTTCCCTTAATCTCAGAGGTATCACAGTGAGATCTTCACAGATCCCATGGCTGACTATTTTTTTCAAAGGCAGGCCAACACAAATTTCTTGTTCCTGTTGTTATAGCTCAGTTCATCCTACAGACTCTCTGCTTGTAGGACCATGGTTCAGTTTGCAGACTTTTCCTTTCCCTACAGGACAAAGAAAGAAAATATAACAAATAAATAAATAATTTTTAAAACCTTCAAACTTAGCAGAAAAAATAAGATGCTTGGACAAACCTAATGCTCTGGGGGAGCTGACATTTGATTTACCCTACTAACACATCAGTAATTCTCTGTGCTACAAAAGAACTATGTGGTTCAGCTTGTTTACTCTCAGGGTTGTTGCTGAAATCCCCTAGCCACATACTCAGGAAGGAATCCTTTTACCAAGAAGCTTTGCACTTTGGCCCACAAGTATTGTATGTGGCTGATACTGCCCTTCATTATAGCCTTGAATGGGACTGACTGTAGTGATGTGGCAGTGATGTGCTGACAGCAGAATTTAGCTGCACTCTGATGAGATAGGGCAAACACACAGACTGGCACATCCATTCAGGAGGGCTAATAGCAAGAGCTAGGTCTCTGTGGACTTTACTAGCCCAGCAGCAAAACGCTGGTGATCCAAAAGGCCCACAGGGACTCCAGCTGTATGAGGAAACAAAAGTGTGATAAAGCAAAAGGAATATAAGGAAGAAAAGATTATTTGAACCAACTGGAGGAGTCCATCTCCAGACAGAACCAGCATGAGTGAAGGTGGTATTTATGTGCACAAGGATAGAGGGGATAAGATTTTGTGTATGCTCAAAGCTGGTTAGGGAAGGCAATAAGCTCTGCCCTTTTCTTTCGAGAAAGTGAAAGGATATCTTGTTCTGCATTTAAAAAAAAAAAAAAGGAAACAGGAAGATTGCCACACTGGACTCCAGTGTTTACTCTACCTGTGTAAATACTTTTGTATCCGTTGGCAACACATCAGGAAGGTCCATCTGCTTCTAGCCAACATATCAACACCCACTGATCCCACCTCACATGCACTTACTCTGTCCCCCCTCATTTTACCAGATCATAGAAAGGGAGGAAGAGGGAGAAATTCAGCAGGTTTACTCTAATCCTTGAATGCAGCTTTGGATCTGATTTGTACAGTCTCAGAGCCACCCCCTTGTCTATATTAACAACATCCCATGCTGAACAGGAGATTCTGTACAGCCCATGGAGAAGAAAAAGGAGAGAAGAAAGGATAGTGAGAAACAGTATTTAGTTTAGGGAAATATAATGAATGTAATAGTGGCAGAGTTTGCATTTTATGCCAAAAAAATCCCACCAGTTTTCTCAGCTTTTTTTATGAGAACTTGCTGAAGTTGAGAGGCAGAGTGTAATTTTACAGGCTCTGACACATTTAGCTGACTAGCTGAGCAAAAAAGCTTAGGAAATACCTTTCACATTCAAAGGTACAAAATAATACATCTTTTGATTAGTATCAGCCTGGTTTTCTACATGCCTAGGATTTAAATGTAAATCTCTGCCAAGCATAAGGAGGTTTTAAGTGTGTTAATCACCTAGCCCTTTTTACAGGGTGTGAAGTGATTTGAAATCATTGGGGAAAGTTAATACCTTGTGGAGAGAGTTCCAGGATAGAAGACTGCAGTTTGCAGCACTGCTAAGATATATAAATCACTTCAGCTGTGGTGAAATGTGATGATTTGAAGCCATTGGGTTTGGAAATGTAAAAAAGACATGATCTTGAAAGATTCAAACCACTTTGAATATATTGAGCCCATCTTACAGCTCTGATTGAGACATTTTCAATAAACATCAAAGTACAAGCGGCAAAATCAAATACTTTCTTCTGGAAAATTTCCAATAAACTTACCCTTTCTAGCTCTGCATATGTTTAGAAATACTGGGTTTAATCATACAGCAGTTTACACTTGATGTAATCACCTGCTGTTGTGCAAACTGAGCTCAAACACTTTTTCTGATCTACTAATATTGTACATCATTTTGCCATCTTTGTGAAATGCAAAACCACAGTGGAGGAATGCTTTGTTCTGCAAGGGGAAGGAAGCTGGAGAGACAATATTCTTGCTTTCACAAGACTGCCCTGCTGTAATAAGCAGGAAAAAAAAGATGGAGAGATGAAGGACACTCACAAAATTTTGTAAGTTACATAAAATGGAAGTGGAAAGAGAGTGGGAGCATAGCAGCTTCATTCCCATGAGCAACATCAACCAGAGAGTAGGAAAATACTATCATCTTTACCATCTTGTCCTCTAACTTTGCTCATAGGCAGTCTTGAGAACTGGAGGGAAAACACAGCTAGCATCCAGTTTACATATTATTCATGCAAGTCTTGCACTGTCTGAGATGTAGTACCGTGCTAATAGGAAATGCTAAGAAAGGAAATCTCTAAAAAAGGATTTAGGAACAAACAGCTGTCAATTGGTAATGCTTGGTCAGATGTCATTAGTGACACAGGATCAGACAGGATGTGTTTAAAGATTACACTTGCTTCAAAAAGCCATTGTGTATCCACAGAAAAAAGGAATAAAACACATTTCTATGTTTACCAAATTTTTAAGCACACCAAAATCATTCTTCTGAAGTAGTTTCCCTGCATTTTGCCGTGACTTAGTTTAGCAGTAAGAATGACATGAGTGAACAAACTGAACTTGTATGTGCAGGTTGTGAGGAGTTACACATTCAGTTTGATTAGTTTTTGCTATTACAAAAGATATCTGACCTTTTCTGGAGGAGCTCAGTTACTGCCTCTGCCTCATAGCAAGCCTTTGCAGGTCTGGAGCAGGGAGTGATGACATAGGCACTGCCTGCCTCCCAGGGAGGTCCATTCAAGCCTAGATGACAAACAGCGTTTTCCAGGTTGCTACAGTCCTTCAGCCATCTGCATTTGCCCCACCAATATCCTGCCAAAATAATGGAGCACAAGCCCTTTGTGAAGGGGAGGAATAGGGTGTGCTACCAAGAACAACTCATGCACAGATCCTGAGTGAGACCCTGCTTGTCCATCTTCCTCGTGAAGAACTTGCATGCAGAAATGCTTATCAACATGGAAATAATGCTTATGAATGAGTATATATGTTCATCATACAGCACTTACGTGATATGCTTTAGAATTAGAGGTTAAACACTCTAGAATTATAAATGGCATCTTCCATAGGGCCCTAATTTGGATCCTAGTGTATGTACAATGGAAGATAACCCTTAATTAAATGTTATTCTTTTTTTTTCCTACAGGGATCTTGCCATATAGGGAGAACAGTGATAACAAAAAGAAGTAAGATTGGGAGTTAATGAGACTCCCGGCTTCATTTGCTCCACCATGTAGGAATGAAACTTCTGCAAAAAGTAAAGGCAGGAGACTAAGGGAGAGAGCATGTCTTTTGGAATAAAGCAAGTGAATGTTACAAAATGAAACCCTGCCACTGCTGCACACTTCCTCCTGTAACCACAGCTCCCTCAGTCTGCTCTATGGATGGTGAATTGACAGTTTAGACCCGACAGGGTGGAAAAGAAGTGTCTGGGTCAGTATAACACGGGCCAACATTAGAGTACCTGGCAGCTCCAGAAAACAGAAAATACCAAAATTTTGTAAGAAGAGGAAGCCCCAGAAGCATCACATGACACCAAGTAGGATTAGGAACATTTTAATATCCTAACTCTTCATGATACAATATAGTTCTTACATTATGGAAAATGTGTATTTGGCAAAGTTCCCCTTGGAACAATTTTTAAAGTCCACTCCAACACGTGAAACACTCAAGTTCTCATACAGACTAGTTAGTCTACTTGAAAACCCCATCAGAAAGTATTTCCCTAGTTTTTCTTCCCATTTTCACTGGTGCATTAAATGACTTCATTTCAGAAGTGAAACAAGGAGGAGTGTTAGAAGGAGTCAACTAAAATTCATCTGTGTAGTGATCCTGACCAGGAGGCTGCCATGCAGCAAGGAATTAATCACCCATTCCACATCACACCTGAGCAGTCCCAGGCCTGTGCTGTGCCACATTGCACATCCAGCATGGCCTTCAGCCTCAGTTGTGCTGCACAGATTGACCTCTTTACTATGGGACAAAATATCCACTCATTATTAAGAGAGGAGCCTGCGGGCAGCTCTCCCTTGGTACCTGCAATTACAACATCCCATTTGGCTTTGCCCTAATCTGAAAGTGCAGCAAGGAGCTCTCATGAAAACATTCTTCAGGAAAAGAGTTGTTTTCTTATAAGGGAATTATTTACTAGCTCAAAGGATCATAAAGGAAGAACTTTTTCTTAGAAGGATCTGCCCTGAGAAAATACATATGGGGCTTGTCTGATGCTGTGCAATCTGAAGGGATGTAAGAATTACTTATTGTGTTTCCCTCTTTATTCTCTTATTAAAATGGCTGTTTTATTAATCTACTTTTTGTCTGCCATTCTTTCTGAAATCTAGAAAGAGCCCTGCACTGTGTTTCTCTCTGTCTCTCTCTCTCACCTTACCACTGCAACCTAGTGCAAAATTATGTCTTATATGCGTTTTTAAAAAAATTTTTGCTGTAATAGTGGAAAACAGTCTGGCAATAAAGATATTTGGAAAGCAACTGAATGAAAGTCTAGATGATACTGTCATTTGCACCATTACATCAGTAAAACAGATGTTCCAGTCAGGACTGGCTTAGTGGTGCGTAATTGGACAAATTCAAAGGAACAATACTTACTCTGGAGATTTCTCACCAAAAAGCCCTGGTGCTACCTGGAAAGCCATAGGGATAGGATCCGTGATCAGATACCTCAATGAGAACTTCTTCTGGGATTTATGGGCTAAGAATTCCAAAGGTTGTTTTGTCTAACCATTAGGCAAAGATGGAGATATTTTGTGGTATAACAGGTAGAGTTAATTTGCTTGGGCCTACCCTAGAGATACAAACTAAAACAAAAGAAAATAGATACCTGTAAAATGGACTGCTGGTGTTACAGAGGCACAAACTCACACTTTACCTTCTCCAACAAGGGCAGAGACAGTCAAGCTGTTGGACAGTCACCCCAAAAGGCACATCTCAGGGATGGGAGGTGGGAGATGGAGGCATCATGCCCACCCCTCAGACTATGGACCTCCAGGTGAGAGGAGCTACATGGCTGTATCCATGGTAGAGACAACAGTGTCTCTGGAGCAGAGCCTCTTCTCATAACCATGGGCAAGACTGGGCAGAGCACCCAGTAGAACCTCAGGTTTTCTCAGAAGCTTCATCCTGGGTTTCTCCCCCAGGACTGCTGCCTTCTAGCAACCAGGTGACCAGATCACCCGGCAGCCTTCACACCTGTACCACCCCAGTGAACCTTTAAACCTGAAACACACCTCATGCCAGGTATATTTTTTTAAACAGTAATGGTAATGTGTTAAGCAGATAATATAAACCTTTCTCATGAGACAAATGTGTCTAGAATATGATTTTATGTCCAAGCTGTGGCCTTGACACCATCTGGTTTAATGGTATGGTAGCCCCAACTACTGTGGTTGTGAAGCCATAGGATCATGATGTTATGCATGAGTGGCTCACACACTACCTGTGCTGAGGATGGGAACATGCATAGGTAGTGAGTGCAGTAATAAAACTCATGATTTTCACATTGATGGTTTCCTTGCACTTATACCCACAGCCTAATACATGTCTTGATCTCATGTGAACTGCCCCATTGACTTCTAGATGTTTGCTAAAATAAAGATCCTATACAATACAGAAGCATTCTTAGAAATTTGATGCAAAAAAAAAATGTATTTCTCTTGTGGCCTCACCTTAGCCATTAAATACCCTCAAGATTTTAGATTTAAAGAAAACATTACTCTTGTACTGCAGACAGCAGCTTGGAAATATGACCAGAAAAGTAAGGAAGGCAAAGAAAAAGCACCTGTCTTGGGTTCAAAGACAGGTATTTGCTAAAGAAGGCAGAAGCCTCCTTTAGAATAGGAAAAAATGTATCCCCCTTCCCTCTGAATTAGTAAAATTTTGAAATCAAGGGGCTTTCAGGCAATGGTATGAGAAAAGAGGAATAACAGTCCTTTACTAATATATATAT
>VYZT01054842.1:48167-65458 GCA_013400735.1 Pomatostomus ruficeps
AAAAAAAAAAAAAAAAGAAAAAGTATCCCAAACCCCGACAGCATCTCAAGCATTCTTTAAAAAAGAACTTTCCAAAACCTTATTTTTGCATCAGCCTCTTGATATTCTTGCAGCCTGACTCATAAAATGCTGAGTGTGTGTGGGAGAGGCTGAGTGGGAGTGAAGGGATGGCGCTGCCATTTAAAAAATTATTATAAATAGATAAAATGCCAGCTGTCTGCATTTTACCCTCAAGACATCATTAACTGGCCAAGATTATTGCCATCATTTGTAACTAACAATGCAAGGATGATTAGTTTTGTTTCTTAAATTTAAAGGAGAGTGTCGTGAGACTTGACAGCAACACATGTAACTTGCAAGGAACAGCTCAAGTCAGGAGTTTTCTACACAGTTTTAGAGGTGTTTCTTTTTTTTTGTTTAAAGCAGCAATTTAAAATATGTGCTTGCATGATCACGAGTAGTCTGGATTGCCATAAAGGAAAAAATTCACAGTATCATTTAGTGTGCACTGTTTATACCGTTTACTCCTTCTTGCTTCTGCTGACACGAACTGGTTTTGTTTTCTTTTCTGCAGAAGTGTTTCACCCCTGGCTGTCACCCACCACAACATCCTGCTGGCGCGCGGGCTGTAGACCGCAGAGAGGAAGGTTTGACTTTTATATCCAAATGCAAACCCTGCTGTCTTTGGATGCTTTAAAAATGTAGGGGAAGCACGTTGTGTACAGGCCTAAACTTAGTACAGGCGGTGGGACTGTGGTATTGCCATGTTTTAACCCTCCATTTTCTGGGCCACATATTGTTATACTTTTAAGACAAGATGTGTTCAGTAACATCAACAAAGCTGTCAAGACCCCTACTAGGGGGCACATCTATGAATGGGGTCCCAGGTATGATTGGGAGCTCTTTTTCTCACTATGCAAGGTGTTTGAGAGGGAACCAAGCTGATGTGTGCTACATGCTTATGGGTGTTTTCCAACTTGAAATGTTCTATGACTTTATAAACCACCAAAAGGACTCATAGAGAAGAAAACAATTCTGAGAAGTCCCACTGCAGCAGTTCCCTGCTATTGGGCCAGCTGGCTGGGTGTGCTTGAGTGGAACACAATGCAAATGTAAGCACACAGAAGGGCATTGTTTTCCACAGCACAAAGACACAGGTTAGGGAAGCCCACTCTTGGCTCTGAGCAAACCATTCACCCTCAGTATTGCTTGACACAGAAGCACAGACCAGCTTCCCAAAGAGCCTGAGGCACAGCTTTTCACACAGCAATTTCCCTTTGCCTGCTGACATGCTTTTTGGCACACCACATGCCATGTCTGTAGGCTTGGCAGCAACCTGAACCCACCCACTGCTGATGCTCCCAACCCCTTCAGGCCAGAACCATTCATAAGGATAATGAAAGGTGTCTTAGTCGGTGCTTAAGGAGAAAATTACAGACATTTTTGTATGAAGCTAAGGACTACTCAGTGTCCCTGCTTCCCAGCACACATCCTGGGGGACTTTAGGCATGTGTGTGTCTTGATTCCCTGTGGTCATATGTCTGAGACAGGCACTTTGGTGTTCAGTGGAGACAAGGTGGAAATGCCTCCGGGTGGGGAAAGGTTTGCATGATTTTAGGTTCCCAATGAAGTTTTCCAGTCAAACCTTAGGTGCCTGTGGTCTTAGGGCTACCAGAGTACCTTGCAGATGTCACATACTTGAATTCAAATATTCCAATGCCACTGAAGTTTCCTGCAATGCAGTTATTTCCAAGTTTGTATCTTGACTTCTGTGTGAATGGCTACAGTGATAAAGTCCTGACAAATGGTGGTGAGCACCTTCAACTGCTGTTGACTTGCTTTTTTTTCCTAAGAAAACTGAAAGCAGATTTCCAAGAAAATCATACTGTGCTCCAAAACACAAGTTTATAAAGGAAACTTTTTAGAACATTAGTTGTAGAGACAGATCAAGGCCTCTTGACTAACAAAGACCTGGCAGTAATATGTCTTCTACTACCAAAACTTCACAAAAGACCTAATTCTGCAAGATACAGACTATCAGTTTTACTAACATGATCATCTGTGGCATTTACCAGACTGGTAAAGACCAGAAAATGTAAATCACTATTTCCATTCAAACATAATTGTAATTTTTCTGAGTGTTTCCCCACTGAGGAAAAAATAGTCAGGTTTTGAGTACCTGTTGTACCAATAAGTATGCATAGTATGCATATATAATTACATGGTACATATTAGTAGCCTCTCTGGAGAAGAGCTTTAAGCATGGCAAGGCAGCAGCAAAACCCTTAGTGTCACTCAGCTTTCAGTGGTTGTGCAGGAAGGAGCTCCAAAAAGGAACAAGCAAGGTCATGGACATAATGCTGCTATATTTGTGAAAATGCGGTACTGGAAAATGCTCAGGTCTGACTCTAAGCATTTCTCTGAAAGGAGTTTTGATCTGGATCTGATCTGACAAGACTCAGGAGAGCATTTGTAGGTCGCACAACTCCCTCTGTAGGTTACCAGACTGATATTTGAGTCACTCAGGTGCTCTGGCAGAGATAAGCATAATCTGCAGTGACATCTAGGCTACACCAGAAGACAATGCTGATACTGGTGTGTTATTCAAAATATGTGCCAGCAGACCGGCTTCGGCTGCTTAAACAGGCACTGCAGTGCATTTGTGGCTAAAGCTGTACTCAGAGTGGCAGAACTAAACTGAACTGCCACCCTCAGGAAAACTTTATTAGAATAATTTCACATTAAGCAGTTTATGTAACTAGATGTTAAAAAAACTGCTTTCTAGAAACACTGTCAAGCACTTATCCTCAAATAACTGATTCAACTTATTTTTAAACCAGAGGTACCTGGAAATATTGACCACACAGATTCCTGGAAATCGTTGCACTGGAGCAGCTCTTCAACCTGCTCTTGATTTTCTTTGAGAATGCCATTTCAGATCAAAATGCTGAAGATATCTTGCCTTGAAAATCAAATTATTAGGAGATCTAAACTGGTATGGGTTTTGCTGCTGGGAGAAAAGGCAGATCACATGAACTTTGAAAAATTACTGACTTTGCCCATTTCCAAAAGAAACTCGTTGGGCTTTTTTTTAAGTCCTTGAAAGCATGATTCCCATCATCCTGTTATCAGACAAAGGATTTTCAACTAATTCTGAACATAAATTACGCTGCAGACTGTGGAACAAACTTTTAGGACTGTTTTTTATACTAAGTGGAGATCATACAAAGATATCATTAAGGGTTAGTGTTTTAGTAGGGAGCCATAAGTCCTGTGACCATCATTGGTTCATGTTGTGTCATCTTAGCAAAGACTCTGCAACTGTTTAAACATACTTAATATTTTGTGCTGCTGGAGTAGAGGAGAATCTCAGGCTATTTCTAAAACATCCAACTAACTTAAAATAAAACCACTATGTATCAGCGGCAATATAACAAGTTTTCAGTATGTAAGAACTTCCTGCTTCTCTTCCTTTTGTTCTTTTTTTTGTGGCAAAGCTTTACACAGATACGAATGGCAAAAGTGACATTGCTGTCATCAAGGGAAATCCCTTGGAGCAGAAAGAATACCTCTAGCAAAGCTTTGGAGGAGACATGAGAAACGAGCAAAACACAACATGCATTTTCAAAATTCATTCCAACATGAGAGGCACATGAAAGATAGTATTGCATGTATTCCAACCCTTACTTTGCTCATGCTCCCAGCAAAAAAAACCCCCAAAAAATTATGGTCACAAGGGAGATAGCTGCAAAGTTTAAGATATCACCACCCCTCACAAGAGGTTATGAAGAAGTGAAAACCCTACACAATTCTGAGGCCAATAGATACTGGATTAAACTTTGCACTGGGGGCAAATTTTTCAATATACATCCTTGTTCCTGTTGTTCCTCTCCTGAGTTCAGAAGCAGAGAGAAAATGAAACTCAACTGCCCCAGGCAGTGCACAAGTCACATTCTCCTGATTGTTAAGAGATTTATTTTAATTCCAAGTTTCTCTGTCTCTTTCTACATGGTGTTCCCAGAAGCCCTGAGCACTTTTATTAGTATTGTTAAGATAAATCTAAAATAAGAGAGACATAAAGGTCTCTTCATAGTCCTGTCTCAGCCCCAACTCAGCACTGAGCCTTACATTTACTGGTTTGGTTGTTTTGTTTTTACTGAATTTTCAAGGCTGAGCTCTTCAGTGCTTCAAGAGCTGTCATGAGCTTGCACAGAGAAACTACTTCCTGGCTGGGGTAGGTTGGTGTCCTCTGTACCAAAGCTGGCATCTCAGACAATCACAAAGCCCTTGGTGTCTGTCAGCATACTCAGGCTATTCTGTGAATCCAGACAATCCAGACTCAGGCTTGCAGCAAAACAGAAGCAGAAGAAAAACTAGCTATGATTATCTGGCAACACACAGCTGTCTGGTCTCACCCCTCTGGCAGAAGGCCTGGGTCTCTGTCCCTCTTCTTTGTGCCTGTGGAGCACACGGGTGCAGGCACTTGCCAGCTCAGGGCTAGAAGCACAAGTGCTGCACCAGAGTGACAGAGCACTGGAGGCAGCAAGCTGTGCCAAGCTCCTACTCTGCTCCTTCACTCCACCTGGCTTGCACCCAGACAGCTCAAGTTTTCCTGCATATCACTTCCCTGCTCTCCAGATTCTGGGGCCAGTACAGGCAGAGGCAGCCCAGATCTGTTTGCACACAGGATCTAAGTTATTTTCCTGTTGCACAAAGCAGAGCACAACAAGATGAAAGGGGTAGCAGCTGGAACTACACAGCTTTGTAGAGATTCTATAACCATGCAGGCATTTGCTGGATCTGGAAATGAGGAGATGCTTTTCAAACATTTTGCACTTGTAAAAGGCTGCTGAGGGAAATTCACCCATCCTGCAACTTTAAGAGCTGCAGCTATGGAGAGGAAGCACAGAGCAGTAAGCAGTTTGCTTACCCACAGCTGCTTTCTTCCTGCAGCAACTCTTTCTCCCTACTGGAGGGTGCACTTCTACCTGATAAAAAAAATTGGCAGTAAGCTAGAAAACAATCCAAAGGGCTTTCTGTTCCCCTCCCCTCCCACTTTCTGCCTGGAAAGACTTAGAGAAAGTAGGACTTCTGTGAGGAAAATAATCACAACCTGAGGCTGCTGTACTAACTTCCAGCTAACAGTGCATGAAAGCATTCAGGGAGCTCTTCACCCACTTCCTTCACAAGTCTAGAGGACAAGAAAACAAAAGCATATGACGCTGCCACAGATGAATGAGGTACATTTAACATTCATGCCTTTTTGTGCACAATATGGTCAATCCAAAGGGCAGTTATTCTTCTATTGAGTCACACTGCAAAATTATTTCTATCTCACTGTCATGCTTTCTGAACAGTTGGCTAAATATGCTCCTTGCAGGAATTCAGTTTGCTTTCCTTTCAGATTGCAAATAAAAAGAGAAATCAAAGCAGTAGGAATAACACAATTTTAAGTATGTGCTTTTATTTTATACTTTCATGGCACATTTTCATTTGTAAACATTAACTTATCAGTCCCCTTCTTCATATGTTGAAAATAACCACCAGACATTTGAGAGAATTACCTGAGATTTAAGAAAAAAAAAAAAAGAAAAAAGAAAGAGAGAAAAAGATCTGGCATCTTTTACATTACTCACATACAGTACCATTTTAGGAAGACTTACAAAAGGAAATGTTTTCCAAAATAGGACATTTTTCTTTTGACTATAAAGATATATAAAATACATCAAAATGCCTTAAAATGATCAGCCTTATTAGGAGGATTTGGCAAATCACCATTTCAAACAATTGCATTAATGCATAGCTGAAACACTGCATCAGTCCTGCAGTAGCATGATATCCACGTTGTCATGAACACCTTGTAAAAGCAGCTCTCCTTGGTAAGTGACAATCTTCCGTCGTTTTGCTGCCTTAAGCGTTCCCACCAAGGCTTCAAAGAGGTTGGCACACTTTTCATCAGCAAACAGCACACCAAATTTCACGCTCACTTGTCCATCAGCATCTAAATAAAAGATATAATGTAGATTTCCTTCAAGTTAGGAGATTACTGGGGAAATAAGGTGACACAGAGAATATTGAAAATAAGCCCTATTGTTTTTCAATTTATTTGGGATCATATTATGAATGCTGATGATAAACAGTAGGCAGAACTCCTGCCTGGTCTAACTTTGCCTTTCCTTCCAGAGACTTTTATCAAGGACCTGCTATGTTTACTTTTATTGATGACTTTATGAAACCTGTGACAAGCACAGGCTATTGAACCTCTTCACAGCATTTGGAAGAAATTGGTTTTAAATAATTAAAATCCTAGAATCCTAAAACATCTCAAACTGAGGGAGACCCATAAGGATCAAGTCCAACTCCCTGTTCCTCAACCTAAACTATACATTACAATATTTTTTTCATGGTTTTTTCACTCATTAATATTTGAGGTTCACATTAAAAAGGCTGCAATGTGAATTTTCACACCAAGCAAGAAATTCGAAATATAGGTTAAAGTTATGTTATTCCTAAAAAGCAGATGCAGTCATACAAAATGCAAGATTTACATCTCTGTTTAAGTTTTGAAAAACAAGTGGAACTGAACAAATGGCACCAGAACCGGCATATAGCTGACAAGTAGCACATCCACAAAATGCATAAATATTTGTAAAGAAAGTGTTTTAGCAATGAAAAACCATCTTAAGAGAAAATGGTACCCTCTAAGCAAGTTTTAGGAAGTTTGGAATACATGTACAACTCCTAGGTTAGTTTTAGGCACACAGACCAATTTCTTCGAAATAATACAATCATCAACAGAATTGAAATGCATGAATTCTGAAGTACAGAAGTTACCAAGGAAGTAGGTGGAAGAAGAAGGTGCAACTTTCTTCTGTGGTGACTGTAGCAAGTATTGAAAGCCTAAAGAAAAGGTAACTCTTGCAGCTCATTCAGGATTTAGGGAGCAGGATTTTAGGCCTACATCCTATCTGCTGCAGAGGCTCAAATGTTTAACTTTATAAGAGAACTACTTTAAAGGATGGGACACAGGCAATACCATATAGTCCAACATTTAGTGCATATGCAGGTTTTCAGGTTACCTGAGCCTGCTTATTTGAATTTGGCAAGTTCATAGTTTGATATAACATGACTAAGTCTGTATGACATGCATGCATGGTGACATGTATGTAGTACATACACACATCTATAACATGACTACATCTGTACAGAGATTTTACAGTACTTACTTTTGGTTCCCAGCCGCCGAATCTCCTCAACTAAGAGGCTAATTTCGTGTTCCACATTCATTGTGGCCTAAAAGTAAAATAAATTTTTACAGCGTTATTAGGAATCCTGTAAAGCCTTTGCACCATTCTGGCGTGTTCTCAGTTCTTTAGGAATGTCACAACACTTCATAAATCCCAGTAGCCTGGAGACGTATAACTACAGGATAAGCTAGAATTTTAGTCTTGAACAGATAAAGAGCCTCTGCACCTCCACATTTGAAAGGAAGTTACAATCTTTTTACATTCTATACACAAATATAAGGAGCCAATCTCAAAATACGACAGAGGTGGGAAGGTCAAGGAAGAGGAGGGTTGTTTGTTTTAAAGAATGAGTTTAAGCTGCCACAGAATCAGAGCAACTCCTCAACATCACAGTTCTTCAGGGGCATTGCAACTTTCCATCAGTGACCTCAATTAAAATGGAACATCTGCCTTTAAATTTCTCTCTGGGATACGTGGTAGATTTGGTTTCTTAAACCACACCACAGCTTTCTACATCTGCCAGGAAGATATTGCAGACATCCTGCTGGTTACAGACACACATGATGTCTGAAAGGACAGCAGCTCCTGCACACCTGCTACTGAGAGCAGAACTGATCCAAACTATGCAAGTGACCTAAGGCAGACAACATTTTTGCCATTCATAGTGATCCCACGAAACTACTACACTACCAAACATATCCTGGGCACCTCTTTGCCGTGAAACAAAGCAATGTGCACCAATGTACACCAATGCCTTGCAACAGTTTAGCCATAAGCAGCACTCCAGTCACACTGGCTATGCTATCTGGCTACAAAGCATCCAAGGTTAACAACTGCAGACACCTGAATGGTGTTTTATGACCTATGCTGTGCAAGGCAGCATCAGCACAATGAAACCTTTAGATGTTGAACTCCTTAGGCAAAAACTGGCACTGAGGTCAGCACAAGAAACTGAGTATCACAGACCAAGCATCCAATGCAGCCTGGAACAAAAGCCACTGAGAGCTCCTGGAATTGAGCTCTCGCTAAAAGGGGCTCAGTGAGCACTGAGACCCACTCTGTTGTTCAAAAAACCAGGATTTCTGCATTAGTATGTAAGTGGAGTTTAAAAAAAGACATCTGAATGCATCACAAATTCTTCCTAAGCTTCCCCTCCTTTCTTTTTATATTGAGTTACAATAGGTAAGAGTGACATAGTTCCACCTCCTGACCCCTTACAATTTATCCAAGAGGCAAAAAACCCTCTGCAACAGAGTCTGATTTTTAGATCCAAAATTCACATGCAAAAAATCTGTCTTTTTAACATGCAAAACAGAGCAAGCTTAATTATCAGCTTGGGTTTTGGGCAAAGCACCAACCAAACCACAGATTCACCCCCGGTGCACGGTAAGAGCAGCACTACAGCGGATGTCAGCAGACCGACAGGTGACATTGCAACTGGACGCGCTGCCGAGAGACCACCGCTGCAAAGGGCCGGGCAGCAAGGCTGCACAGCTGCAGTCGCCTTAGGTGAATTCTACAAACTTCTGGATTTTGTTTGACTCGGCACTAAACAGAACAAGTCAGCAAGGAAAATAGGACCCATCTATTAGAAAGCTTACACTCATTATTTGTCAGACTGCCAGTTCTGATATTGGTCATCACAACAGCATAATTAGCTCCTCTTTAAAGATGTTCTTCTCACTTTAAAGGCTCTTTTTTACTTTCAGCTCTTTAAATTCACGTTAATTTCTAACTATTTTCATACATCTACACCATCAATATAAACAGCAGTATTTAGAATGAAAAGCAGTTAAATTCTACATTATTAGGCAAGACTTGAGATCAGAGAAGCGTGGCTGAGCAAGGAGTTAGGATGAGCGGCATTTCAAGACTTAAATATTTGCTTTGTACTGTCATCTACTCAACACACCAACTATCAAAAGTGCACGCCAACTATTACACAGACTCTTAATATTTCTGATGCCAACACACTCCTGGCAAAGCAATACGTGGTATGGAAATTAAACTTCTCCTTATTTGGTGGAAACGCGCCGAACCGCTGCGAGCACACACACGCACATATCTGTCACCCACCGCGCCGACACGTCGCAGGCACTGATGGCTCCTCGACAGGATCGCGCAGGGAGGTGGGAGGCAGAGCGTGGCTCCCTTCCCACACCCCGGTGGGATGCAACTCCCGCCGCCACCTGCGCACGGAGCAGCGGGCCCCGCCCGGGCAAGCGGCAGCCGCACCCGCTCGCTGCCCGGCCCGCGGAAGGAAGAAAGGAAGGGAAGGGAAGGGAAGGGAAGGGAAGGGAAGGGAAGGGAAGGGAAGNTGCCCCCGTCGGGCCGCGCCGCGCCGCCTCCCGCGCTGCTCCCCCCGCCCCAGGGCGGTGCTCCCGGCCATCTTGGGCTCTGCTGCTGCGGGGTACCCTCGGAGGTAGTGAACTTTGCCCTGTCCTGCCATGCCGGGACCCCTCTCCTCGTGCCGCGCCCGGGTTACATTCTTCCCGCGGCAAGGGCGTCAGTGAGTTTGCTGGGTAAAACGCCTTCCAAGGCTAGCCCTTCTGCAGCTCCCCCTCTGCCGGTGGGTCAGCTCTCAGTAATTCACCGTGTTGCTTCAGTCGCTTTCCGTCACTACCATGCCCCGTCCTCCCCATCTCCGCTGGCTTCCCTGGGTGACATCATGCCACATTCCTTAGGACCCCCACATTTATTTTCTCATAGAAAACCAGTTCTCTTTCCAAGGAAAATGAACGAGCTATGTTAACACCATTTCCCTTCGATAAAGCTGTGTTGCAGTGTACTTGTGTTTCCATTCAGCACCCGCGTCCTTGCACTCTACGCTGCGGAAAGGATGCAATTTAATTTCTTCTGTCTTGTATCGCGGTATTCACTACTACTCTTGTCTCTCTTGCTGCCTCCTCACCTCACAGAAACGTTTACGTCCTCTCTCGAGGACTGAGGCATTTAAGCTGAGAGCTGCATTAATTCCTACAAAGTATGGAAGCTGCCACCAACCCCCCAGTCAGAGTCAAGGCTCTCCGAAAAATTCTCACTGGCACAACTGAAGACATTGCCGTTCCCGGCTGTCTCTCCCACCTCCTTATCAGGCATGACTGCCCCTAAAGCGGAGTTGATATAAGAAACTATTTCCAGCCCTTGCAATTCACATTTTCATGCACTAGTTCCTGAAGGTGAGGCTGAGATTCCTTCTCAGACTGTGAGCTGTACCAATTGGGGCTGGACCCTTATTACATTCTCCCATCCCAGCTGTGAGGAGGAATAAATAGGTGATGGCATCTCAAACCACTGCAGCAAGCTCTGCTAGGGCCCAAACCTGCAGCTAGGTAAATTGATTTGCACAGTGGAAATGATGTCAAGAAGATCACATTTTTATCACTCCAGGGAATTATAGTCGAAGGTCATTACTTTTCCAAGAGATTTTTTTGGATGGTGTTTTCATGAAAAGATTAACTTTTCCATAGAATAATCCACTATTTATCTATCAGTTACAGAATATTTGGTTAGTAAAAAAACCCCAAAAAACAAAAACCAAAAAAAAAAAAACAAAAAAACAACCCCAAAAAACCAAAACCAAAACCATAGTGCTTTCTGGTTTTGATATGCTATCAAAACATTTTTCGGAATAGATCAGATGTATTTTACATCAGTAAGGGGTGCTCTTTGCAAAAAAAAACCAACCTCGATAGTTAGGAAAACAAGATTAAAAGGCTACATTCCTAAGTTGATAATGAAATAAATGAAATTTAAATCAATCTGAATTGAATAGAAAGACAGCGAAAATTCGCAGAAAAATGTAGTATCTGAAGAGCACTGATGCTCCATGCATATGATGCCATATGTGCACACTGCTTTTCCCAAGGTCTTTGTTATATTGGCTGACAAAATACTAAATACTACAGTTTAAAAAAAGGTAGTTTTTTAAGGTAGATCTGAGAAAAAGCTTTTAAAAGTGAATCTGATTACTATGTTAGCAAATATGTCGAAGATTCCAGTTATTTAGCAGTATAGAATAAAGTGCTTATCTTCTGGTTTTATTGTTAACAACATGCTTTCAGTTTCATATACTCTAGATTTCTTAATCATCAAAAAATATCATTACACTTGTACAAATAATGTAGGCCTTTGCAAAATGTGATTGTTATTATGGAGAATTTATGTTTGATCAACTAATAATTTGTGACTTTTCAGACTAAAGGTATTATTATGCTGATGACAACATCTATGTTAAAAATTCTTTTCTGTTTTGACTCATAGACCCTAATTTATAAGAAGCATCAACTGTACATCTGAGAAAGTTGAACAAAAATCTGTAATTCCTCATTTTCTTTTAACATATATTTTTGAGTAAGTGCAATATATATTTTTTCTGTCTTTTGAAAAGAAAGTGTTATACCCTAGTATTTGTCGCCAGGCATCAGGAGATTATTGAAACATTTTTGTTACTATTCCTTTCATGGCCCTTCCAAGTCATGTAATGGTAAAATAGGCTAATAAGAAATCAAAACCATCTGTTACCATGACAATTAAGGTAATAAATACTGCCAAAGTACAAAAATTATCTGGGCAGCATCAGAACTGAGTTACTGATTATGTCCTTACAGGGGCAGCAGCAGTGGGCAGGAAACATGATAATTATGGAGATAGTGATTTCCCATCATTCTGTTTCCACAAATTGATACTGTTTTAAGAATGAAAGAAGTACAAAATTGTCCTTTACAAGCTCACAGAACAGACATGGAAATATTGCTCATAAATATTTCATATAACTGGTGAAGGTCATCATCAGACTCATAATTTATTATGCATTTTAGCTGCACAAGAGTGCTCCTTAAAACTCAGGAGACTCTGCCTTAAAACAGACTATTCTGATTTGACCTTCCTTGGCATCTCACTTTATTGTTACTGTCCCCCCAGATGCACATGAAGGCAGCCAAACAGAGGAATTACGCACAATGTAAAAAAACAGCTTGGGAACAACATAGAAGACATACTGCATCTGATCAATTTAACTGGACATTTTGCCTCCAGCAGGGACCAAGAGCAGGCATTTGGAAAACGATGCGATCAATGAAAACTATTGATTTCTTTCCTGGATCCTGGCACTTATTGGAACAAGTAATTATTCCATCTTCTCCTATCTCCGTCACATTCCCTAATTTAATTATTTAATCTCATATAAGATGAATGCGTCTCCATGTTGCTGATCCTTCTTGTTGATCTTTATAATTTTTCAAACAATTCTGTGTTATTTTCTGGGATTGAATTAGCACAACTGTCAGTATTACTCAGCATGTGGGTATAGTATATACAAAAGACATAAGGATGTTTTCTGGTTTTTCTCACTCCCAATAATAATAATTCCCAACATTTTACTTGACTTTTCAAAAAGTTCAAAGCACTATGCACAATGGTTTCAAAAACTGTTTCCAAAGTGGTAGTGATTAATTGTTCTGTTACAGATAATTAGGATTACTCTCCCCCCAGTACACTACTTCGCATTTTTCATTACCATCAGGTGTTTTACTGAGTAATTTAAAATAGGATCCCACAGACTTCATCACCTCTTTTCCCATGGCTTCAATGACAGCTTTGAACAGCACAGGAGATCCAAACAGAAGTGGTACTAAGAGCACAATAGTAATTAGTAACCTCTGACCCTCACAACCATCAGTTGATCATTAGCTTTACCTCTTTGTCTCCTCCTACCTTTCAGCTGTTTATGGATTCTGAATGGAATCTGAATATCTTCTTACCCCATGAGAAATTAGTTTTATAAAAGTACTTAATGTTTACAGTAAACACATGGTAAACATATTTGTTGTTCCAGGTTTCTCCAGAGACAGGTGTGTAACAGGATTAGGGCCAAGCCTAAAAAATGTAGGGGAAAGGTACAAGGTCATTTGCTAGGTAATGGTCATTTTTATTGTTTTTCAGCACGTATTAACTAGACATTCTGACTTTTATGTTGATAACCCATGCTGTTCTTGTTTTGTATAATACTGTTCTTTTAAATTTTTGTTGTATTATATGTGCATATATGTAGGCAAACATATGTATCACACACATAGACAAAGTTTTCTGCTGAGATCCTCTCCAGCTAAAAACCATTAGAACTGACACCATGATTTGCAGATTCCACTGTTAGATGAGATCACCTTAACAGCCTTCTTACATAATCCACGTCTTACTTTTGTCTTTCAACACATTTTAGTTTGACATGTTGATTTAGTAAAGACATGAATTCCTGCTGCATGTGCCTGCTACCCATCCTCTTGCTTTAACACCAGTAACTTGTACCTGTGCAAAGTGCCAGATTCTCCTTACTGTCTCTGAATCTGGATGGAAACTGTGATGCTGTGATTCAAACAGGAGTGTGTGGATGTGCCTTGTCTTAGCCCAGCCCTGACAGGTGTCTGTGCCACTGGCCCGCCCTGAGTCACTTCTCACCATGGGTGTATTGTACCCACAGCGTGGGAGTGCTCTAGGGTTATGACTCAACATGAACTCATAAAGCCACTTCAGCCCAGGCTAAAACAGGTCCTAAAGGTCTTCATATGATTTAAAGATTTCAAGTGGTAGAGGATCTACTACATTCCTTATTCCTGTGGGCTTTGTAACACCACAGAATTGTGTATCCTAAGCTTCTGGGATAAGTCTTACCCTTTCTTATTCTTCCTCGAGGAAATTATGTCCAAGGATCTCTGACATGTTGGAGAAGCTTAGATTTAAAAATATAGTTAAGAAAAATATATAACCATCTTCTTGTTTGGCTCATAGTTATCCTATGTGATTATGTTACATGTGTATGAATAATATTTGCCTCTGAAGGTATTGTGATGTCATCTTTTGAAGCAGATATTATTTGTTCTCTGTCACACAAATAGCACAGATGAGTTCCACTTCCTTTACTGAAAGAAGCACAAAAGCTGTATTGCACACAGGCATTTTCTCTGTGAACAGTTACAGAAACTTCTCAATGTACTTCCTCTGAATCCAAGTCTTCCTTAAGTAAGTTTACACCAACTTGTTCTTACAGTTTCCTGCCTCCTTTTTTCACAATGTGTCATTGAAAAAAGCAAGGGTTTGCCACTTTGAGTGCATCATCACTATTTAGTGTATTAGGAACCAGCATACTGCTCCATTGTAAATAGTTAATCTCCATTTTGATTTTAATAGAATCTTATAAAACAATATTAGATGACATGAAACTAAACTTCTGCTGATCTGCAAATTTCACAGAAATTATGAGGGTGAGGAGGGGGCTGATGATTCCAGAATTTGTGTACCTATTTCTGCTCTAAAATCTAGGAATAACTGTAATTACAGTGCTAAGACAAAACAGAAATTGCAGGGGT
The DNA here is from genome assembly GCA_013400735.1 of Pomatostomus ruficeps. Lineage (NCBI taxonomy): Eukaryota > Metazoa > Chordata > Aves > Passeriformes > Timaliidae > Pomatostomus > Pomatostomus ruficeps. The sequence continues at coordinate 62,779 of VYZT01054842.1, forward strand.
AGTTTTATTTTTTTTCTTGAGACAATCAATTGTATCACAGACCAAGCAAAGTAAGTCAGTGTTAATTAATAATTAGTTAACAGTGTGAACTAATACAAAAGCTCGGTATTAACTGGTTCTCATACAGCAAATAGTCATCAATAAAGACTTGGTATGTTGGTTAATTGGTTACTACAGATCAAAATGTTTCCATCACAGAGGCAAGCAGAAGGTTTGAGACTAGTGTCTCACACCAGAAGAAATGAAGGCGTTGTTTACTCACTTTCTAAGGAATATATATCCTTTATTTCATTACTGGGAAATAGAGCTTGTATGTGTTCCCAAGCTAAAATTGACTGCACAGGCTATTTATCTCACAGGTCAGATGTGAGGAAACAGAACCATTTCACTTCCTTCATAATCTCTGTATAAAGAGAAGAGGAAAATGGGACCAGACCTATTGTTCTTACAGTTTCCTGCATCCTTTTCCACTATGCCTCATTCAAAAAAGCAATGGTTTGCCACTTTGAGTCCATCATCGTGATTTAGTATATTTGGATTTCTAATAATAAATATATGGCTTTTTCAGTACACAGACAATATCCGAAAAGCCCTTATTGATAAAAAGGTTGTATGTGAAAGGTAGCTTCTGAGTTTGTGGGGGTTTTTTTCATATAAAATATTGTAGGTCCTCATTAAAAGTGTTCTCTTTCTTTCAAGTTAATAAGATCAAACTACAAAAATAAATAATCTACCCAAAAAATTCAGTAAACTATTTTTGGATTTCCTTTTCTCTGCTGTTTTTCCTAAGTCTTTAGTCAATTCAGTTGGTAGAGTACTATGATCAAATATAAACAAGAGAAAGGTTTGAGTTACAGAATCATAGAATCATTTAGGTTGAAAAAGACCTGTAAGATCATCAAGTCCATCATTATAAAATATACTACTTGGTGCACTCTTGGCCACCCTAGTCCCAGGTTTTTTGCCAGGGCTGCAACAACTCTTATTGAAATGGAGTGGGACAAACAATTTCTGTTCTCGTGCATCAGTGAGCTGTAGATGGAGATGTGGGGAAGCAAGCATGAGCCCACTGTGTGTTCCTGGCAAGCCCTGCTTTGCTCTCCAGTGCTATTTCTTCCATCTCTACAACACCCTCTACAAAGGAATTGCAGGGATCATGCCTGAGGCTTGCCGTCACTGTCTCTCAGCCATTTGTAAGACACCTATAAAAAGAAGCACTACACAGAGATTTCCCATGAAAAAGCCTCCTAGTACATCACTCCATGGGTCAGGAGAGGATGAGAAGGCTGAGAGAGCCTGCTGCCTTTTGGTTCCTGTTCAGGCTAAGAGCTCTAGGCTGCTACCTTAGCCAAGTAGCAGCAGTGCTTAGATTCCTGCAAAGAATCAGCATCGCCTTTTATCACAACTGGTTTTTGATCTATTGGAGAGTACAGAAGAGATAAGAATTCAGGACACAGCCCTTCAGTCAAAGAGGTGACTGTACATTCTAATAGCTTCCTGATTAAATTATTTGCTATAAGAGAGTCAAACCACTCTTAGCCTGAAAAAAAAAAGGCACATGGGAAGAGTAATGATGCAAAGTGCTGCTTTTCTTCACTTTTTATAAAAGAAATACGTGCTTCATGCACTCAAGAGTATTCTCTCTTCTCTGTCAAAGACACAAATCCTGACAAATTACTTTGGTGGAAAGCACACACAAGTTGACAGTTCCATAAAAAAATGCGTGGATAGCAAAAGATGCAATCATCTCTCTGTATTTATGCACATATATCCATTCCATCCTGCCAGTCTATAACACACTCATTTTATGATTAATTTAAAGAACGGTAAGATCTGAACTTTTTTTTTCCCTAAAGGAAAAGGGAGAGAAAAAAGTACTTGGCAATGATTCTACTTAAATTCAGAAAGTTGTAGCACTATGTATGCTTAGCCCAAGTTCTACCAAATATAGTCCCGCTAAAATGACTGGAACAGAACATGATGTTTCAAAAATAAAGAAATTACATTTATTTGGAACACCTGAATGCCTGTTAATTAAGTGTATTTCCACTCTGCTCAAATAATGTGTTTAGTTCAAATAACTGTTATTGATTTTACCTCACAGGACTGTCATTAGCATTTGCTAACTGAGTCAAGTTCTGATGGTAATAGCTTTTCTTCAGGAATTATTTATACACTGACAGGAAAACTACATCCCTCTTCTCTGACATCTCGAGACTCTCAATGAAAACAGAAGATGCTTCAGTTCTGTGTATATTTTATACATCTTACTGTCAAATTCAAAAAATGGGGTCTGCGAATGGTTTCTGTGAATAGTAGTACAATGAAAATGGTACCGTATTTCAAAATCAACTTCTGCTCTCAAGTATACTGATGTAAGTGCAAATTTATGCTCCTCAAGGTGATGGAATTATCCTAGCTTTTGTAAGAATACATGTGAGCTGGGGACATGTGTCATGATCCGAAGTAAATGTTACGATCTAGTTATTAAAGTTCTTAGGAATGCCTCTGCCCGAATTAAGGTGCAAATGGGACCATATGCCAGTGACATAGTATGAGTTTTATTTGACAGTAACTATATGCGAGAGAGAGAGAAAAGAGAGACAAAAGAAGAGAAAGAAAGAAAATATGAGAGAGAGAGACAGAAAAGAAAGACAAAATAAGAGAAAGAAAATAGATT
>VYZT01054842.1:74295-87051 GCA_013400735.1 Pomatostomus ruficeps
CTCTGCCGAGGCAGGGTCACCTAGAGCAGGTGACACAGGAGCGCGTCCAGGTGGGGTTTGAATGCCTCCATAGAGAGAGACTCCACGACCTCCCTCAGCAGTCTCTTCCAGTGGTCTGCCGCCCTCAGTCTAAGGAAGCTCTTCCTCACATTGAGGTGAAACTTACTGTGATTTCGTTTATGGCCATTGCTCCTCATCCTGTCGCTGGGCACCACTGAAAAGTCTGGCACCATCCCCTCAACACCCGCCTTTGAGATATTTATATGCGTTAATGAGATCCTGTCTCAGTCTTCTCTAGACTAAACAGGCCTAGCTCCGTCAGTCTGTCCTGATCAGAGAGTTCCAGACCTCTGGTCACCTTTGTGTCCCTCCGCTGGACCCTCTCTGTTAGCTCCTTGTCATTCTTGTGTTGAGGAGCGCAGGACTGGACACAGTAGAGCTCCCTGCAAAGGACGGAGTTATTGTCTGGCCGGCCACCTGAGCCCCTCCGGCTGCTGGGGAAGGGCAGGGGGCACAGCGAGTTCTGCGCCCCCTCCCCTTATGTACCTCCGGCTGCAGGGCTGGGAGGGGGCTGGTAGTATCTCTGCTGGCAGCGCCCAGCAACTCGTAGGAAACTATTTCCTGCCGACAGAGGCCATCCAAAGCGTGAGAACCCCGGGGTGTTTTGGGGGGGTGGGTGAGATTCTCCCCACAATCTACTGATGAAGGGCACCACAGAAGGAAATCTGGGTTTGTGTCGTTGGGAGCTTTTGACACTGGTCCACTTCACCTTAGCCATACAGTCTTTTTTTGGACATCACTTGCTGATGGGAATTAACTTACCTGTAGTCATCCAAATGTTTCTAACAGCAAAAAATGTGGTGTTAAGACTGACGCAGGCTCATACTTGCAATATGTATGTGCAGAATTTTAGCACTTCCTTGGTCAGGTTACATCGAAAAGGTGTAGCAGTATTGCTGAACTACTTGCATAGGAGAGGGAAAGTCTGTTTTGGTGTGCCTGGGTGATTATTTGAGGAGCGTATTCCCAGTGAACCATTCTTATGAACAGCTATTTGTAATGATTTGCTGCTTTTGCAGTTCCCTCTGTCATTGTTCAGTGCTTTAAAGTTTACATAGCCTTTTGAGCTGCTGTGGGTAAAGCTGTATTTAGAAAGCCGTGCCGCCTTTTATGCGGTTTCATCCTCAGCCTAGTGAGATAAGCAGCCCTTTTAACAAAGTATTAAACTTACTGTTGCTGGAAACACAAATTGCAGGATACTGAAATTCAGTGCCAAGAGAACACTTACTGACTAGGGTTACTATTGGTGTTTTGGGCCTCCCAACTTGGTTAGTTGAAATGAGTTTAAGACACAATGAAGTGGAAGAGGGCTGAATAAGAAATGGTTCTTCCTGGTAAAACCAGTAATCTCTTATTTGGTGACTTGCTAGACTGGACTTAATGGTAAGAGAGTCTGCATGCTCAGTATTGTGAGTAAGGTTTCTCAAGGGCTACCTGCTGCTGCTTTTTATGTGTGGCCAGCCATTTTCAGAAAAATTATCCCAGGGAAAGTGCATGTTTACATCTTCGCTGTGTTTAAAAATTTCTTTTACATAAAACTTGTCTGGATCAGTGTATAGCAAGGTAGTGCTAGATATTTTGTTTTATGCGGGAATTTAGTGCAAGAACTTGGAAAGACTTGAAATTTTGAATACAAGTGTCCACAGATTATAGCCTTATCTCTGGCAGAAGAGGTCAGATATTTTCCTGCAAAGTACCCTGCATCTGAAAAAGAGAGACTACTTGGGCGTTGTTCCATGGGTCCTAAATAAATTAACTCAAGAAGCAGACCTGGCTTATCACTGTAGTCATCTCAAGGAGAACCTTGCAGTTAAAATGGCAAACAAGATATTAGATTGCCTGAGGAATGAGACTGTAAATAGTACAAAGAAAGTTGAAATGCCATTAGCAGTTTGACCCATTATGAGTATCTTGTGCAATCACAGTTGGTCACCTGTAAAGTACCTTGTACTTCAAAAAGAATTTAGTTGTCTAGTTATTTTATGTTCTTCTCAAAGTATGACTCTATCCCAGGTTAACACAGGCACGAGTATATTTGATTTGGGTTCTTCAAAGGGAAATCACATCTGATGCTTTGGAAGCTGAGACTATGTAACTTAAACCTCAAGATGAAATAGCTTAAGAAATAAAGAAACCCTGTGAAGGAGATGGAATTTTCTTTTGACTGCATTGGTACTGTGCTTTTATCTGTTCATTTGAAGCACCTGATGCTTGTGGGGAAATGAACTTGATTCAGTTACCCAATCCTTACATAATCCCAGAATGCAAGTGTAGTACTGGTCACATGAATGCTAAGTACCTTTGTAGGTGTGCAAAACATAGCACAAAATCGTCGTTCTTCAAGCTCAAGGGAACCAAGTAGTCCTGAGGAACTGCCTTGGAGTTCTTCCCTTTCAATACTGCAGGTTGGTAGGTACCTTTGAATAGTTCAGAACTGATTCCATTGGAAATGAAAATGTCTGACATTTGCATTTTTAGACTCATACCTTGTTTCGCTTGCAAATCTGTTTTCTAAAGGCTGGATATATGTGCAGCCTTTTTTGCAAAGAGTTGCATCCTTGTGAGAGATCTGTCTCACAGGAGCCAAGTTAATATATGTGTCTCATTGTTCCTAATCAATTTTGTTTCTCCCTCTGAGGGACTTTGTCAGCTGCTTGTTAAGTGGGGATAAATGAAGATATAGAAGATTGAAACAGTTACGAGTGTTGTATACCAAGCTACGACATCCTGGAAAAGGAAAGCTAGATGTCCATTTTGTACACATCTGCAAAAGGACAGCTTTATTATCAGAGTAAAATACCACACCAAAAATGTATGTGTGAGAACACCAGTCTCTGTTAACCCACATTTCTTCTGTTTTATGCACATTCCTGAAATGAGCATTAAGTTAGAAGACTTGCATAACAGAGCGAATAAAAGTACGTGTGTTGGGGTAAGAAGTCCAGCTACTTCACAACAGTTGTGAGTCTTCAGATCGCTCTCAGGGTGTGGTTTCACATTGTAGCTGACAAAAATCTAATGGTGAGTTGCCACTGAAGAAGATTCTGTCTTCCCTCAGCCATGTGTTCCTTCTCCTTGCAAAGACACTTGTGCCCGTGCAGTGCTGTTGTACGCTGGCATCGGGGGCTGTGTAGGCAGAAAATGAATCACGTCTTTTTGTTGGTTATAACTCTGTATCAGGTGACAGTGGGGTTGAATGAATGTCAGTGCTAGCACAAGAAAGGAGTCAGGAAAACTCTGACATAGGGGAAGCAGAGAACTTTCTTTGTTCTAGAGCGATTGGGTATTTTAGTTGTGACCTGGCATGGAGTTTGTGGTAGCTTAAACCACTGGAGGATGGAGCTAGCTCTGACTTTCCTTTGAACAGACAGTGAGCCAGTCCAGGGAGCTTGTTCAGCCAAAAGTTAGAAGGTTTTGTCAAATTTAATTTTCACTTTCCTCAGCTTGTGGCTCAGTTGCATGTGCATTGGTGTTTGTGTGTGCACGTAGTGTGACACAGCGCAGGTGATCCTGAGGAACTGTCATTCACCATATTTATGCACTTCAGAAGCTTCCCTTTGCTGGAGTTCCAGTCTGGTCCTGTGCACAGAATGTTAGCTGAGATACATTATGTGCCCTCCTAGGGTGCATCTTCTAGGTTAGCTTCATACCAATGAAATGTAGTTGCCTATCCTGGAGTGGCTGCACAGAGGCGTGTGCTCAGGAAATTGGCTTCAAAGGCATATTTCAAATCTGACCTAAAATGCTCATATATGTATGCTAGTAAAGTCAGTTTTTGGTGTCTCTGAACTGCTGGTGAAATTGTTTGCAAAAGCTACATTTAGCCAAAAAATGTATTGTGAAAGTCATTACTTGTGCATTGAATGACTATAGTAGTGGTTCCATTTGTTTGATTTGTAGAATTCTTGTGTAGGTGAGTTAATCATAGAGTGTTTTCTGAATTTGTACTCTTGATTATGAGTCACAGAAACTTCACCAGACAGAAGCAAGTCAGTGGTGCATATGATACTCATCTGAAATTAATGAGTCAAAGTGTCTTACTTTAAAATACAACATTACTATAAAACTGCAAATATGTGAGTATTGGCATGTGTTTTCTCTAAAATGAATGAACTGTCATCTTCAGTGCTGGCATTGTACAGGAATGTTACCTGACTTCTAATTTAGTGTTAGAAAGTCTTTGAAATGACATGAATCAATTACGGCCAGTTACTTCAATTACCTTAGGCTTCCATTAGTCCAGTAAAAACCCAGTGTAAAGCTGGTTTTGGCTGTTGTTAGCCACTTTCAAGCTTTTTGTTTGTTTTTAAGGAGTCTTTACAGACAGATTGTCTTGCTTGTTCTTGTTTTATTGATGGGAAAAATTACTCTCTGGTTGCCTACTCTGTCAGAGTTTGCTGCCCTCACATCAGAAGTTGTGAGAAAGTGCATATCAGTGATGCAGCTGCTTCGTTGGGAAGTCCAGACTCTGAGCTGCAGGCGTGTGCTGCCTTCTGTTGTTCTTGGGGTAGGAGCTTTTGGCAAATAGAGGGACCAGAAGATGCAGTGGTGGTTTCCTCAAATGCCAGAGCTCATCTACTGACAGACAGCGCAATTATAAATGGAATTACAATCCATAGGCAGAACATGGCAAAATGAAATTGCAGGTTCTTGATTTAAAGTGTTGGCTTCTTAGCTGGAAGATGGATATAGAGAGAAAGGGATCTAAGAAAATAACAACATGTTCACAATTATTTTACTGTTGCAGTTACTGTTTCAGTGAATTTTCCTACAGAAAGACTACCTGTTTGTCAAATCAGTAGAGTCTACTAAATATCAACTTTGAATGGAAGCTGAGCCAGGGCATGCTTAGGATTGCCTGTGTGGTAGAGACATGCAGAAGACTTCTGGTGAATTTGCTGAATTTATTATTCTTTCAGAATTGATGGGGTGAGAAATCAGAATTCCTCATACATGGCAAATTCCATGCCTTCCTCTCAGTCTTATGAATTTGGAGTATATTTAAAAACAATAGCTCTTACAGATTTTTAAAAAATGTACGCTGTGTAAAAAACTTTCTTCTAATACTGACCTATAGCTAGTCTGCAACAAGCTCAAATTTAAAAAAAATCACTTTATTTAATCCAACTAATACATTTTGTTTGGGTTTGGATTTTTTTATTATTTTAAATCTTATATTAAAATGTCACCTAGAAGAGGTTTAAAATTAGTTTAGATTTCTTCTGAGGCAATATTCACAACAGATCATTATCAAGGTATTCTTCCAGTATAGATACGTCTAAGTATAGCAATTTTCTTACTAGTCTGTAGTATTTTTTTAGCCTGAGCACCATAAAATTGATGAATCTGTAAACTTTTGAGTATAATCTTAGGTAATTTACATATAACTTTTATATATTTATATATTTTGATATAAAAGATGTTTGTATGCTTATATTATGCTGTATCCCAGTCCCCATTTAGTAAACAAGAGTTGTTAAAAACCTGTTGGAAATAGAAACAGGGCCTGGATCTGCAGTTAAAAATATCTAATTTGTGAATCACCTATTTTTTCCCTTCAAATGTCACTGTAATAGAGTATTCTCCTTTTAGCTCAGCAGTAGGTTAGCTTTAATTCCCTGTATTGATGAGATACATAAAAGTGTACTTTTTGTTAGTGCCAGGAATGACTTTTAGTCTGCTGTTTATCTTGTGAATTGTGCATTGAGTTTCTACAGAATTCTGCAGAAAATGTTTATTTTAGTGATGTTACTTTCATAGTGATTATAGTGGACTGAAAATTAATTTCTTTTTACAGTTAATTAGTTGGAGTGGTCTGATATCTCAGCAGCATTTAAGCAGGGAAGTCATTGTTTTTGAAGCAAAAGGCAGGAAGTTAATGGTAAAACTTCAGGACTTTAGATGATGTCTATGATGTCTAGATTTGACTTACATTTGTTTTTAGTGGATTTTTTGGTGTAATTGGTTTTGAGTCTTTGAAATTGACTGGTATTAATACAGTACAGTCACTTACCTAGTAAATAATTCCTTCATAATTCCATATGCCAACACAGCACTCAGATAATTTCAAGTATCACAGCTCAGCTATGTCTGAAAACAGTTTATTCTTTTCTTTTTAAACGTGCTGTCAGATGACAGCAGGGGTGATTAATATCCTTTCTGACATGACTGGATAGAATTTTAGAATCGGAACTCTCAGGGCCTTTGGCAAATGCACTGTCTTAGAATCAGGTTGGCTGTACAAAATTATGGATTGTAAATTTGATCTTTTACTGGTAAAAGTGATTCTTTTGTATTAGAGTTTTAAGTACTTCACTGACTGTGAAAAATGGCAAACATGCCTTCATCTTAGTCTAATCTTCAGTAAATGTTACTGCAGATACCATGGAATTATAGGACTTTGCTAGCAGTCTCTATGACTTTTCAATTGTATTTACTAGCTTTCAAAGTTACAGTCCTTGCAGACAAGTTTCCTACCTATTAGGTCATATATATTTGCTGTTTTAGATTCGTCCTTCTTGTAAAATTCCCAGATGTCAAACTGGAGTTCTGTGCTTCGTTTAAATGAGTTTGAAGTTGGAAGTGAGTGGAAGTAATATGTTGACTATCAGATTTTTCTCACTGGAATTCCAATAGTGATTAATGTAAGAATATATTTCCCTCTTACTCTCTTTCCTTTAGTATTTCTGTTGACCATAAGGATATTCTTAAGCCAGCAATGTCATTCCTTCTAAATTAATGTACCAAGCTGGTGATCATGTTTGTGACTTGCTTGTTTTTCCACCTGGGGCTTGTGTCTGAAGAGTTAAATTTTCCCTGCACTTGTTATACAAAAAAGTCAGCATAACTTAGGCATGTCTGACTGTGTATAGGAACTGTGTTTTGCTAGGTTAAAAGACTTGGAAAAGATGACAGTCTGACCTGAATTTCTGGAATGATTGACTTCTGACGTCTAAAATGCTTCTGAAGTATGGTAACAGAGCACTGAGTAGGCTCAGTTTTGAACATATGTTTCAACTTCAGTAATCTCAGAAAAGGATAACCAAGACTGAGCTGTGTAAAATTTAGCATTAGGTGCTGACATACTCCTGCTGCAGACTAGCAGTTGGGAATTTTTTAGAAAAGTCTTTTATTATTACAATAGTGTGAATGACTTGTTTTTTCTGATTTTCTGAATTAAATAATTTAAGACCTAATGTTAACAGCAGAGTCTTGAGTGTAGCTCTGCAAATGTGCAGTTTTTAGAACTTTAACCAAGGTTTGTTTAAACTTTGATAGACACATCGTTAAGGCTTGTAGGCCTCAGTGGGAGGAGGAGAGCGGTGCAGAGCTAAGTAACTAATTAACACTGCTCAGATGGTGCTCAGAGGAAAAAAGATCGGGATGGGAAAGAAGTGCAGAGTAATGGACACAGTAGCTTCAGAAAAACTTACATGGATGTACTCAGGAATAACAGGAACAGACCAGAACAGTCCTATTTGTCCAGGCCACAGCATGACCACTAATTCTGGGATCAGAGAATGCCTTAATCTTCATTTTACATTAGCAAAAAAAGCCAGAAGCTTGTGTTCATTCTTTGGGGTTTTCCTCTGTTAGTATTGTTCTGGCATAGTGATGGAAATGTGTGGGGAAAAATGTTAAAACTGAAAACGAAAGAAAGTAATTATTAGCAAAGAATATCAATCACTGGAATGCTTCACCTGTGGAGAAGGTATGAACAGAATGAAAATATCTGTATGAATGCTTCTCTCTTCAGCATTTAGTATTATGGGAAAAATATTCAACTTAATGCTGTATGGTAGGGGTATCCACAATTGGAATATCTGTGAAGTATCTCTCCAGTGCCTGCTAAAACTAGATGCCTTCTTGATACTTATATGCAAGTAGTTCCATTCATTTGTTTTGCTATGGGAGATAAATTACATTTTGAAGATGGGTAGAGCTGCAGAAGTTCTTTAGTCACATTTCAACCATTAGAACAAGCAAACAAAGTAAGGGCAAACTTGGTTAGCCTTCATAAGTATTCAGCTGGACTTTTAATTATTGCAAGAATAAGATCAAGTGCCTCAAAAGATTACAGATGAAGAATATCATTCCGTGTGTGCCAGCTGGGGCTTGTTTGCCATTTCTGCCTCAGGGTTTGCTTGTCAAAAACATAAACTACAAACCTAAAAACAAGGTCTAGATATCTGATGTTGACCAGTGAGAGATGTATGCTCTAAGATTCATTGCAGTTTGTTCATAGAAACTTTTACATTTTCTATTATAAATAAAGCCTGCGAGTAAATAACTTCTGAAGCTCTGCTGAGGTGTTTGTTGGTTGGACAGTAGACAGATTCAGTTTAATAATACAGAAAATAACTAACACAGTAACTTTTTTTTGGCTTGTTGAGTGGAGTAATCATATTGTGTGACCAGATAGATTAGCAGTGGTTAGTGCTCAGGAATGGAGAACTGCAGCTGAGAGCAGAGGAAGGAGGAGCTATTTAGGTTAAGCAGTAACGTAAAATTACATAGAGAACACAGGTGTGTGGAATATCTCATTTTAAAAGACCCTCTCTTTATGCATCAAAAATTAGAAATGGTTCTCGTAGTTCCCCAGGCTGTCTTTTGTTGCTTCAGATTTTCTTTTTTAATTTCCAGTTCTTCTGGCTGCTTTATTACCATTTCTGCTTGCAAAGTGTCTTTCTCATAAACACCTACTCTGCCAGAAAAACAGCAGTAGAGGAAATCTTAATAGAAGCAAAGAGCAACTCTGCCTTGAGGTCTTCCAGGTGTGACTTTTTACTTGGGAGGATGGTAGTTACTTTCTGAGTGTTCATCTGGCTGTCTGTATTTTCCCTTGTTGATGCTATTGAACATATCAGAAGGGTGTACAATTCTTTATTCTGCCCTCTTTGTGAGGGTATTTGACAATATTTTCTTTGAGTTGTAGTCAAGTAGGACAGTCTATTACTCTAGATATTTGGAAAAGTCCTCTAAGTCAGGATCTTGTAGTTGCATGCACGCTGCATCTGCCTCATCTTTATGGATTGATGGATGGTGGTTGCCATGTACTACCAAATCAGAAAGGAATTGCTGACCTTTGGAGGGCTGTGGAGCTTTGCATGAGAGGCTCTGCAGGTAAGATTCATGTGTACAGCTGGTAACAGGTTTTGCAGAAGCTGTTAGTAAGACCACAAACTTTGATTGCAAATGGAAAAATCAAAAAAGCTACTACTGCATTAGGAAGTGTCTTTAATAAATGAGGCTATTCTGCTGTGAATCTACATGCTACTGAGGAACAAGAAGACCACTTTTGGAATGGGTCGAGGTCAGGAGTTACCTAAAGTATAACTGGTTCAAAAAGCACCACCAGTAATAAAAGTTCTATGAGGCTCATGTGTGTGTGTGGTGTTCAGCATATTCACTTGTTAAGAATTTACTATCTCTCATAAATCAGAGATTTAAATTTCCAGTGCTTTTTGCTGCTTTTCTATTAACAAAGTGAAAGCATGACTCCAAATCTGGCAACTCTTACTCAGGGAGCAGGCATGCTTGTAAAACAGATCCCAAAGTACAGGGGCAGAATAATTCCTCTGAGCCTTAAAATACTGGGTCATTTTTTGAACAGCTAATTATTTCTGATGTGATTAATTCTGAAATTTCATTTAACTGAAACAGATGTATGTTTGACCCTGAGATGACCTGTGGAATGGGAAATTTTAGTTCTAAGTATCTATAGAGAATTAATTGTCCAAGCTGATGGGTAGCTTCTTCTTCCTGATGGCATTTCAGCAGTCTGCTTCCACTGTGGATCTGTGCAGTGTGAAAATCAAGGGCGGAGAAGTACTAGGAGAAGCTCAGACAGTAAGAGACTCTAAACAGATCACTGCCAGAGAGCATGTGTTGTCTTGGAAGTTCTCCAGCACTACTGGGTTTATTTCTTTCAAAGCCTGTGTTCTGAAGCCAGGTTTGTGGAACTGACTGAGATGCATCTTCATGGAACGATCACCAAAACCTTACTATTTGTTATGCAACAAAGAACAGCAATGTCCTAAATATACTCTGTGCCTTGGAACTCTTAGTGTCAACTGATTAACTATATTTGCTACAGTGCCTAAGTACCTAATAAGATAAATGTATATATTAGAGGTAATTTTACACTTGCTGTTCAGCACATTAATATTTTCTGCTTCACACTGACTGAATATTAAATATAGCAGTATTTGTTATCCTTCGTAGATGCATTTTGCAGATGATCTTTGGATAGGTGTAAGGCTGTTTAAATGTTTACAATGTGCTGAAACATAGAATTCAGAGTAATACTTGGACTGTTTCTTAAAGTGGCATTCTTTTTTTGTCCTGTCTACAACTGATTTTTTTATTTGTGTCCCACCTTGTGCCAAGCTTTGTGGAACCATGTGGAGAACTGGGTCAGAGACTTAACTTGGTTAAAAATAACTCATCAAAAGAAGGATATTTGTCAGTTCTCTGTCTTATTCCTGTTGCAAGTGCTGTCAACAACTGTTGCATCTGAGAAGCTGCCTGTCAAGTGAGATTTTTGAAGAGAAGTTAAAAATTCTAACTAATATTAGCAGACTAATCAATATTGCTTTGTCCAGTTGACAATAGGTGAGAGACTGTAGTTGGAAAACTGTGCCAGGCTGTGGTCAGCAATTAGTGAGGTAGATTGAATAAATGAAGTGACAGGAATTGATCTAACAGCAGTTGCAGAATAACATGATTAGAAGGTAACGAACTGAGAGGAAAGAAATGTATACAAGCTAGGAAAAAAATGACTGAAGGAGGTTTTCGTAGTTCTTTGGTGTGTAGTGATGGTCAGGGTTTTTTTCTGCTACAATAGCAATGATTATGAAACATTTTTTCAACTTACATTATACATCCATTAATTACATTTCACCTTAGAGATGTGGTTAATTTTTGTTGTAGCTGAGGTGAGTGGATTACATGAGTTCAGGAGAGCACCGTTGTAGGACAGTGTGTTCTAGTACCCAGTTTGAGGTTGTATTCCAATAAACTTTTAAACTGGAAAACATTCTGTCATATGTTTTAAGTTTACAAAGAGCTTTAGAATTCTCATCAATGAACTGCTGTGTATGAGATACAGAAATAAAGTTGTTAATATGATTACTTTTTAAATTTTAAACTGTGAATTAAAATCAGTCCATAATCAGTTACATTTTTATTACCTATCAAAACAGAAGTAAGTTATTATATTTATTTTTTAATATTTTTTTATCTGAAGCAACTTTTTTAACATAATGCTTGTTTTTCATTTGAAGGTTATTGTTAATATGCACAGTAAAACTCAAAATCATTTTCTAAATATGGAAGTATATTCATGTGGTTTGGTTTAACTCAAGTTTGTATCAAATATTGTGTAATGAATGTGAGAACTTGTTTTGCATTTCTGGTGTGTGGCTTACATGGTATTGTTCATGGTGATTGTTTAAATTAAACATAAAAGAAAACTTTCTTACTGTAAAGGCGATCACTTGCTTGAAGAGGTTGTCCAGAGAGGTTGTAGAGTCTCCCTGCTTGGATATACTCAAAATCCCAACTAAACACAGTCCAAAGCAACCTGCTGTAGCTGAGCCTGCTTTGAGCAGGGGGAGTGGAGCAAATGATCTCCAAAGGACCTTTCCAAGTTCAATTATTCTGTGATTCCATGTAGGGTTTCTTTGTGCTTAACAATTTTTGTGTTTGTATTCTTAGTGTAAGACTTTTTTTTTAATTAACAATGTCCTAGTTTGGATGAGACGATACAAAAGGTCCTCCCCTAAGTTTGTTCACTTCCCCTCCCATTAGCACACATCATGTGTGTTGTACTTTCCAGCCTGCAAAAGTTGTCTTTAGGTCTTGCCTCTTGCCACCCTCTGGTACGGAACAGTAGGTACTTTAGTAACTCTCTCCAAGCAGATGAAATATTTTTATCTTTACTGTGTAGGTGGCATGCATGTTGCTTCATTTATTGTTTAGCACTGAAGTCATCCATGTTTAAATACTGTTGTACTTTTGCATGAATAATATTTACAGATAATGGGCTTGATTTGCCTTGTAGAAGAACCTGGGGGCAGGGAGACTGTAATATTCTGGAAGACTCTCCCAGGGAGATTTTCTGAGTTCTGGGAAGTGTGTTTCACTACGTTTGATAAAGATATGATTTGTTCCACTTCACCTGGAATTTGTAAAGGTTCACAAACCTCTCCACGTTCAAGGGCCTCTTATTTGAAACCTGTGAGGGTTCTAGAAGGTGTCTGCTTGAAACAGTGCCCTTTGACAACAAACTGCGTCCCAGCCCTGTCTGGTTTGTGCCAACTCCTGGTATTTCTGATGCTGTTGTTACATCTCTGCAGTATGATGACTGACCATGCAATTTAATAATTTACAGCTACTGCACGGAGGTGTGTTTTTGTGGTTTGTTTGTTTGTGGGGTTTTTGGTGGTTTTTGTATCAAGGACTTCCAGCAATTCTGGAGCTTCACAGGGTTGTTGGCCTTACTCTAGTTAATTGCAGTAGTGTGACCTCAGGTTCTTCATATCTAAGGAGATTAAAACAGTTGTGAAGCATTTTGTCTTGAAGATACCTCTGCATTCTTTGAAGTGTTTAGGGAGATTCCTTATCCTCTCTCTTCTTAAGCAGATGAAAGCCCTAAACCTAAATCTTAGAGAAGCAATCCTTTGATTTTTTTTT